>CAHIKZ030005360.1:17500-162500 GCA_903632075.3 Acanthosepion pharaonis | reverse complement strand
GGGAGGATATGAGATGTATATGAAATGTGAGAGAGGGAGGGAATGAGGATAGTGTTGGTTTGTTCGAGGAAGCTGAAAATAAATATCAGTCTTAATCAATTGGGAATTTAGACTTGAGGGCTACAAATGAAATTACCAACTTTCAAAGGCGAAAGTATCTATCATTTTAGAGCCGTTTCAATCAAGTCGGATGCGTCGGGTCGAAATTTCAATTTTGGTTCGTCCAAAAGTTTGAAGCTCGATCAGCCTCTTCCGAGGAACAGCAACGGCCATGTCGAAAAGGAGTAGAGGTGGAAGGGTCAGAGAGCAAGACAAATCGCTTGTCACTGATTACATGGGCACGAGGGAGGTTGCTGTGGCTTTGGGCTGGCCAAGCTGGTAACATGCTCCATTAAGGATGTCTGGGAAGTGGCAAAATACGTATGTAGTTGGGGACTAAAACGAAATGATTCTTGGGAAGGAGAAAGCGAAAAAAGATGGTTTGGGCAGGATTGAGGTAAACAATAAATGACCAAGATGGTGGCAGTGGTGGAGCCGGACGAAATAAGAGAGTCGGGGTGATTTCATTAAACAGCTAAAATGGCGTGTTCATGTGGAATATTCTATTTGGGTCGTGCTCCATTGAACATTACCGGACACCCAACATTTCTTTTTGCATGCTCTAGTTCATGGCCATGTTATGAAAGTCTCATCGCGTTAGCGTAAAAGCATACGATTTTAACAAAAGGTTAAAATGAACAGTGTAGTTTTTGAAGTCGAAATCATCTGATGATGATATTATTTACTCAGTGGAGTTTAGTTATGGCTCAAGGCTTCAAGTATGGAGTAGCTAGTGAGGATTTGTTGTTGTTGTTAATACTAATTCCGTTTTGTTTTCATCTATTTAACAGGCACAAAAAATGTCGGATATCAGATATTCAAAGTAAGGTGGCGCTGAGTTAGATATTAAAATTCTTGTTTCTTTATTTCCCTATTAGTGTGAGAGTTAACAATAACTCCTACACTATACGGTTACCCCAAATGTATCAGCACAACATATCTATTAGACTCTTCATATCCATTATCACCAGCACCCCAAATCTCAAAGTGACAAATGCATCAGTAAAACGTTTAAACCTTTTCCTAGGTACCACCAATCCATCACATTAAAGCTTTTAGTGGTCTAATCAAAAGAATTAAAATACACCTATGTGAAAAACAAAATTAACAAAATCTATTAGACCCTTCATATCCATTATCACCAGCGACAAAGAAACAAATGCATCAGTAAAGCTTTTAAACCATTTCCTAGGTACCTTTTCCTAGGTACCTTTTCCTAGGTACCTTTTCCTAGGTACTACCAATCTATCGCATTAAACGTTATAACGGTCTAATCCAATTAATTAAAACACGCCGATATGAAAAATAAAATTAGGACAAGTCTAGATGTCAAATAATTATCCACTAATATAATCGTCAAAAATGCCTCGACATCCTTGGAAACCACATTCCCAAATCTAAAGAAAACTTGCTTTACCGGTGAACAAAATCATATATATATATGCCAACTAATTGCAAGCCACTGTTTCTTTTCGTTCAACAACAGTTTTTGCAAAAAAAATTTGTTTAACCGATAGGATCTCCCCATAAGCAGTGGTTTTGTATGTTTATTTTAAGCATCTTTAGAATCTGTCTCATTTAAATATACCTTAGCTAAACATCTCCCCTATCTCAGATATACAGATGACGTTTTATTAATATATCCTTAAAACGTACCAAATATTATAAAAAAAAAACAATTTAATAATGTTGAACCCACTAGAAATAAGCAACACACAAACATTTCTCGCCATTCTAACTTTTTTTAATGATTCACCTATTACAAGGCCCAAGAGCCCCTCAAGGTTGAGATTACTGAGTACTTTAACGAAAACCAACTAATAAAAATGACCTAATCAATTATTATTCCCATCACAACCAAAATATAAAATCAGATTTAATCATAGTTTTCAACCTTCGAACCCCCAGAATATGTACCCCAGAACACCTAGATGAAGGAGAAAAATATAATGCAAAACTTCGCTACCCTCATCATTTCATTCTCAACCGAAGAAAAAGAGTATATAAAATCCATAAGATTAAAAATGAAGTACTATCAAAACAAGAAATACTAAATTTATGATATTTAAATATATATTTTATATATAAATTTATCCACCTTTATAAAAAACACTAAAATTATCCACCTTTATAAAAAACACTAAAATTTATCCACCTTTATAAAAAACACTAAAAAGAAACTGAAGAGACACGATACATAGAAGAAGAATATATTTAAAACAGCATAGAATTAAAAATGCCGAAACATTCTCTATGTTTCTTTCATACTCCCAAATTTCTGATGAAGTTACAATAAAAGTAGAGAAACATATCAAATTTATAAAGGTTTTCCTCTTTGTTCCTTATTTAATCATATATATATATATATATATATATATAACAGGCAACGAATTATGTTTGATCATAAGCCGTTCTAAGTTTCGAATAGTGGCTTCAGTTTCGGGAGAAAATAAAGGCAAAAACTGTCCAACATTTGGATGTTTTTTAATATGCTGTTCCTCGGTCTAAGCTTTCGGCTCACATGAGCCAACATCAGATGTGGTTATACAACAGAGATGTTTACCATCAAAGATGACAACCTGTTATGTTTAGATAGAAGTTTGCTATGCGACGATAACGGTCGCAGAATAGTAGACGCAGGTCGTAAATTCATGATGCGGTTCTATGACATCGTACCACGTAAGAGACCGAAACAGAACCATATGTCTAGATGCAATGTAATATATTGTGACTAGTTTGAAATGTAATTTTGTTGAGTGTGGGTTGCTTTGTTTTAATGAAGATGGTCTCCAATATTTTAAGGTTCTTTTTATCGTGTGTCTGTGCCAGTTTTGTTGTGTTATCAACTAATATCTGTCTAATATTGTGTACATGGATATGTTTTTTGTAAGAAATGTTGTTTAATAAAGCTAAGGTCAGGAAGGTGACAAGTAAGTCAACGGGTGAGAGTGGTTGTAGTAAAACCAATATATGTAGTGGGTTTATCATTAGTATCATCGATACAATCTCTGAAACTAAAGCCACTACACGAAAGTTAGAACGGCTTATGATCAAACATAATAGACATTCGTTGTCTGTTATATTTAACAATATGTTTGAATAATGATTTGTTGCCCAATACACTATATATATATATATATATATATATGTGTGTGTGTGTGTGTGTGTGTGTGTGTGTGTGTGTGTGTGTATTACTTCAAACGTTATGATAGCGAACACTTCGTATTTGAAATAGACGTCCCGTTTTTATTTACTGAACAGTGTGTATTACGTTTATCGACCAGCGCATTCGAGAAATCTTAGTAAATGCGCAGAAGCAATGGAACATCTATTTCAAATAAGAAGTGTCCACTATGATAATGTTTGAAGTAATAAAATGTCTGATTAAAAATAAATCCATTAATTCGTTATATATCCTTCAAAGCTATATGTTGTGTTATAGCTCGACTATTTATCTATGCTGGTTAGTGGTGCATTATGGGTAGTACGGTATATTGTTTATTGAGTACGCGGTAACGATTATGTTTTAAATTATTTCAGTAGAAATAATAGTGAATTCGAATGTGGTTATTTGTTAACTTTTTACTCATTATTTATTATTGATTACTATTATTACATTTACTTGTGGATATATGTTCATTTGTAGTTTGTTAATTTGTTTATTATTTGTTTATTATTTTGTTTTATTTATTTTTCGTGGTTGGTTATCTTATTTGTTTAGTTGAACTTATTTACGTAAGCTCTATCTCTGATATTGAGCACTTTTACCTATAAACACAGCCTGCCTTAAAACTATATTTTAATCCTATATATGAGGTACTGTGGAGTAATGGATAGCGGCTCGGATTGAGGAATCGGAGAGCCAAATTCGAATTCACGTAAGTGCTCTTGGAAAAAAGTATGAATCTTCTCCCCTCCCAGCTATGGGTAAATATCAGGACAGACTGGGTTCTATAGCCTTGAATGGCAACTGGTCTAGGAGAAGGACAACTCTGAATTAAAAAACTACTTATTCAAATCCGGTCGTTTGGGGAACTTGTGGCTCTTCAAAATATATGGTTGCTTTTGTACAAAGCCTTCACCACTATAATCAAGGCATATGTGCAGGCGTCTGGCTGTCGGTTTATACGAACTGCTTGACCCTCATATGTAGGAAAAAAAAACGACGGGAGAGTCCACTATTTCTTGAATATTATTCGCTTACTTTTGTCTTCCCAGACTTTGTATTCTCTGAACTGCTGAATATGCATGAACGTTTTCAAAGCCTTAATATACCAATGAAATCCTTGCTCTTGTAAACACGTGCAACAAAATAAACCCTACATTTGCCATGATAAAGTCCCTCAGAGGTCGAAACTGGACGACTAAAAATAATTTTTCCTCTTGTCTTTTATTCATTCATATATATATATATATATATATATATATATATATATATATATATATATATATATATATATATATATATATGCCACCTCCTATCTATGACTATTCGAGTGAATTCCATCCTCACTGTGTGCCGCACATTTGTGGTTATATGCTGTATTAATTTAAGCTTAGTCAATACCCATGAAGCTGCTTACGTATGTCTAACTCGATACGAAAAGCTCCACAAAAATTTAATTCAAATGTGTCTAATAAATAGTCGTAATTTCCATAATACATAATTCTATAAAATATATTTCTATAATACGTATTTCTATAATATATATTTCTATCATACATATTTCTATAATATATATTTCTATAATATATATTTCTATAATACGTATTTCTATAATATATATTTCTATCATACATATTTCTATAATATATATTTCTATAATATATATTTCTATAATATATACTTTTGCTCTGTAGAATATTGAATAATTTCTTTATGCAACTAATTTTATTGTCGCATGCAAAAAGAATTTGGCTATTTAAATCCTTAAAATAAAAGTATCCAAAGAAAATTAAGGAAATAAAAAGTAATTTATGATCAACCTGATCTTATTACCAATCAATTAGATTCTCCGTTGTTATTGTAAAACAAAACCTGATTACGTATTGGTAATACCTCTCGTTGGCTCAACAATGGAATATCTAATTATTAAGTAGACGAGATCAGGCTGCGTTACCGATACATATATAGATTTACATTTTGTTTTATATTATATAATAGATAAAAACGAAATAATTTACACTGGGTAAAATTAGATAATGTTGGTGTCTTTTGAATAATTCCTGAATTCTGAAAGCACGTTAAAAATTTATGTTCTATTTTGATGTGTTTCAGAAGAAAGTATTTCTATTTTAAGGAGTGTAGCTGCATTACATTTTTTAATGAAATAACTTAGTAAAGTTTTGAATCACTTTTTTTTTTTTTAATAAAAGAAGCTTTTTCATCGCTCACATTGAGTTTCAATACCCCCCCAAGTCATCTGGAAAAAAAAAAAACTGATCTATAATTCAGAGATTTCCACCAGAAAATACAAGGGTCTACCACTAAATAACCAGAATTATCTGACTTAATTGCGGTCACAATTTCTGAATTAAACATGGGGTCATTACGAATATGTATCTTCAAGTAATGTACACTGGTGTGCCAAGAGAGAGAGAGAGAGAGAGAGAGAGAGAGAGAGAGAGAGAGAGAGAGAGAGACGCACACACACACACGCGCACGCGCGCACGCACACACAAGGAGCGTGTGCTCAAAATAACCAGAATAATTTGACTTATCCGTGGTCACAACTTCGGGAAAAACTGTGGGTCCCTTAGAATATGTTTCTTCAAATCGTGACATAGATTCAAACGTTTGCTTTATTTTTGTTTATTCTGTGTGTGCAAACGAATTAGCAATTTTGTGGAAACGAGTTTTATTTTCAGATCTTCTGTTAACATTCATTAGTTTGAAGTTTATGTCAAAGCAGCCCACTCAGTTTTCTCCTCAATGGCCCGACTACGTTCTTCATTAAGTGCTTGGCGTTTTGAAAGTTCGCCATATAAAGTGGTGGACGTTGTTTAACTTCGGGGATCGTGCGGAAACCGGTGTTTCAACGTGATATGGCCGTAAGCCACGAAGTTTAATTTAATATGGCATAGATCCACAATTGTCGGGCACCCAGTAAGGAACAAATTCACTCGAGTAGTGAAAAAATTGTCTCGGCTGAGACAGTTTTTGTTCACTTACCATTAATGGCTTTTGGAAAATTAATGTCGTCTTCCAAACCAGTTATGGGTAAAATGCAGTGCAGACGGGGTTTTTCTAGCCTTGGCTATCAACCAGTCTAGCAAAAGTAACTCTGAATTAAAATGCTAAAATATGGTCGGTTCACAAACTGAAAAATCGTTCTAATCCAGGATCTAGTTTTTTTTATCATTTCTCACCAAGCAAGGCGATAAAGCCACTAAGCAACAAGGGGCTACTGAGAGAAAAAAGCACGAGAGAAAAAAATTATTAAAGATAGAGAACAATAAAAAAACAGGGTTCAAGGAAACAGACGATGACGATTGGCATTGCATTTAAATTTTGAAGCTCAAATTTGATTAGATATCAATAAGCAGGAAGAGACTTCCACAAGCAAAAAGTGAGAGAGAAGAAACTGTGGGCGTAGAACTTGCGGTTACATCTAGCAAATTAAAAAGATAAAATGAGGAGACCTAGCTGCCAATCTATTACGGCACTTAAATTCGTAAAGTCGAGTCAACAAAGAGGAACGCTCATCAGACCAATTAGCATGAAAATATCTATAGAAAAGGCACACGGAAGCCACGTAACAGTGGTGGGTAAGTAACTGAAGTTGAGATGCCAGGACAGGACCGATAATATTGTAGATTCTTCTTTGCGTTTTGTCAAGAATCTCTGGATACGCAGCACGATCACCAGATCAGATATGACAGCAATATTTAATGTATGGACAAATGCAGACGTCTAAGATAGATTCTGGTAAGAAAAGAAATTTTGTCTAGCACGGCACAGTGAACTAACTTTCCTAGCAGCAGATATAACAATTGTTACAATAGACTCATCCTACGTCATGTCAGTAGAAAACGTTAGCCGGAGAAGGCATAATGAATTACTCTTTTGGGGGTTAGCATCAGCAATGGAAGGCAAAAAAAGGTTCTCTAAGAGGATTGAAAAAGAGCAGTTTCGTGTTGGGGGCATTAAAATTAACAAACCATTTCTTGCCCCAGTTAACAACAGATGGAAGCTCACTTTTTTTTTTTATAGAAAAGCTGCTAATTTGACCTTATCGAATCTATCAGACTTACTATTAAGACAAGAGTAAATAGTTGTATCATCAGCACAGATATCGAGTTGAGAAATGATGTCATCAACAATTTTGTTGATGAAAATTAGAAACAAAGTAAATCCAAGCCTCCGTAGACACTCGCATTAATTTAAAAAAGAATGGCCGTTTCAAAACAGCTTTCATTTCGTGAACTGATAAGAAGGATTGAATAAAATAAAACACTTAACGTCTTCGATTTATCTAAAGCAACAGCCCGAGGTTCACCATCCTTATCTAAAATTTGACACCATTTCAGCAGTAATCGTTGACACATCAGCAGTTGACCTAGAGGAGCGAAAGCCATATTGGTTGTCTGATAGAAGATCCTACAAGGTGAGATGCTTAACTAATTCAAATTTGATTAGAGCTTTTCAAAAAATTAGGTAGAAGACTAATAGGCTGATAGAATGAAAAACAGGAACTAAAGAAGCAGGTAAGAAAGAGGTAGTAAGGCATTTATTGTAAAGTTTAGTGAGAACTTCAGGGACATATTTCTTTAGTGCTATTGCAGGTATACCATTAAGCCCGCATACTTTGTGGGGATCCAGTTTAAAGATGATAGCAGAAACCATGGGCGGGGTTATAAGTTCTAAGTGAAAATTCAAGCAAATATTTTCCAGATTAGTTAAGAGTAGCATTGGAAGAGAATTTACGAGCAATGCATTCTGCGCTTCTATCAGATGATGATAAAATCTCAAATAAATTGTAAAGAGGAAGAATAGAGGAGTTAAGCTTTTTAAACACACTATTACAGAGCTGCTAGTACACATGAGATCCGGGCTTGTTAGAGGTTATACGGCCCATTCTGTTAGCGAACAAAGACTCGCTGAAGACACGTTTATAATTATTACGATTGGGCAAGTATGTTGTGATCAGAACTATCAGGTTGATAGAGCTGGAAAAAGTGATTAGTGTGAGCTGTAGCGGCTGAACAGGCAGGTGTAAATCAAGGAGAATATTATGGTTTCACCTGGTATTTCCGAGATGGCACAAAAGCATTGATGCTGACTTTTACCCTAGAAGAAACGACACTGGCACAATTTTCAATAGGAAGTTTTAAAAAATAAATAAATAAATTGTTTGAAAACTTCCGGAAATTACGAGAAAAATTATTTACTTAAATGTCATTTAATTTATTTCGTAAATTATTTTAATATTTGGCGGGTGACTCGATTTCACAGATTATATTTGTTAGTAGCTACGATAGTTCTGTAGCATCTCATTTTTAATGTTTGGATTCTTCGCTGTGATTTTGTTGTTAATGTCCAAGATTTGCAGACGTACAGAAAGACTGAGAAGGCCAATGAAGTTTGATCTTTGATTTCAGGCATATGTTTTTGTCTTTCTAGAGTTTTAGTTTTGCGACAGATGCTATTATTTGAACTGTTTTTAAAATCATTTATATTTCGGGGCATTATTCGCTGAAAATTGGGCCAAGATATTTGAATTGTCTTATTATTTTAAGTTCCTGACCATCGACTTCTATCTTGTTTGAAATCCCTTTTTCATTGTCCGTCATGAGGCAGTTCGAGATACCATCAAACACGTGACAAGTCCACAGGAAGAATGCATAAACACCGTCAAGAAGGGAATAGTTAAAATGTTAATTGACCCGTCATAAGAGCCAACAGACTTTCCACTGCCATTCTACAAGATGCCATATTAGGTAAATGAAGGAGAGACAAACAGGAAAAAAAATTTAGAATATCACTGAATAAATATGAAGATCATTCACATAGACACAGATATTGGCATGCAACGAAGACATATGGAGGGAGCTTGTCAGGTGCTCAGTTGCACAGTGACCTTACAGCGACACCTATTCATGGTACTGATCGTGATGATGATCATGATGATGATATTTGTTATTAGCATTCAAAAGACATTTCATCAATAAGAATCGACCTCACTAATTTTTTGCGATACTACCTTGTTAACCATTACCCCCTCGGAGAAGAGACCAGACTTTGTTTAAAATTATAGTTATTTATTAAAACGTAACACTGAGAAGCAGTGACCTTGGAAACTGATATCAAAAGAAAAAGAAAAGGTGGGGAAAAACCTTTTAAGCGGCCAGAGATTCATTGATAAAATCCAAAAGGTCAATCCATAAAACGAAATTACCAATGTAAACGAGGTAAAATTTTCTAAAAGTAATCCTTATCTGTTATACAAATGTGCAAGAGAGATAATAGGCCAACTTTAATAAAAGTGTTGTGGATTCCGAGATGAAAATCGGTCTCCAATGAATGACAAACGCAGGAATGAATGAGTAGGACTTCTTTAGAGTCTACGTGCTTGTAACTGTGACTTCTACAAGCGGTTACCTCACACTATTACTCTACCTCCAACACAATCACAATCACAATCTCTACTCTGACCGACTCTGGGTATTTAACGGAAGCAGTCCAAGTAACACACTGGTCGAGTCCATTAAAAAGGGGTGGACCCCATAACAAAAAGTCATACAAGTTGGTTTTAGTGAATAGAAAAATATTTTTGACTACAAAGAGACGTCTAGAAATGCTAAACTTAAGCTCAACCAAAAAGTGTAATTCGTACATACGATCCATCGATAAAGATGCTGGAAAAATGGTTGGTTCCTTGAACCACATCAGGAAGTATCTGACTCCTCCTGTTATCCTCTAACTTTACAAATCAGGCTGACAATGGAGTACTGCTGTCATATTTGGACAGGAGTGGCACAGTCTTAACTATTCAGTCTTGATAGAGTTCAAAAGCGCTTCCGCGACCTTTCAGGTGATGATTTATTTTCCACCCTACAACCGCTTTCCCCCAGACAAAACGTCGTAAGGCTTTCGCTGTTCTATCACTATTTCTGTGAAAAAGTTCAGGCTAACTACATTCCTTATTTCCACTTGGTATAACCTTTACGGCTAAGATCCGTCATGCTGCGCAGATTTTAACGAACAACTCTCACTCTCTTTGTATTGCATTGGTGTGATGTAAGTCCCTCTTGAGCAACTTCTTTCAACGAACCGATGCTTTCTCGAACTGACTCCCAAGAGGATGCTTCCCCGATCGCTACAGTCTTAACCTGTTCAAATTGTTGAATTAGCCGTTATCTTCCCCTATATCTCTATAAACCATACCTCTTATTAGCCCTCTATCTTGAGTGTCTCTTGGGCCTTGTCCAGAGTAACCATTATTGTAAAAAAAAAAAAAAAAAAAAAAATGAAAGAGATTCAATGATCTCCAAATGAAATAACGACCGGGAAAAGCTGAGATTTTTTAAAATATTTTGACTAAGAGGACATTCACTATCTTTTTTCTTTTTATAGTATTTTTAACGTGTATTTGGTTTTTCTTGTTATACACGTGTTTTGTGCCACCAAGAAAATTGTTAGATATTTATTAAATTTAACTTGGAAAGAAGAGCGTGCTCTTCATCTAGATGCAGAATACTGAAAAAAGAGAATGAATGTTGCCCAATTTCCTCAAAAGATGAAGAGGAGACTTGAAGCGACAAAGATGTGATTTTACTGATGATTAGAGGCAGTTCTATAAGCGAATGAAGTAGGAAGACTCAACTTGATTTATTTTTACGGCTTATAAACCCTTTGTGATTTATTTAAAGTCGAAAAATATCTCGAATCGTAAGAGGTGGTTTACGGTACCCATTGTTTTCCAGCGGTCCCCCATCTAAATACTGGCCGGACTCGACATTGTTTAACTTCGGTAATCAAACGAGAACTGGTGTTTCAGTGTGATTTGACAGGAAAAACGGAGAAACGAACAGAGAAAATCTTATTGCTTACGAAAACACAGTTGGCATCGTGAAATAAAAAGAGATTCAAGGATCTTCGAATGAAATAATGGCAGTACCTCATAGGTGTTAAAAATAGCCGTAATTGTCGGAGTTCATTGAAAACAGAGAAAGCTGAAATAACAAACATGTGTTTTTGTTGGGATATTTCTCGTTGGGATGTTTCCCCGTTTTCCGATGGTCTCAACAAAGCAACGGAATTGGAAATTGGCGATTTGTAAAACAGGCATTTAGCGAAGTGGCTATCGCTGCAGGAAGTTGCATTGACGTGCCGGTTTCAAATCCCAGTTGAGACCGTTGCGTTTGCTTTCGCACAAATACAATTGGAAAAGCATGGATCCATTTCTTTGCTCAGATAGCGGTTAACAACAAGGGAGACTGGTCACTCTAGTTTCGATTGGAAGCAAATCTAGGAGAAGGAGAAATGGATCTGAATTCAAAACTGGTTGTAAAGCGTCTCCATTCTACTTGCTATTGAAAGCAGAGCAACAACACCTAACGTAGTGAAATGTGGTCTTACACTCCACAGGGAATTCTACACAAATTACATACATACATACACAAGCAAGCATTTTATAAAAGCTACCAGTCGATGTTTCACTCATTAAAAGTTTCAGTGTTATGTCTATGGCGTTGTTTATTAAAGGCCAAGTCATCGTGCATATTTCGCCCAGAACTGGAGTCCTATCTCAAATAGGAGCGAAGATTTGTAGTTTCAGTCTGGATTTGCGGTAGTTTACTGCTGTAGTTAGTATAAGAAATATATTTGCATTTTACATTTGGAATAACGTTAGTTTATTTAACTGAAGTAAGTATAAGATTTATTTATTTTATTTACTTCAGACTTGCTATATTAATTTATGTTTTTATTGCAAAAACAAACTTTCTGTGTGAAATTCACTAAAAGAAATATAATTTAGGAAACCTGGTTTCGTTAACGTGGAAGTTAATTTAACATTTTTCACTTAAAGTTAATTTTAAATTCTTCTTTATTCATAAAAGCAAATAAACTAATGATCAACTTTATTTTTTGCGTATCCTGTATTTCTGTTTTAGTTTATAACAAATGAAAAAGAGTATGCTGAATTTTTACCAGGTTTCGTATAGCGAAATGCAATATTTTAATTTTACTTAGATTAACTACGGACGTTTACTACTATAATACTTTATTTACTACAAAAGTTTAATGATACTTATTACTCACGTTTACTATCCCTTTGTTATTTCACTAATCCAAATCTTTCCGCCATATTTTCGTTTACGGCCTAGTAGTAGTAGTAGTAGTCTTACATTGAATTTTGAGATGAAGGATTTTCAATATTAGTTTATTTTACTTTATCATGTTGCTGACAATATTATAAGTCGAATATCCCCACCCCATGACCTTTGAAAAAAGAAACTTGACAGGGTTTGACTCCGCAAAGCATAAACCTAGGGGTTTTAATTTTTCTATTCTTTTATAAATATATATTTCTATGAATTTTTAAAGATCGGGCTAGGTAGGTGATGCTGCTCACCAGAATTTTTGTGTTATTTTCCTTTGGTTTATAATCCCGGTTTGCGATTCGAAGGCATTTTTTAATTATTTTTGTTATCTTATTTTTTTCATTTTTTGATTCTTTCTTTTTCTTTTTCTTTTTTTACAATGTTTCTTGTATCCCCAATTTTACTCGCTTTTCGTTCATTGTCCACTTGATTTTTAGTCATTTCTCTACATGCTCATCGCACCATCATTCACCATCACACTCTCTATACAGCAACTTCCTTCTTCATTCTCGACCCCACCCCGTATCCTGCTAACATTTCCATCGACTTGCTCTCCTCCGGGCATCACGTGTATAAGAGCACCCTCATCACGCCACTTCCCGAGAGCTCTTTACAACTTTACAACCTTTCTCTTTCCCCGCCCCCTACAGTTAAATAAAAGGTGGATTCCTCTCTGCTGGCTTGTGCGCATGCGTCTATATTGCTGCCGACACTGAGACAGCATTCATTGTGCCGCGTCTGTATTAATATGGCTGAACCATCAAACCTCATCGAACCCTGCCCTTCAGCAAGAAGGCGGGAAAGAAGAAAGGAGAGAATGAAAACTGCGCTTGTGGCAACGGACATAAACAACATATCAGCCAATAAACGATACAGTATATTGCACTCAGACAGCGAAATTAACTGAAAGATGAGGATGGTTGAGAGGCAGCCCGAGCCAGAGAGATTCTACATGAGGAGCTGACCAGCGAATGTCCATATTTGAACGCGCAAATTTTTCTCTATCTTGAATACTTGCATCACTAACGTGGATCTCAAACTTGCAGCTCTGCACAGATCACCCACCTTCTCCTCCTTCTCTTCAAGCCTTTATTTGCACTCTTGATATATACCTGTGTTTTACCTAAAATAGAACATAGCCCTACCCTCATACAGATCCTATGTGCACAAGGAAATACATATATTGAGAATACATGAGAATATTTTTTGTAAGTTTTCAAATCCCAAAGATTTCAGGTATAAATATATATATATAATTATCAAAAAATATATATAAGATTTCAGGTATATATAAAGTAAATTAGTAAAGTTAATGAGATAAAATGTCGAATTCACTTCGCTAAATTTTTAAAATGCATTAATCCACTAACCACTCGATGAATGCTATGATACTTATTTTTTAAAATTATAAACTGTATTAGCTCTTTCTTAAATATCCAGGTACTTTCGACAGGTTCTCCGTTCATCATCAGGCATGGAAACTATTTTCTTTTTGGTAAAATTTAAAGTAGCATCCGAGACGAAAAAATATAATGCAAATCGAAATGTTTTAAGTGTGTTAATGATAACAGATACAAAGTTAGCGAAGTGAATTCGCTATTTTATCTCATTAACTTTACTAATTTATTTTTTGTATGAATGATTCATTGTAATATGAATTAAACTTCACCACATAATATATATATATATATATATATATATATATATTTAATAGGCAGGTTAATAAAAAGCGGACAATATTGGCAATAAGATTAATAATATTTATTATTAGCCCTTTTGACTAAATTAAAGCACAAAGAGAAAGATTTTAAAATCTGAATTTACTTTTAATAAATATAATTTCCATTACTCTATCATTTGGGACCATTGATTTGTACCCGATCGTTTTGTTTTAAAAATTGTGAAACAATTTGTTAAACACTGGAGGAAAATAAAAATAGCATCACTGTGAAGGACTTTAAAGTGGGTATATGGGCCGAGTGGTTAGAACGTTCGCTTTCTGACCATGAGACCCACGTTCGAATTTCACCAGGGTCAATTTGTCAGGAAGGATACTGTTATCAAACTGGAGGGGTCAACCCCAGCGGCATCTTTGGAAAGTGCATAAAAATAATACCATTAGTTGGCCCAAGCCTTGTGAGTGAAATTGGGTACTCCTGGGGGCCGTCGGTAGCTGTGCTAGCACGAAATCACAGAGCGAGCGTCTGCAATAGGGATTGGCTAGCCGCCCTAGTAGACGGGTAACCTCGAATACTAGTGGCCAGTTATATGTGTGATACAAGACTTGAGAAGCACTCAAGGCAGAAAGTTACAGAATGACGTGTATGATATGAATGTAGGAAATGAAGGTTATAAAGATATGGATATATGTTTAAGGGCTAACCCTTGACATGAAGAGTTTAAGATTTTAGTGTTAAGTGAGGCATCCACGCTTCGGCCTGTTCCACAAAGCAGCAGTTCTTCGAAAAATACTGAGTGGGACTTTCTCTTTATACTTAGAATATGGAGGAAACTAGGTTGATTCGACTCCTTGAACGTACGTCACTTGACATGTTCTAGCTGTAAATGTTTGGACTGGTGGAAATGTTGCCATGGGAACGGTGATAGAGTAGCGGAAATGCAGGAAAGATGTTGCAGAATGGAAAATAATACTCCCCATCTCCACAGGATGACGTATGAGATTTTGAACTCTTACCTAAACTGCAAAGTGAAGATTGACAAGCTCTAGTTCAAATATAACAGCAATATTCCATTTTGGTCTGATCTGATTCTTTTAAGATAATGCATGCCCGAAAGCATCAGGCCATTTCTGGAGCGATAGAATGAGCCCAACATTTTCCCGTCATATTTAGGATTGGATCGTATATGTATGAGTGATATGAGTATAGATATTATGGTCATTTTTTCCTTCTTGTGACGTAGAAACTCCCATATCATTCTTTAGGTGGTAATGCATGCTGGGATAAGGTTTACGACAGTGAATACTGAATAATCCCATCAAAGATGAAAAAGAGACTTGAAGCAACAGAAATGTGGTTCTACAGAAAGATGATGAGGATATCATGGACCGAGAAAATGGAAACAAAAAGGGAACATACTTAACATCAGGAAGAGGCAGTTGAAATTTCTGGGGTACGTAATGTGGGAGGGCTTGGAAAATCTGATACTCACAGGACAGTGGGAGAAAGAGGGACAGAGGAAAACAGCGCGTAACATACTTGATGGGCTTGAATAAATGAATGGTAGAACAGGCTTTGGGAGAAATAGCAAAAAGGCAAAATTTATTAAGAGTTACAAGGGCAGGAAGATGTGAAAGGACGCGGCACATAAAGAAGAAAAACGTTAAAAGAATTCAGGTCTGAAGCAAGTCTCATGCTCCATACATGCTCCTTTTGTTAGAATAGGGTCGGATTTTGGGCCATCGAGATAATTTCCACGGTGATGCGAGATTGCTAACAGTTGTCCAATGAACAAACTTACACCGAGAGAGCAGGTTCTGGACAGCTACGTAATACATCAGTTAGTTATGTGCCATGCGTGATACACGGTTAGGCGATCATGTATCTTTTGGTACATGACTGACGAGGCCATGACTGACGAGGCAGATTTTTTTCCGCAGTAGGTTGGCATTTCTTTCTGTGGTAGAAAGTTTTTACAGTAAGGTCCACCCTGTACAAGCCATTTGAGGTAGAGGGTTACATTAACAAGCGGTTTATGTGGATATATGGGGAAGATAACGGTTAACCCTTGACTTGAACAGGTTAAGATTGTAATGATCGGGGAAACATCCTCTTAGGACTCCGTTCTACTGGGCAGTGGTTCACGGAAGAAGCTGTTTGGGTGGAATTTACTTCTCACCAATGGAACTCGGAGAGAATGTGGGTAGTTTATTACAATGTGAGTAGCATGGCGGGAGCTGGTCGTGAAGGTTAAAACTGGCTGGACCTAAGAATGGAGTTCGTTCGATCACCTTCTATGGAAATAGCGATAGAGCAGTGAGAGAGAGAGAGAGAGAGAGAGAGAGAGAGAGAGAGAGAGAGAGAGAGAGATTGGAGGGTAGAAATTAATTTGTCACCCACAAGGACTCGGAGATGCTTTTAGACTATCTCGAGACTCGAAAGTGAGGACTGGGCAGCTCCCACCCAAATATGACAACAGTTCTCCATTTTTTACCTGAACTAGCTCTTGTAAATGTAAAGGATAGCATTAGGAGTCAGGTACTTACTGGAGCGGTACAGGAATCCGACCATTTTTCGTGCATCTTTGGCAATGGATCGTATGTACTATTATTGGTAAGCTCCATTTCCATTGGGTTTTTGATGCTGTTAGCAATTAAAAAAATTAGGATATTTAATATTGGCGTTTTTTTTATTCCATTAGATTTCTAATGAGTTGTAACTATCAAGATAGACAATGGATGTCACAGCATTTTGTTTCCAGTGTCTAGAAAAATGAGATAGTTATGAAAGGATGCTATTTCATATATTTAGTTCTTCGTCAACCATCATGGCATGCCAGTGACTAGACGTTTTTCTGGCGTTATGTGAATGAGCGTAGTGAGAAGTGGATTCATGATTCTTTTGGTGGCCGGAAGTGAAATTCTGTCGGGTTTCTAATACGTCTCATTTATACTGTTTTACGGCTAACCTCCTAACCTTTCCTACTCTCAAAAGATTTCCTACGTGACCAACACATTTTTATGACACAAGTTTAAGTTCCCAGGTGATTAGTTGCTAGTTTATTGAAAGGCTGTTTACTTAAAGAATCAGACCGAAGACCTGTTTAATTTAACCCCGTTACCTTCAATGGAAGCGTATGTAAATACAATAGTATGCATCATGACTAGTTTCACAGGTTGGTGTTCGAACTCAGTTGAAAGCCAGAATTTCAATTGGTCTACAACACAAGCATTCCTCATGTATTATACAAGACGGACGGACACATGGATGGGCAGCAATCTTTCTTTTATGCATATTTCGTTGAAAATGACGACCAAAGAACATCTTGTGAAATTTGTTTTTAAAAAAATTTTTTTTGGAGTCCTTACAAGTTTTCTTTTTTGAGGATATTGTGTATGGAGTCATTTTCTATGGGGTTGGTTTTGGTTTTGCCTAGCAGTTTTGGCAGATATTTTAGACATTTTCATGGGTTAATTTATTTTCCGTGATACTGAGGATGAATAATACATTTTACTTTCTACAATGTGTTGCTTGAGAAGCATTTATTGTAGCAGTAAATTTTCCTTTTAGTGAAGTTTTTCTTAGTTTCCGTATACGGTCAGAATATTTTGGCCGCGTTCGTATGTGGTGGTATGAAATGAAGGCAAATCGAAAGTCCTACAGATTTTTCGCTTCCTCTTATAATTTCCTTATTCAGCTTTGTGTGATAAATTTAGTAAACTGCTCGGGAGATTTAACGCCAATAAGACTGAGAATTCACACCAATTTACAGATGTCAGTGTTCAAGCCCAGGTAAAAAGTAATGATTTCAGATACAGATTTTCAAGGCAGATTATCCTCGTTTGGAAATTGGGTGCAACACAATCTTCCTAATTCCATTTTTGCCATATTTGGTCTCTTACAAGATTGTGCTAAGCAGAATTAATCATCTGCGACCTGCCGCGCGATTGAGATAAATACGTGGAATGGTGGATATACAGGTGGCGTAACGGTTATCGACGAGTAGAGTTCGAACGTTGTTGCCCTGACTTCGTACTTATGCCCTTAAGAAAGGTACGAATTCAAGCGAACTCTACTCAACTATGGGTTAAATAGTAAGGCAGAATAGCCTGGATTGGCAGGCAATCTAGGAGAAGGACATTTGTGAGTTCAAAACCGTGGAAATGCAAAACAAAACATGTCTACGAGATTAGATCTCGTAGTCAATTTTTTGCTAATAAGATCTCATCGTTCATAATGCAGTTTTAATTCTATTGTAGGCCAAGCGTGGTGAGTATCGCTACACCCCTGAAGACATGGTCAATAAGGGAAGGGTTCCTCCAACAGGAGTGAGACGGTCCTCTCTCTATATATATATTGTTGTAACCTAGGGAACGTTGCTGAATAGAATAATCACGAAGGTTAGTAATGAACGATAATACTTAGGACACAAATAATACATATAAGATTCGCCAGCGGCGCGTAGAAGTAATAGTCAACTGTTAGAAGTGAGTACAAGTGAATTCCACAATGAATCTCAGACCAATATACAGTATTTACTATTGTATTTATGCGAATTGGGATATACCCATTATTGTCCGTAGGTATGCTACAACACACACACACACACACACACATATATATATATTATATCTTTCGCCTCCAGTCTATGACTATTCGAGTGAATTCCATCCTCACTGTGCACTTCACATTTGTGGTTATACAAATATATAAATAAATGCATGAGAAAACTCCTTGGCATTTTCTATTGGGAACAAAAACCAATGTGCGGAAAAAGGTTGAAAGTTTTGTGGGACACTAGCAACTTCTCGCCACTGTCAAACTGAGAAAATGGCGTGGTTTGGACACATTACAAGTCACGACAGTCTGTGCAAGACCATCATGCAAGGCTCCGTTGAAGGTGGACGTAGGAGAGGACGCCCGCGCAAAAGCTGATTGGACACTATCAAAAAATGGAAAGGTATGACTGTACCAGAATTGCAGATGGTTGCCGTTAATAGTGTGGCTTCTGCCTTCGGATCCGCCCTATGATTACAAAAGTCAAGGGGTGATGATGATGATGATGATGATGATATATATGCGACTCTCCCGTCGAGTTCGACGTACGAGGGTCAAGCAGATCAGTTCCTAGGAAACCAACAGCCCGACAACAGCACATGAGATTTGATTATAGTGGTGAAGGTTTTGTGCAGGACCATCCACACATTTCCCATCCACACATTTCCCATCCACACATTTTGAAGGGTCGAATAGAGAGACCTGGTGTACTACGTCCACAAACGACCCTTCGCAGGTTTTGAATTCAGAGTTGTCCTTCTCCTAGACCAGCTGTCATCCAAGGCTATAGAACCCAGTCTGTCCTGCTATTTACCCATACCTGGGGGGCGAAGAAGAGGTTTTCCCAAGGGTATTAGCGCGTAAGTGAATGTAACTGAATTCGAAGTTGGCTCTCCGATTCCTCAATCCAAGCCGTTATCCATTACTCCACTCCCCCCTCTCTCTCTCTCTCTCTCTCTCTCTCTCTCTCTATATATATATATATATATATATATATATATATATATATATATATATATATATAGAGATAATATAGATAGAGCATGATTTAACTTTCTGAATATAGTTCTCGTGTTCGCAATTCCAACTAAAAAAAAGCCAAACAATAAAAAAGCAAATCTTATGTCAAATGTACAAACCGCAAGGTGCTTTTTACAAATGTTCACTTCAACAGGTGATATGAAAGCAAAAGTAAATAGAAAAAAAAAAAAACAAAAACAAACAAAAAACGTTTCCCCGTATCTCGGATGGGGTAATCTAATTTTTTTTTTCGAAATTGTAATCGTGGTAATCCCCAGGAGTTATAGAAAAGAATCGACGATATTTTGAGCAAAAACCTTGTTATTGTTGATATCAGTCACTCCTGCCCGTAACGACAAAGGTAAAGATCACGGAAAATAAATAAGGATAAAGATAGACACTTAGCAACGATTGTATTGCTGTCTTCTGTTTGAACATTGGTAGTATTACTGTTGAATAATGGCATTCTTTAGTTCTCAAGGTCTTCGTCCCCCGTATGAAACATAAGATTAAGGGAGACGCTACATTTTATGTGATACAATATTCATCGGCTTCGTATATTTAATCGCATCTGTGGTTGACTGGGGCAAGAAATGGCTGGTAAATTTTAAAGCCTCAAAAACAAAACTGCTCTTTTTTACCCACCACAGAGAACCCTCCCTGCCTCCCATTAGAATGTCTGATGCTCAACTCCACGAGAACGCGTCTCTGTACCTGCTTGGTCTCACACTGTCCGCTGACCTGAGATGGAACAAATACATTGAATCAGATATATATATGAATAATATAGGCAATTGTGAAATAGTACTTAGTTATGGTCAACGCGTTTGATTTTATCAAGGCAAGTGATAAGAGAAATGTGTAGTTACATGAAATTCAAAGATTTTTATAAGACATTTCTGCGAAAACATTCTTCCATAATGGCTTATAATAGCTGAAATTATTCAGACATTATAGAAATATTTGAACTTTCACTAGAAACCAGGAAAATGAAAAGAAAAATCATTAACAAATATTTTTAACCAAATTTGTGAAAATGAACAATTGCTGCTCATATCTCTAATTTTTAATGAGGAAGGAGAGCTTGGATAACATGATATTCACAAGGCATATTGAAGGCAAGATGGACAGTGAAAAGCAGTGTAACGAGATTATGTCAATAGTTGACAGAGCAGGGATTAGGAGATATAGCCAAACGATAAACATTACGAAGAGTTACAAAAGACAGGAAGATGTGGAGAGCCATGGTCGCCCACTGAAGGAACACGGCACAGAAGAAGAAGAAGAAGAAGAAGAAGAAGAAGAAGAAGAAGAAGAAGAAGAAGAAGAAGAAGAAGAAATTCCATCATTATTTTCTTGTGGCGTATAAATGACAATTCTCCAATGCTGGATATCATTTGTTTAGTTTATTTTTCCGGAAGAATTCAAGATAAACAAGAAGAATTAGGAACATTTTTGAGGAGAATACAATTGCAAAATTACTTAAACATTGCAGCAAAACTTTCGATGGTAAATGTAAAGTAGTAATAAAATCCCGCCCGTTGAGATCCAGACAATCCCGTCGAGGGTAGAGAGGACGGATTTGGTTAATGTGGACGAAGGAAAGACATTATGTGAAATCACCAATGGTGCTATTTCAATAGACCAGATCTGAAGATCTATAAAAAAAAGAAAAAAAAAGAAAGAAAAATAAAGAAAATACAACGACCCAAGAGAGTTGAAGAATCTGTCGACCATAATTTGGGTTGGGCCATATCTTCAAGAACTAGCGCACTGGGAAACATCACGAAATACTTAATATGATATTTGTTGAAATCTGTATTCGGGAAAAGGAGTAAGATTACTCTGATCACTGTATTACCTGGGTCAGCAAGCGTGCTGAGAAAGAGTACTGCAGATTTGAGGAGGAAGCTATAAAAACAAATACTCATTTCATTAATGAGTATAAATATAAAAAAATCATTCATTATTGAATCAAAAATACGTAAAAACGATCATTCCATTATTAATGAGTAAAAATAAAAACTATCACTAAATAATTAATGATTAAGTAAACATTATCACTTAATCATTAATGATTAAAAGTAAGTAAACATTATCACTTAATCATAAATGATTAAGTGAGTAAGTAAACATTATCACTTAATCATTAATGAGTAAGAAAAATTTAAGCAATAATATGAAAAATGAGTAAAAATTAACACTAAATCATTAACGTGTTTTATTTGTTTAAAAAGAAAAACTACAATCTCTGTAACTGACAAATGCATTTGGACGGATCAACTCATATAAACTCTTCCCCCTGCTCATCTTTGCGAATTACCTTTTATTTAGGTTTTTGACCACGCATGCAAATTAACGATAGTTTTAAGCGCATTAGAACTACGCATTACCTTTACCTAAATTGCAAATGGCTGCCCTGACTGGACAGGCGAGACATTGTAGGTTGGAATTCCTTGGTCCTATTTCACCACACACTCATTAATAAGTAAAAAATAAGTCAAAATGTCAGTACACCATTATGATTTAAAAACTAAGTAATAACAAATTACAACACCTGGTATTCTCAAGTGGTTACCCATTGAAGTGCTGATTAGGCTCGACGTTGCTTAACTTCAAAGATCGTACGGGAACTGGTATTTCAACGTGATTTGGCCGTAAGCCTTAATCATTTCATAAGGAAATGCAACAAATTATGTCTTCTTAAGTCCAAAAATAAACATGATTGGGTAGGAACGGCGATTCACTTAGAATTGTTCAAAGGACTAGGCTATGACCTGACAAACCAGAGGCATGTGCACAAATCTGTATCTCAGCGAGGGACTATTACTAGTACTATAAAATGCAATGGACGAAGAAACCACGGCTCTTCACAACTTCCTTTTTTAATATCTGTAAACAATGTACTGCTATGACCGTTCTTGAAAAAGATTGTGAAGTGGTTTCCCGTTGACTTCTTCACGATTTTGTAAGAATTGTCCTTCTAGTTTGGTTGCCAACCTAAGATTAGAGAGCTCAGTCTGCTCTTCTATTTAATCCATTCTGTGCTGTTAATCTTTTTGTCCTCGCACCTGATCCATTGAGGAAATAGTAAGCATGAAATTATATGGGAATTTCAAAGTTAAAAATGACGACTAAATACATATCCCGAAAGAATCATTGTATAAAGTTGGATGTTATAAATTAAAATTCAATTAAGAGTATTAGACCACGTTTGAAAATAGCCGAAATTATTTATTTTTTTTTTTTACTGATCTCCAAATATAAATAAAATCCTTGTTTTTTTGCTTCTGTAAATCATTTAGTTTTTGTTTTTATGGTACAGTTTTTAAAATCTTGCCGAAACGAATAGGGCAGAGAATTAGTGACAGACTTCACATGTTCTGAGCCCTGTTTGACGTCGAATTTATTTGGATCGATACAACCTCATTGGCGATTGGTTCGTTAAGTGACAGTGATATTTATTTGAATTATGGCAAGCCAAACTCATAACATTGGGAGATTTGCCTCCAGGTTTAGAAGTGTTTATGCGTCGGTTACAATTGTGATAAAAATGAACATAATTTAAAGCTTAGACAAAAACAGAAAAAAACCCCGAGATAAAATAGAAATTTCTCATAAATTCTATAAATACAAAAAAAAAAAAAAAAAAAAGGACAAAATATAATAATAGCCTTATGTAATATTTGATATCACAGGACTTACTAAGAAATTCAACTAAAACTTTTGTTCGGGATGAAAACACAGAAAAGTCTGAAGTTAAGTAGGTGAGCAAAAAAGAACACGGAAAGTGCGACACGGAAATCTGAAGGCGTAGTGGAATAGCGGAAAATGCCTTCAAAAAGCCGAGCAAAGTATTAAGAAACAAGAAAATATCGCTCGAAACAAAGAAAAAAGCACTGAACTATTGTTATGTAATATCAAAACTCATTTATGGCAGTGACAATCTCATCACAGATGAAGATTTGGTTTGGTTTGGTTTGTTTTACGGCACATCAACCTCAATGGGTCATTTAATGCCGACAACTTTTTTTTTTCCGGGTAATATTTTTGTTTTGTCAAAAATCTATTTCTATTAATATTTTTTTTCTCAAAAACGTACAGCTGGCAACATTATTTTTTCATAAACGTATTATCAGAGGCCTTGCTGTTGGACGTAGTTTATCGTCATACCCAAGACACGGATGCAGTTTATCGTCTTACCCAGGACGCACAGATGAAGAGATTTGAAACAACAGCAATGCGGTTCTACAGATGGATGGTGCGAAAGTCATGGACCGAACATGTGAGCAACGAGGAAGTTCTAAAGGCAATAGCAATAATAACTTTTTCCCTGGTGCCTCGACTACATGAATTCAAGCGTGCTACTAGATTGGCAAGTAGGTCTCACCATTTTACTTTTGAACCGCCACTTCAACTATAACAGGTTATTTTCTCACACTTCTCACCCGTGAAACTTCCTTTCGATTTCTTGCTTCCCCGATAACTACAATTTTCAAAGATTTAAATGTAACGTCAATCTCCATCTCCTGTCTTCTTGAATCCTGTTCTTTTATTGTCCTTTCCTCAATCATTTCCATTCTCAGTCTTCTCATTCTCTTTCACTCCTTGTAACCTACTTGCGTCTTAGTGGCATTATCGCCTTGCTTGGGGTGAATTGAAACGGACATTTATACTCAACACCAAGAAGAAACAGTTGAAATTTCTGGGGCACATAATGAGGACAGATTTTCACAGGACAGACTAAAGGTAAGAGGACCAGAGAAAGGCAACGCACAATCTACTTGGCGTGCTTGAACGAATGGATGGTGGAGCAGAGTTTGGAAGAGATGGAAAAAGACAAAAAGTTATTAAGAGCTTCAAAGAACAGAAAAGAGCATTGATCGCCAACGTCCTGAATGGACACGGCATATAACTACGGTTGAATTTTAGAGACGCAATAATGTGGAGAAACACTTACTTTATATTTCCACCGAGATAGCTTTTTTCAAAGAATTGCCACTTTGTGCGACAGACTCCTACGTGGATGCTTCCCTGAACACTACAATCTTAACCACTTCAAGTTAAGAATCAATCGTTATCTATTCTCCTTATCCACAGAGTCTTCACTTCCTACATCTACACTTACAATGATCATGCACATCATTTACTACCATTTCGACTGTAAGCTCTACATTGAGCGACTCTCTCGCCTCGTACAGGCCGAAATTTAGTTAATAAACTGCATTGGAAATGAGCTTTAAGTAATGTTTTGTAATTTTTAATCATTGTCTACTAACTATTTTTTAATGATTTCAACGCAAGTAATGCGATAATGCCACTAAGACGAAGGGAGGGGGCATCGGGAGGAGAGAAAAATGAGTAGAATGTATTGAGGGGGAGGGCAATAAAAGGAGGGAGACGAAGATGGCGATTGGCCTTGCATTTTTTTTAACTGTAGGTGGCAGGGAAGCAAGAAACCGTGATAGAGTTCCACAGGTGAGAAGTGTGAGAAAAGGAATTATTAGAATAGAACATACGATTGCATCTAGCAAGTTCAACAGTAAAACGGTGAGACCTAGTTGCCAGTTTTGTAGCACGCTTAAATTTATGCAGTCGATCCACCAAAGAGGAAAGCTTATCAAAACAGTTGCCATGAAAATATTTGTAGAAAAGGCAGAGGGAAGCCACGTCACGACGGTGAGAACGTGGCAGAAGTCGACATGTCAAGTTTATCGCTACTCTTTAACTAGTCTGCTTTGTTTTGACCTTTTTAGTCATTTATAAAATAAATATTTCGGATAATGGCGAATAAGATTAAGGATTAAATTCGGAATTTCGCAGATTTGAACTAAAAAGTTTTTAGTATATTTCGGTACTCACTTTGTATCCTGTACATTGAAATTTAAGAAAAAAGGGATTGTCAATGGTCAGGAATGTTATTGACAGACTGAACAGAGTAAGTGTATGACACACACACACACACACACACACACACACACACACACACACACACACACTTTGCTCAGTTTTGTTTCCTAACATTCACATCTGTTTAGTTTCCTATCCTAAAGTTAAATTTCCCAGGATAATTTTGTGGATAAAACAAATTGGTATAAAAATGACAATTGGCAAAAATCTTAGTTCTTGCCGACGCGTTTCGTCTTCCGATTTTATCAAGGTAGACAATGAAAGCGAAATGTTTTGTTGTCATAGTTACATTAAATGCAAAATTTTAAAAATATAGACGTTCCCGCGTAAGCCTCTTTCTGGATATTGGTAAATATATATATATATATATATATATATGTTAATTTCATTATATATTTTGTTAGTTTTGATTGTATTACAACTTCTATGAGTCAGATGAAATCAACTGTCGAGCTTGTTTTCAAGCAAGCGCCCCCTCCCCCCGCAAAAAAAAGCAAAGGAACAAGTATCAAACACGAGTGTATCCATATAGAAAAAAAATCACAATGCCTTATTTCATATCTGTAGTTTTTAAAAGAGAGTATCAATGGGGCACCTTAATGTCAAGTCTAAAACTTATTTTGGGACATTTTGCTGAAATCTGCTTGGAGTACCTTCCGTAATAGACATTGAGATGATGTTGAGGAAAGCAGCCAGTAACCTGTTTAACGAATTTGTGTTATTAAACGCAGATGAGGGTCAAAGATTAATGGTTAAGGGTCAAATGCTACTTAGAGAAAAATCAAAAAAAAAAAAAGAAACAGGAGGTTAGGAAGAGACATGATCAACTACTGGACTTGGCACATAAAATAAAAAGAAGCAAAATTAATTAATAGTAATTTATCTTTCTTTTTTCTTTTCTTTTAAACAAAAGACTATAAATAAATAAAAATATCATGCTCGTAAAGGGGACACCCCTTGAGACAATTCTTGCTCCAAAATTGCTTTAATTTCCTCTTAAAATCAAGTCCTAGATATGACGATAAATTACATCTGGGAACAAGGCCTCTGATCGGGAGATTGAAGGTTTTGAGCAGTGTGGAACCACTGTTGTTCCCATGTACATTCTGACCCGGGGTGGTAGCACCTGTTAGGGTCCAAGCTATGGGCAAATACAAAACAGTGAAATTAGAAAAATTCATTTTCATAGTAAAAATACAAGCAATGCATTTTTATATAAAAATTATCAATACATATTTATTGTAAAATGACTGACAATACGCAGATACTAACAAATTATAGTGACTTCATCCAAATTTATTTAAACAAATACTACCAAACAACCAATATGAAAAAACTGTTTCATGACATTAATCCATGTAATATTCAACAATTTCTTAAAGAAATCAAACTGTATTCCAAAATTTAACTACAACATAAAACACGCATACCACCTCCTCTAGTAATTATATCCATACAAGCATGTATATGCACAAAAGCTGAGTATAATCTACCATGTATTCAATGGTGAAAGCAGAATTTTTATTACTTCCAAGTTCCCAGGAAAATTAAATTTCAGCATTAAATGACCCACAAGGAGTTGATATGCCGTCAAACAGAGAAATGAATCAATTCTCCTTAGAATCAAGTTTCCTAAGTATTTTTTTCATACTAAGTCATTTAAGACTTTGTATTCTTATTCAATACTTAGAAGCGTTGGATGTCAGTTATTTGTGCTCTGTCGATTGTTTCATAGTCAAGAACCAGTTTATATTTCTCTGCTTTTTATATCTATTTCTTTAAGAGTTAAAATCATTTCTTTAGTTTCATTATAGAACTTGTCCGATTTTGTCTTTATAGATTTTCTCTTCGTTGGCAAATAGTAAGCTGCCTTACAATATTGCCCTATTTTGATCCTCGCCTTTGTTAATTTTATTTCACTGTTTTTGTCTTTAGAGTTCTTTAATTCTTTTATTTAATTTCTTTCCTTGAATTAAATTTTCCAATTCATATCACCCAAAAGAATATTTAGGATTAATTTTGGGGGGATTTGATTACATTTTTTGATTTGATTATATTTTTTGATTTGGTAGACATTATTTACCCCACAGACAGAAATATCTTAATGAAATATATATTTTTTCCCTCTGTGCTTTCAGTTTGCCCGTAAAAACTGAATATGTGACGTCATATCAGTAAAATATAGCGTTTGTCATTTCCGGACAATATTTGCTCCCAGCACCTCCATCTAGAAATTATCTTCAATTCTAATTCGACGCAGACTAAGAAAACACGAAGCTCATGAGAAATACGGGGTCTGTTTGGAAAGTATCCAGCCATTCATTATTAACGAAAAGTAGCCTACCTAGGGCAATGGCGCCTTGAAAATACTCCACTTATAATAGTGTCATGCGCACTTTTTCAAAACAGTCTGTAAAATCCTCTATGTAAGGTCGTCATCTGGTGTTTCGTCTCATTGTCTTTAATCTCTTCCACAGTTTTTTCAAATGCGATTTTCGCTTTGGCAAAGACGGAAATCACAGGTAGACAAATCTGCACTGTAATGCGGCTAAAAGATGTCGGTCAGGGGTCGGAAACACGCGGTCTCCGGGTCACATCCTACCCGCAAAGGATTTTTGTCCGCCAGTTTAACACCTGGACACTAATTATCTAATTCATTTGTGAAGCGAGTGGCAGAAAAAATATTATTTGGAGTTAATCGACACTTTTTTGAAAATCAAAATTTCATTCTGAATCCACTGCTGACTTCTACAAGAAATATATTTTGCCAAACGGAAAATATAAAAGCCTATTAAATAATGCGAAAATGATGATATCATTATTTGGAAGTACAACTATTTTAGAAAAATTAAATATATTAAAAGTCGTTTAAGAACAAGGTTGGCTGATGTCTTGGTGAATTAACATTTTCACTTAATTGTGTTCGTTGCTATCCTGTTTATTCCTGCAATAAAATAAGGAACCTTTTTAAATAATATAACATTAACTTCATTGTTTGTTTTTTAAACCTTCAGAACCAAGACAGCCTTCTGAACAGAGCGTTCTGAGATGGAAACAAAATATCAGTTGGAATTGATTGATTTGCAATGCGACTTTTTAAAATCAAAAGTTCATTCTTTATTTCTTTTCGAAAATGAAATATATACCAAGAGTCTTTTAAGAACAAGGTTGGCTGATGACAACATGGATGATATTTTGCTTCAGTGTTCGACAAATACTTCACTTGATGTAGAGAGTTTATCGAACAATAAGCAGAAACAAATGCCTCATTAAATAATTTGCCATTTATAACTGCATTTCGTTTGTAGTAAGGAATTTCCATTTTTTTTTGTTTGTGTTAGTTGTTATCCTGTTATTCCTGCAGTAAAATAAGGAATCTTGTTTAAATAAATATAGACAGACTAAAGCAGCTTTCTGGACAGAGCGATCTGAGGTCGAAACAATTTATTATAATACATTTGATATTGTCCACCTCCGAGACACTACTCAGTAATAACGGTCTGTGAGATTAACTTGTTAACTATTGCATCATAACGGCAGTATGTCCTGTATTCTTCGTACGGCATAAGCAATTACAGGAAATATCAATGTGTGATAAATATGTACACTATACAAGCGTTCATCACTATCAATGAGATATCTCTTCAGTGTCTCAGCACAATTGTTATAAACAACAGACCGAAACATTTTTAAAGATTCTCATTGTGTTGCTCAACATTACACAACTTTATTCAGCATTCTAATGATTTTAGTAATATTGTGCACTGCTAGCTTTAATTCTTTCTCAGATTTTAAATACTTCTAACTCCATCGCAATGATCATCGGGTTTCAAGCGATCAACCAATGGCGGATATAATTTACAATTATCATATTCATGATTTTTTTCGATTCCCCACAAGATTAATTTATTTTCCCCGCTATGTAAGGTCTTCAGTTTTATTTTGTTGTTTGCTAGGCATAACATTATCCAGATCTTTTTTTCTTTTACGATGACTAGATCAAGTCTCTTGACCAGGACTGAGTGATCCTTATGAAATGCAATCTCCAACAGAATTTTTGTTTATAGTTACTTGGTTAAAGGAAAAAATTACGTTTTTTTTTAAATTAATATTTTTATTTTATTTATTTATTTATTTTTTATCAACTAATTTTCTTCTTTTTATTAATATTTTCTTTAAAATCCTAATGTATTTTATTAAACAAATTTTTAGTTTCTCTAAAAAAGTTAACTGATTTGTGTATATAGTAATTATTTGCACAGTTAAAACTCACTCATTTGCACAATTCCCAGTTGATCCCCTTTCCTACTCACTCATCTCTATTTTTTATACTTCTTTTGACCTAATTTTCTACATTCATTTATTATGAGTGACGGTTTCATCTTTATTTCCAAGTAGGCGAGTTTGTAATTATGATTCTTGATCAGAGATGCGCCATTTAAAGTTTAGTCTAATTAATGATGGTTTGTCAGTGGAATTTAATTTTTCTGTCAGAATCCGCAAGAGAAAAAGAATAAAAAAAATGGTTTCGATTTGCTGTCTTGGACAGCAGTGTTGAGATGGAGACTGTTGGAAGCGTCATGAGGTGAAAGTAGGAAGAAGGAAAATGGGGAAAGAGCAAAAGCGATAAAGAAAAGGAAAAAGAACAGGAAAGAATGCATTCAGAACGAATTTGTGGGCAGGTCAAGATCTGGCTTCATTGCCCTTCATCCATCAAACGAAATGACCGTGAAAATAGAAGCAAGATGAGATTGCCTAGGACAATACGCGGTAAATCGGTTTCTACAAGGAAAGGACACACCCAGAAGAAAGAGAAGTAGAAAAAGAAGAAGAAGAAAAGGTAATAAAAATGTCAAAGGACAGCCTCCAGGAAGAAGGTCAACAATCAATTCATTGTTGCAAAAGAGCAGTCGTTGTTGCCTTTTGGCGGGGAGGAGGGATTTAATCTTTTCATTTTTTTTTTCAACTTTCAGTGTCTGAATAGCAATTTTATATAAATCATTTTTTGAAAGACTTGGTGAAATTTCTTGTTCAGAATGAAAGGGTTAAAATCTATTGATAATAACTGACAGAAGTACAATTCCAGGATATATATATATATATATATATATATATATATATATATATATATATATATATATATATATATATATATATATATATATATAGTCTTAAGATGTGCTATATTTATGGGATAAATTGCTCAATATCAGAGATAGAGCTGTGTAAATATAAAAGTGATCATAGAAGTCAACACTTAGAGGCGACAGTCTGTTTCATGCTAGACGCCACGAGTGCTGTTATTTTGCTTGGCTATTTATATATACGGGTCAGTGGTGCATTGTGGGTAGTCTAATTTGCCGGTTATTTTACCGGAATTCGTTTATTTGTTTATTTATTAATTTGGGTTAAATTATTTTGCTTGTTTTTATTTATTTTTATATATATATATCACAATTCAGAAAAATTCTTGTCGAAAATACTTCTATACTTTTCCACGAAAAGAATAAGCATGAATTAAAAATTCTCGAAGCTATCTGTATTATTTAAAAACATGAAACCAAACCATAATAAAATTAATTACGAATACTCCACAAATATTTTTAAATCTGTACAATAGATACTTTGAAATACCAAGGATTGCACTAATAGTTTTTTACTACTTATATCATAAAAAAAAAACTCACCACAACCATACTTAGTTACCTCCCTTTAAACGGTGTCAGCGATCATGCACTGACTCAGCATTTTTCACTCATATATCATATATATATATATATATATATAGAGAGAGAGAGAGAGAGAGACAGACAGACAGCTAGAGATAGCCAGTGTTAACAAACGTTCTGTATTTTATATCTATGTATGTATTTATAATAATAATCCGGTTTACATTCGACTAACAAATTATTGCGCATGTACAGTATATTAGACTATATATCTGTACACACACACACACACACACACACACACACACACACACACACACACACACACACACACACACACATATATATATCAGTTATGTGTTAAATAAAATGAGCGTATGATACATATACACGCACTCATACGCACAAACGTATACATTGACACACATCTCCCATATATATATATATATATATATATATATATATATATATATATATATATAGTTGGATTGATGTGAGTTTGTGATCCTGGGTTTCACGCTTTTGCGATCGTCAGACAAATAAAAACAAAAGCGTGAAATCCAGGGTCACGAACTCACATCAACCCAATTAAATATATATTTATATTTTATATACATACACATTTCCTGCACACACACAAACACACACACACACACATATATATATATGGGAGACGTGTGTCAAATTATATATATATATATATATATATATATATATATATATATATATATATATATATATATATACCCTTAAAGCGAATTAATGGGAACAACCACTTTAGTTTCCTTTCTTTCACCATACGGTCAGTTTTAGACCCACTGAGTGTAATCGATTTCTATTTTTTCCTCAGATTAGGTCATTTGCAGTGATGTGCAGTATTATTGTTATGGTCCGGTTCCTTGTACCACGGGGATAGTCCAAGTTCGAACCAATAAAGAAGAACTCGAATACGGATATGGAATAACACAGATATATTACAAACAGCAATATATACAGAGAAGTAGAAAGTCTTAGTACGAACAATCAGGTTTAGTAGTAATTGCCTGAACGCAACTCTGTTTCGGACTGCCTCTGACTCGACTCACTGACTTGCTCGCTCTGACTGAATGACAGACTTCAGACTGAACAGTATTTAGTCACCCCCCACGAGGGCATCATGTGGCACGAGGCCGGTTTAACGTGGGATCTCCGAGCCCGTGGGTTCGGCCAAAAATATGCCCTTTGAACCCGTATAAACGGGTTCAGGGTCAGTTTACCTCCCTGAAAGAGACTCCGCCCTTCCGCGTAGCCTCGTTCGGGTTCCTCCCCGCCCGAAGGGAGAGAGTTCAACCGATCAGCCGATCAGCCGGTCGCACGAATTTGGACTGAACTCCCTGCTTCCTCTTGAGGCGCAGTATTTATTACGTATGGAATAGTCCATTATGTTATTATGGGTGATGTCTCATAACAATTATGAATCCATTTTCAGGGTGTATGACGAAATTTGTTTGGCCTTGAAAAATATTGCGTCTTCCGTAATTGCATCAGATTTTCATCACACCCAGATACTATTGTTTTGACTGTTTAATTATTTGTCCCACGATCATTGTCCTCGATGGACGTTGCTCCAAGGAAGCGTACCAAAATTATAACGCTGTACGAACACACTGGCAAGCCTTACAGGCAGATCAAACTACTATCGACTGGCTCGGAAATTCTCCTGATATGTTGGGATTTTTCGAGAATCAGTGGTCAATTTTCAAGTAAAGACTTCGTGTAATGGACATACTAACATGTGCACTGTGTGATGTTTCATTAGAAAAATACAAAAAAATTAAATAATAACGCAATTAATTATTTTGTTTCAATTAATTTGCACTGGGGTATATATATATATATAATATATATATAATGACAAACAAAAACCATAGGCTATATTTTATTTCACTGAAGTCGATAAAACTCGGCTTCAAATCTTAAGACCTGTAAAAATAGAGTTCTCAACGGATCTATATCCTCTTGGATATTCCATACGGATTACCAATAATTTTATAATAAATAATATATATATATATATATATATATATATATATTATATATATATATATATATATATATATATATAAATAATAAATTAATATATATATAATTTTTTTATAATAAATTAATATATATAATTTATTTATATATATATATATATATATATATATATATATATATATATATATATATATATATATGAATTATCAAATATAAATCAAATATGGATTGTAATTCAACAGTATGATAGGATGAGAAAACGTTTGCTATTTTTCCTTATCCTATCACACACACACACACACACACACACACACACACACACACATATATATATATTCTACACAAGCCGTTATCATTATAATCAAATCATGTGAGTGTAGTCTAGCTATTTCAATTCTAATAATAAAAGGTCAGACAGTAGACACTCATCCATTGAAAATCGACGAGAGACTCTAACATTCATCCGTTAATACCTACCTACCTGCCTACATACATACGTATATAAACACACAAACGTATACACACGCGAACAAACATGTGCACACATATATCTGTGTGTTTGGGGTGTGTGTATATTATACCCACTAATATATTTATGCAACGCATTACTTTTCAGTTTGGAAATGCTATCCTTGAGTCGGAAGTTCGTTTGTCTTGCATAAGTTTTTTTTTTTTTAAATATCGTATGTTCCTTTAGCATTTAAGGGATTAAGTCTCTCCATATATTGCTTTTCTTTTATTGTCTATGAAATTAGCGTGACCTCTTGGGAAAGATAATCAACTGATTTGTCATATTTGATAGGGTTTTGAATTCAAAGTTTTCCTTCTCTCAAGCTGACTGTCATATTTAATGCATAGGTAGGGAGTAAATAAATAAAATTCATGTCTTTTCTAAGGACATTATTCCGAACGTGAACGTAACAGGCGAGGCCGGAATTTGAACTCGGACAACCGAATCCACTTCCCGTGCTGTTAACCGCTTATGTATAATAGTAACAACAATAAAAAAATCAGAGTTATAAATCTTATATTAAAAAATACTACATAATGAATGAAAACTTTTATTCCAATTTTGATTTGTTTTGATTTTTTTTATAAATCCCCAGTCAAAAGTTATAACTCCATCATAGGTTCTTTTGTCAAAAGTTCATATGTCAAAATATCCCGATATCTATCTATCTATCTATCTATCTATCTATCTATATATATATTTTTTTTTTTTTTTTTTTTTTAAGCATTGTGCCCCAAGCAAGGCGTGAAGCCACTAGGATGCAGGGGGGTTTGGAGCGAGAACAGATAAGAGTGATAGGAGAAAGGAAGTGGAGAAGGATAGTGGGTAGATCAAGGTAACTGGAGATGTCGATTGACATTACATTTGAATAGTTGGAGATTATAGCTTTCGGGGAAACAGTAATTGGGGAGGGTGTTCCACTGGCGAGAGGTGCGAGGTATGAAGCTATTGGAGTAGAAGAGACGGCTACATTTGAAGGTTTCTACGGTGTAAGGGTGAGAGCGTGATGCCAGCCTCGTAGGGCGCTTGAATTCATGGAGTCTGGGAACCAGAGAGAGCAGCTCATCAGAGCAGTTATATATATATATATATATATATATATATATATATATATATATATATATATACACGTTTGACAAAATGGAAAAAGTTTTTCCTATATATATATATATATATATATATATATATATATATATATATATATAAATATATTAATTAATATAAATACTGTCCATACTTTATTTTTATAGATACAATTTTAATTTTAAATAACGTATAAACATAAAATATATTAAAGAAGATTCGGACTTAATCCATTTAATTATATGTCGCCATTTTTACGTTAAGATATCAGATATGAGCGCTCGAGAAAAATCGTCGAAGATAGTGTGTTTATAAATAGTAATTTGGACGTTGCTAACCAGACGCTTGTCTGTAGCTCAATGGTATATCACGTCAGATCAAATGACAATTTCCGTATAAGAATACAGGTTCGATTCCCGTTGGAGAGCTCATATTTTCTAAGAAGTTTCTCGAACATTATGGCCGGTAAATGTAATTAATACTGTCTGATTAAAAAAGAGCATTTACTTAAATAACAATAACGTATAAACAGGATATATATATATATATATATATATATATATATATATATATATATATATATATATATATATATATATAAAAATATAAAACTGTTAGAGAGAAAAATTGTGAGAAAGTAAAGATAAAGGTAGGGGAGAATGAATGAAATATTTACTCACGTAGTGATAGCGAGAACAAAGGAAATTCAGCGTGACTTCGAGAATAGAGAGACTGAGAAATCAAAGGACAAAGTAGAGAGAAAAAATAGATTAAAGCCTTTACGTGAGAGAGAATAGACAGAAAGAAAATGGAAACGAGAGAAGATGGGACGATGTTAGAGAGAGAGAGAGAGAGAGAGAGCGAGAGCTTTTCAACAAAAGAAACGATGTTAAATAATAGCATTAATGATTAAGTGTAAAACGCGAAAAAGGCGCGGCTGCTGGGGGTTGTCAGCTACACAAATGATGAATCGTTTTGCACCTTTCATGAGGCGGTTAAATAGTGGGAGCAAAAGTCGCAGTTTGAATAGCACGGGAAATCATTTTTACGGAAAGAGGCCCTGAAACCACGCCACACACGAATTTCATCTTTCTTTATAGTCCCTTCATTCGCCACGTATATAACCCCGTTGTTTGATCAAAGTCCAAACAAAGGTTGCTTCTATGAAGCAATAATATACCAAATAATAGGGATTACTGTGTAAAATAAAATTATAAAATAGTTATCTTGTTATTATGATTTCTACTAGTTTACCAATGCAGTCACAAAAAGGCGGCCATATTTAAGTAATTCTACAATAGTATTGTGCTTCTATAATATCAAATAAAAAATCAATAAATTACCCTAGAAAAAAAACAGTGAGAAATTTTGCAAATATATCGATTGTACTTCTAGAAAAATTAACAAATTGTTCTAGAATAGAAAAATTGGGAAATTTTGCGATTGCATTGTACTAGTCTATCACATATCTATCTATCTATCTATCTATCTATCTATCTATCTATCTATCTATCTATCTATCTATCTATCACAAAAGTGATGGAAACAAAAAGAAAAAGAATCTAAATGGAATTGCCTAGTATACCCATAACAGATATACATAAAAAAAAAAAATTCCAGCGTCACTCGTTCGTGTGCATGTGTAGTCGTATCAACGTAAACAAACTTCGTCGGATGAAGTCCTAAGGAACAAAACGTATCACATTCCCCCAATATATAAATATATATAATATATATATATATATATATATATATATATATATATATATATATGCTATATATAAAAAAAACAACCATGGAATAAATTTACCCTGAAATCGAATTCCAGTAGATTTTAGAAAGGGCTCAATACGTAGTGTGTAGACCAATATTTGTACACTGTAGACCAATATTTGTAAACATTATCTTAAAAAGGATAACAAGCTTACCTAAGCTAATGTGATTTCACCTCTTGGGGCGATGGAACTGTGCTAGTTTGGTAAGGTTGTTATAGCGATTTACAAAGCGTATCGTAAATGTGGCATAAGGTCAGAACTATGAAGCACTCACTAATTGATTTAACGAGACAAGCTTGGTAACCATAACACTACGTACAAGTGCTCTGGTAATGTTGTTATATCTTTTATTAAAGATAATATTTACGCATATATATATATATATATATTGACAATTGAAGAACAAATATCGGACTAATGCTAGTAGCTAAAGTATTGGGCACTTTCAAAAATTTGCATGACATACATTTGAGAGTGAATGAAAGAGCGACAGTTTGACCACTTGGTTAATGAGATAATATATATATATATATATATATATATATATATATATATATATATATATACACATACATATATATATATATACATATATATATATATATACATACATATATATATATACATACATACATATATATATATATACATACATACATATATATATAGACATACATACATATATATATATATATATACATACATACATACATATATATATATATATATATATATATATATATATATATATATATATATATATATATATATATATATATATATATATATATATATATATATATATGCGCGATGCGCGTGGAATTTTATATATATGGACAATTGAGCTCTTAGCGATTGGTAAGTAAACTTGGTTTCTTTCCCAGACTACCATTACTTTAGTGAGTTTGATGCCCACTGAGTGCCCTATACTTTCGGCCTCCTGCCCGATTAAGTTAATCTAAATAAATTCTATCATTAATTGCTGTAAATCCTAATAATTAAGTCAGAAATCAAAACTGTTATAGTCCTAGCACTATCGGTTTCAAAGCAGGTCAGGTTAACCGCTTGGTCAGATTATTAGATGTCACAGGTCATGAGGTCAAAGAGTAAGGTTACGCAGTAACAACTGAAAAAAACTGGTCCATTCACCAGGACTTTTAAGTACGATTGATCGAAACGAGCACAAACAATAAATCTCAATAAAATATTTTGATTTGATTCAGATTGAAATATAGTCTGTAGGCAAAATGTCGGCGTTGATATAGCCATCGTAAAATTGCACGCGCCGTCGTAAAAACACGAGCAATAAAATGACTGGCTAAAAAATGAAATCGCCACAATGTCCTTCGTAAAAATGCGAACGCTAAAAATTTCCGCCGTAAATGTGCGAACGCTAAAATGCTGACCGTAAAAATGGCAGTGCTAAAATGCCCGTCGTAATAAAACCTTTGTTAAAATGTACATCGAAAAAATACGTGTGTGAAAATGGCTGTTTTGAAAATGGTAGCACTAGAATTTCCACTGTAAATACGCTGACGCCAAAATGTCCGTTCTAAAGATACGAGCTCTAATGCAGCGAGCCACCTAACTAGCAAGCGTATGTGGATGAATAACAGAACGTGGAACGGAAGCCTTAACAAAGAGAGAAAAAAAAAAAAACTCCTATGGTTTACAAGGGATAGGAAGTTTTGAAGAACCATGATCATGTATGTCCTGAGGGGGACGCAGTACATTTCTTTTAATTATTTCACTCTAAGCAAAGCTCCCACTAATTAATATTAATAAGCTACACAGCCAGAATGAACGATGTCATTCTGCTTTTGTAAAACTGTCCAGCCTGGGAAAGAAACCTTTGATTATACATAGAGTGGGTTATCCCCACATAGATTTGTTAGTTTCACCAAGAAGTCGTTAGAGGGCGCTGTCAAGTAGCTATAAAAACGGCACACGTCCCGTCTTTCTCTCTCTCTTATCCTCCCAGCACGCTTTAGTGACAACACCACCAGGATCTTCACCCGGGCATGGGCTTAATTTTCCCCTCTGTCAGAACTTCATCCACAAACAGACGTGGATCACACACATATAATTCTTAACTTGTAATGGTTTCTTTCTGTTGCACGCATACTTGTGTATTTTTTCTGCTTTTACGCAGTTACATAGAAACCGAAAATTTAAATTCATTCATTTCTTTACATTCATCTTTTACTTGTGCAAAATATTGTTGTCACTGATTTTAGCCTAACTAGAAGTCATTCCTGCAATATTTAATGACTTTCAGAACATCCCCCCTCCAACCGTAGCAATAGAAACAATCTAGAAATGTTTGTATTTCTCGATCATAATAAGTCTCTGCAGCCCGATCTTCAAGAAATGTAGTGATTAATATTAAAAAGGCGACAATAATATCTTCTGAAATATTTGCAACGTTTTTGCCTTCACGTAATGATCCGATTACAAACAAAGTTATACAGCTCACTGCCTACGAGTGATCATCGTACATGCTCGTTCGCTCGCTCAGCGACCACAAGCACTTAGAAACTTGAATTGCTCACACCTGCCCAACCGAAGTAAGTGGTTGCTTAGTAGTCTTTCTGCTTTCCGAGTGATGTTCACACATTTTTAGCAAGCACGGACCACTTGAATTGAACAAACCAATAAAAAAGAAAAAAGAAAGATATTGTTTCTCGAACGATGCCTTTCAGCTTTTTTCCAGAGAACAAACATTTTCATTCATTAGTTATTAAGTGTACTGGTGGAATGATGATTTTTAGCACATTGCCTTATTTTAACTTGAGACGATTCAAAGGGAAAGTTATATGTTTTATAAACGCGGTTTATTCGTATGTATTAATGCGATTTTTATTCATAAATATCTAATCAGGACAGCTGAGCCCGAAACACGAACATGCTTTTTGTAAACATAGATCATTTCTAACTTTATCGTTGGGCGGTGCAAAGTCACGTTTAGTATAAATATATTTACCCTAACCAAAGAGTAGTGCAGTACAAAAATATGTTTGTTAGTATGCATATCAATGCATTTCAAATTATTATTGCGATATAGGTTTACACTTTTTAGGCACTTCTTAAATAAACTGGTCCGCTCGTAAAAAAACAGGAAAGAATGTGTCCTGATGGTGTCCTTTATCTCAGTTCGAAGTAATTCAATGACGTAAGCAAAGATTGAAACTTTGACTCAGTTATCAATGCTGTAAGCAAAGTTATAAAACTTAACATTTGTGAATAAAATTAAAGTACAGATAAAAAGTAAGATTGAGATTGTATCTATATTATGAACGGGGCCGCTTCTAAAATGATAGAACAAATATTTTCAAATGTCTTGGTTAAAGAATGGTATATATAAACTCTAATCAACAAAAATTATTTACTAAGAATGTTGTTTAACGTGTGGACCAGTTAATTTAAGTAATGCCACTTTATTTAAATAAAGGGTTTTCCAATAACTTGGACCGATTTTAAATGTTAATTAAGTTTAAGCGTCTAATTATTTTTTTCTTTTTCTTTCAGATTTGGCAGACATTTCGGCGATATTATTCTTCACACATAATTGCCACGACTTAAATAACATGATCCAATAGAGAAATAAATAATTTTTCACCAATAACGCTGATTTATTTACTGCTGACTTTGATCCGTCTTAATGAAACACCTTTATATATAATCCGTCTTAATGAAACACTCTTTATAAATATACTAGTTTATAAATGGCAAATAATGACCGCTATATTTAAGGATTTTTGCAATTATATTGGTTATATATTCTAATCAAGTCAGTGATTTTATTGTTAACAGATTGATGTCCACTATCCCATTTTTGTGACTTTTGGCATTAATGAATTATAGATAGAAACTTATAATTAATAACGAATTATCTTTATTGGTATGGTTCAGTGCCTATGGATTTGTATGGATCATTGTAATTCTTAAGCCTTTGTGCTTTCTTGACCGATATCTTAATTTATAAGCTAGTCGGGATTAACTTTAGCTCCCTACGTTTGTATAGGAATTTCAGGTGTTAAATTTTGATGAAGCATTTCCGACTGACTCTATTGGTGTATGGAGTTTGTATCATCATTTTCATCCACGCTACTATCCTCGTCTTTGTTGTTATTATATCAACATATATATCAGTGCTTATCCTAAATTAGTTTGGCAATCACAAAATCTCGAAATGTTTTTTTTCTAATTTGGTCGGAAATAAAAGTTGAAGTTGCCGGAATATCGGTGTTCTGGGCTGGGCTATTGTAAATAAAATAAAATGACTTTATTGATTTTACACCATACCTTTCAATTCACGTTCATATGGTGACTTTCAAAGTGTTTTAGACATGTGATGTACTACTTAGACGTTATTTATGCCTTCAAAAAATAATTTCGAAAATAACCACGCGCATGATTCTGCAGTCTCAATGCATTTTTGCATCTCTTTGATGTCGTAAATTAAACCCGGGCTTTTGTTTTCTGGCTCCTGCACCTGCTGTTCTGTTAATAATTGAACGTCATACATTGCATTTGAGTGTTACGTTTCAAGGGACTAATTTATCACCCTCGGCCATTGTCAAATCTTTTTGCAAGTAAAGGTCAGTCAAAAGGTCGTGAAAAACATTTATACAGTGCGATCCTTCCCGTCTTTCTTAAGAGCTATATATGAATTATAATTGTTGTCTCTCGTGAAGTATAGTATCCGGTGGATCGAAGGAGATCAAGTGACAACAAGTTTAATCAATACACAAAGCTTCTATGTATTCGTTCTGACTTTTTTTTTTTTTAGCGACGCTGTCGTCTAGATGGTTTCAGGTTTCCCCAGATTACGAATTCTTTCACTCTCTTTGCTAAGGTCTTGTGGGCTGGGGCTGCCCAGTCCCCACTTTCCAGCCATGGCAATGTTTAAAAACGTTAACGCAATCTTGAGGAGGATCACCTATTTCCGATCCTACAATTCCTTCCCGAAAGATGCAACGTCACAAGCCTTTTGCTACTCTGTAGCTGCTTCTATGGCAAATATTCTGACTAGCTCCATTATTTAGTGCCACCAGGTCAGACCTTTGCAGCCTCGACCCACCTTGCTATGCCAACAGAGTTTAATCACTCAGATTTCCTTCGTATTAAATTAGTGAGGAGGAAGTTCTACTCAGTTTTTTTCCTGAGAACTGCTAGGTTGAGTACAAACTCCCGCGTAGATGCTTCTCATAACACTATAATATAAAACTCTTCAAGTCTTGGGCTAATAGATATCTATCCGCCATATCATAATAATAATTATTGATAATGTTCACTACCTACTCCCTCCAATTACGTCCATACACACTTTTTTCAGTAACACTCTACCTTGAGTACTTCTTGGGCCTTGTACCGAGAGAATTTTTGTGAAAAAAGAAAGTGCTCTAGAGATGGTTCGAGGCAATTGTCACTTTTATTATTCACTTTCATGAGCATTTCTTCCATCTTAATTTCAGTTGTCTTTTTACGCAACTAATAAGACGTCGATCTACGGCTATTCTTAAACAACGGGGATGGAAAATAAAGAATAAGCCTTCAGTGAGATTTGAACTCGCGTCCCTCTATTCTGACGGATTCTTAATAAAGTTTTAATTTAGATGACTTCGATTCTTCTGGTTTTGCCTGATTCTTCTAACCAATTTGCGAGTTTTTTTTGGGGACTGTTCGAAGTAGGTCAATAATGACTGGCACTACTGCCATCCTCATGTTCTACAATGTATTAGTTATCTTGCAAGATCCGAAAAATTGTTCCTCAGATTTTCTCAAATTCACTCAAAGCGCAACCAGATATGAGCAGATATAAATGTACGTGAGCGATTCATGAAAGATTGAAGTTTAAAGACAGTAAATTCGACCTTGCTAACCAAACGCTCCTCTGTAGCCAAATCGGTTAAGGCACGTCAAGCTAAATGACGGTTCCGTATAAGATACATGTTCGAATCCTGTCGGAAGACGAATATTTTCTGTGAAAATTTCTCGGACATTCAGGCCGGTAAATGTTGTTTAATACTGTTTATTATAAACAGTATTTACTTAAATATTTGTATCTATAAAAAGAATGTATAAACTTAAAAATGTCTTAAAATAATTGTCGGACTTTGTCCATTTCACAATGTGTGACATATATTCTTCTTCTTTACAATTATTATTATTATTATTATTATTATTTCGTTAATGACTCTTCAAACCATCACTATTTGGACGGCTCTTGCGTAGAATCAAGTAACAACAATTTACTTCGATTACTCTATCCATCACCTCAGTATTCTGAGTGATTTTAGCAATGATGTTTTCGGGATGATTGTATCCTGATACCTTATGACTTGCCGATGCACTCACTAACTGCCATTTTTGTCTATTTCAAGACTCTATGTGTAACAAAAGAAATAAGTATTATTACTGAGAAGTGAGTTCGATCCTCACAAGTTGTGTTGTGTTTAGTACATATAGTATTGGTTTGCACAGTTTTCGAAAGATTACATTTTCTACCTAGCCATATCTTTTTATATATTGTCTATGAACAATTTAATTCCTTTGTTACATGATTGATGATCTCATCTGTAAGTCCGTATAGTCGCTTTCCTTTTTTGCTGTTTCTTATAATTTTAAAATCTATTTTGCTGTTTCTTATAATTTTTAATTTATTTTGCTGTTTCTTATAATTTTCTAATCTATTTTGCTGTTTTCTATATTTTTTAATTTTTTTTGCTGTTTCCTATAATTTTTTAATCTATATTTCATAACAATTGCTATTCTCTCTGTTTTAAATAAATAAGTAAAAATAAAAAATAAATAAAAGTTGCCTGAAAGCCACAAATGCCGGTAAAAGCGAAACAAAATCCACACAGAGTGAAAGGTGCAGTGTTCAATGTTTTAAAGCAATTGCTAATTTCTTTTAAGCGTCTTTGTATAGATGTAGACTAACATTACGTGGGCAAATGATTATAGTTTCAAACCAAACATCTCGGATTCAACCATCCGTTCTCGCGTGAACAGAATAAACAAACGCCGGCGTACAACTGCTAGAAAGAACAAAAAGAAAAACATAATAGACAAACGACTATGTAAACACAATAATAAAAGGAATGTAAATCAATATTGACTTCAAATATATAAGTTAATAACGAAAATATTTCTTTTCAGAATTCAATCGAGTTGTTACTACTAGAGAATCAACAGACAACAGAGCATGAACATTCCGAGTTGGCAAAATGTGGAAACCTTGGTGACCTTGACATATTTGGTGAAGGATATCAGAATAATCCAGAACCTATACTGGCAGCAAACCATCTGCATACAGATAGAAAATGAATTCAGTAAATATACAAAATTGGGAAAAGGTGTAAGACAAGGGTGTGTCTTCTCACCAGACTTATTCTATTTATACAATAATGCGATTCAGATAGAATTAGAAGTTCTACCAGGCTTCATCATTAGCAGCCACCATCTTAACAGCATAAGATATACAGCTGACACAGTATTGATAGCATATATAGAAAAGAATCTACAAGAACTCCTACAGAATGTAATGAAAGAAAACGAAAAGAAAGGACACAAATTGCAAAAAGACAAAATGCATAGTTGTTAGCAAAAGGAACAGCCGAATATGCAAATTCGAAAATAGCGATAGCAAAATCAAACAAGTACAGCAATTTAGATATCTAGGAAGTGTTTTAACAGATGATGGAAAGTGTGAGACTGAAATACGAAGGCACACTGAGATAGTGAAAGATACCTTCCAAAACCTAAGCAAAATTAAGAAATAGAAAATTTTTCTTAGCAACAAAAGAGTGCTGAAGTGTTATGTAATATCAATTCTTCTACATGGCTGTGAATTCTGGACAATCGCTTCACGGATGAAAAGAGACTTGAAGCAACAGAAATCTAGTTCTACAGAAGGATACTGAGGATACCATGGACCGAACATGTGAAAAATGACGAACTTTTAGAGAAAATGAAAACAAAATGACACTTATACTTAACATCAGAAAGAGACAGTTAAAATTTCTAGGGCACGTAATGAGGAAAGCGGGCTTCGAAAATTTGATACTTACAAGTCAAATTGAAGGTAAGAGGAAAACAAAACCTACCTAGGGAGCTTGAATAAGTTGATGACAAAATAAGGTTTAGTAGAGAAGACAAAAATTATTAAGAGCTACAAAGGACAGGAAATTGTGGAGAGCTATCATCGCCAACGTCATGAAGGGACACTACTCAGAGGAGAAGAAGAAGTTAAATAGATTAAATGAAAGGTTCAGTTCGAAACTAATGAAGACTTCCGGGATCAACAAACACCTGATAAAGGCCGGAGAGTACAACAGTCGAAACCTTGTGATAATACCAATATGGAGGAGGACAATGATCAGAATGTAAATACTATGTACTTTAGTTTAGAATAAATTGTATTAAATGAAATATTAGTACTTTTAAAGTTTTGCTATGAACAATCATCTGACGATTAATATGAAAATTAAATGTTGCTATTTACTCAGCGTAGCTTAGTTATGGCACAAGACCACAAATATGGATAGATTTCACTAGTAATGCAACCTTTATCCACTGTGCCATGTGTCCTCAAGGATACATGGCACAGTGGATAAAGGCGTTAGTTAGATCCAGTGACAGGACCTAAATAGTGTAAGTTCAATACCCGGTTAAGGCAGTGGAGAATTTTCAGAGGGAAATTAATAGGAGATAACTGGCACGTGGAACTAGAACAATCTACCCCTGTGAGCGAAGGGTTTATTTCAACATTCCAACCACCTGAAGAAGGCCGGAGCGTACAACGGCCGAAACGTTGTAATAAATATGGCGACAAAGATGAGGACAATAGTCCGAATAATGTAAATAATGTATATAATACCTCATCTCAGAAATATAGACAGATACTAATGCAATTCAAATTCAGCTAACTGACCATTCCGTGGCGATAAGTCATCCAAGTAAAAAAAGCTGTTGAGAGAAAGGAATTTATATGGGGTGAGAGCGTCACTTACTTGTCGTAATCCACTTTGCAATAGAGTTTTCTGTCTCGACAAAAGCAGGAGACGGACAGAGGCACATGGCACATACAACATTGCAAGCAATGTTCGTGCCAGGAGTTGTCCATTACTTTCAGAAGAAAACGGTCCTCGATAGGACGCTGACAACCAGCACACATCTCCTTGGCAGCGGTCGGCATCCTGTCTGCAAGAGAAGAAATGATAATAATAATAACAACAATAATAATGAAAGAAAAAAAATGTACTCACAAGTACATTACGAAGAGTTTTATCTATCTATAATGTGTGTGATCTTAGTTTTTTTTACAATAAGGATCAGTGGAAAATGTCACGAAGCCATTTCTGACCTTAGGTCTCTGGTTGGGACCCGGAAGGAAATTTGTATACAACAGAAATGAAAGAAAAAGTAAACCTATCATCCAATCGAGGCTGGAAGTCCGGATTTAAAACATGCGAGATAATGGATTCTGAAGTGATTCCGAAGTGAAAAGATATTTGGTTGAGTCAAATAATTTTCGGTTTTTGTTTATCAACGACCCGCTTTGTTCTTTTTGGGAGAATCGAAACACGTAGCTCGCTGCTTGTACCTGTATTTTCTAAGTGTCGGTATCTGGTAGATTGCGATGCGTTTAACATCTTGCTAATTCCTAAGTACTTTTTCGTGGATAGCTTTCCACTCGTGAGTTTCATCAGCAAATTCCGATGAACGCTCCGGTCTGGGTTCATCTTTTAACAACATTTATCTAGAACGAGACTTTGCAAACTAATTTCGTATTTACCGGTCAGTTATCACACCTTGACCATAAACAATACATATTTGCTTGGACTCCTATATGTGACGTAAATGCACTTTTAATCTCTCCATTAGTGGGATTAAGAAGTTTATTTTCTAATCGGCTTTCTAACTTGACACTGCCGGGAAAAATGTGTTAGACCAATTTAAATTTATTTTTTAAAATTCTCCTGTATGATTAGTGGTTAGGACGATATAGTAGTCATTATAATTGGTCCACAAAAACGGAAATTTCTTATGATTCAACCTAATCTATCTATCTATCTATCTATCTATCTGTGATAAAGTAAAAGAACAAATAGGAAACGTATATCAATCTAGCATGTTTCATTTTTATTAAAACTTCGTCAGAGATTGAGAGAAAATAGACAAAAAGCAGAAAACACTGATATTTTTAAGTTTGGGTCAGTTCTCATTGGTTAGACACGTGTCACGTGTATTAAAACCGTAGATAATTCTATGTGTGAAAATTCCTGTATGTCTAAGCGAGCAACGGATAGTAATGTGTATTTGTAATTGTGTGTGTGTGTTTGTCTAGTTAGTGTCATATATTTAACTGTCACATATGATTATAGTTAGGATGATAAATTCGTCATTACAATTGGTCTCCCAAAACAGACATTACTTATAACCTGATCATAGAACAGAGGAAATTGTGGAACGTTAAGGTGACAGTGATTATTAGAGGCAGTGTTTATTAGAACGATGAGCGCGGCTCTGAATAGAGCAGAAGGTTCTCAACCGGGGTCCATGTAACATGAGTGTGCGCCCACACAAAAAATAGCAAATTGAGGGAACACAGCAATATTTTATTGATCCATAGAGCGATTTGATTACGGAACTGTTGTTAAAACTGAGAACTAGAATTTCTACGTCATATTAATATACTAAAAAATAGAAAAATAATTCTAAAATTAGCAGAAAATAAGATTAAGTGATGTAAGTTAGCGTCCCTTTACTCTGTTGGAGGTTTGATTGTTAAAGTTGAATAAAAACTGAGAAGGATATATAAAAGAAGGTTTATATATATATATTTTGCCCGGTCTACCGCTGATTTGCTTACGGACATAACTGAATATGTATACCAAGCTCTTGGTAATAACGGTGGTATATCGAAGGCGTTTGACAGGGTTTGGTATGCTGGCCTTCTACGTAAGCTTCAGAGATATGGTATTACAGGACGATTATTTGATTTAATCCAATCATTCCTGTCTAACAGTGAAATGAGGGTCGTCCTGAACGAGTCCTCTTCCAGTTCCTTTCAAATGAACACTGTTGTCCCCCAAGGCTCTATCCTTGATCCTACACTGGTTTTGATCTTCATCAATGATCTTCCTGATGTCATCATTTCTCAAGGAGGCATCTACGCAGACGACACTACCATTTACTCCTGTCTCAATAGTAAATCCGGCATTGCTGGCAAAGTTAATCGGGCCGTTGTTTTCGAAAACGACTCCCAATCTGTGGTTGACTGAGGCAGGAAATTTTAATGCATCCAAAACGAAACTGCACTCATTTACCCATCATAGAGAAACCTTCCCGCCTCCTACCATTATGGTTGAGGCTCAACTTCACGAGAGCATCTTCTTGGTTTCACGTTTTCCACTGATCTGAGGTGGAACAACTACAGTGAATCAATAGCTGCATCTACTGCAAGGAAAGTTTGTTTTCTATGTCGCGCCAGAAGCTTTTTCTCGTCTGAATCCACCCTTCACATCTACAAATCTACTATTCGTCCATGCATGGAATATTGTTGCCATATATGGTCTGGTGCCCCGCTGTTCATCTCGAGGTTTTCAACATAATCCAAAGACGGATATGCAATGTGATCGGTCTTGACTTGGCATCTTGACTCCGGTCACTTTCTTACAGACGTGATGTGGCTTCCCTCTGTCTTTTTTATACAAATATTTTCATGGCATCTGCTCTGACGAGCTATTTTCACCGGTGCCCCGACTGCATGAATTTAAGTGTGCTACTAGGTTGGCATCTAAATCCCACTTTTATTGTCGAAACAGTTAAATATAACCGTCTCTTCTACTCCAACAGATTCTTCTCTCGCACTTCCCAGAAGTGGAACTCTCTTCCTCTTACTTGCTTCCCTGATTAATATAATCTTTAAATATTTAAATGCAATGTCAATCAACATATTCTGATGATTTGATCCACTTTCTTCTTTTTATCTTTTCCTCAGCCTCTGCCACCATATACCCAATCTCTTCTCTAACTTTCACTCTCTGTAACCCCTTGCGGACTAGTGCTACTATTGCCTTGCTTGGGGTGAAATGCTTATAAAAAATATAAAGAAAAATTATATAAAATTTATTATTTATTATATAAATTAATTTAATGTATTAATAATAAATAATGATATTAATTTTAAATATTAATAAAATATTAATATAATTTAATTAATATAAAATAGAAAAATAAAAATTAGTTATTTTACTAGTGTACATAAATGGAGTAATGGATAGCGGCTAGTATTGAGAAATCGGAGAGCCGAGTTTGAATTCCAGTCAGATCCACTACATTCACTATCGGGTTAATAGCCTTGGGAAAGGTATAAATCCACTTTTTCTCCCCCCCGCTATGGGTAAATAGCAGGACAGACCGAATTGTATAGCCTGGCAGAAAGAAATGGCAACCTACTGCGGGAAAAAATCTGCCTCGTTAATCATGTATCGAAAGATACATGATCGCCTAAGCGTGTATCACGCATGGCACATAAATGTTCTATAGACTTGTTAAATACAAGTTTATTTTCAAGAAATTAGTTTTACTTCAAAATAAAGCATATACATTTACGATTTCTATATTACAATTCCTAAAGTTATCTATTAGTAAAAAATAAAATAAGCTTTTTTTTTCATCGATAGGTTGGGGGGGTGTGGCTTACAAAAAAACAAAAAAAACAAAAAACAAAAAAGTAAAAGTTATCAATAGGCAAAAAATGGTTGAAAACCACCAGGCTAGAGAAAAGATCCGAGGAGCTGGGAATCAGGAGAATTAAAAAAATCCAGACGACGGCATTATGGGAAACTGTTACGAAGAGTGCTGATGTATTGAGGAGACATACTGTCAATGTTGATATGGGCAGGTTTTTGATAGATGGGGTTAGAAAGAAGAGGCGATCAATCAAGGTGAAATGTGTTTGTTTTTTTTTTTTAAAGATAAACATTAATAAGGGTATAGAAGGAATATATAAATTTGGGACGGGCTTCAACGAGACGTGAAAACTGCCGGTACTCAAAGATATTGCAAGGACGAATCCGTCGGTAACTGACAAGGCTGATAACAGTTCAACGAAGGAAGACATTGACTCATACCACATCCTATTTTTATGCTGATTACGCTCAAATCATTAGTTAATTTACTGTACAGTGTTCACTGTATTTGATAAGGTTTCCTAGTCGTTGGCTAACAAGAGTCTATTATCAATACGCTAGTCTTTAGTCAACAAGGTACTAGTATTGAGACCGCGGCATGACTTACTACTTTTCACCTGGATCAGCGAACATTGCCATGGAGACCGTCAAATGCTGTCTACATGTCGCTTTGTCAGAAGCTCTTTCCCTGCTCTTTCAGATAGACGGCCGAGTTAGTGTGTGAAGGAGACCGTGTGGATCCAGTCTGTCAGTAGAGTCCTGTGCAAACTGGTAAAGATTCTGTTATGTTTTAGGGTGTGTTTTCCTGTTATTCACTAATACCATATGTGAAACTGTAGTCTGTCATGACAGGTGTGATATGCACAAACTTTATTGCAGACTATTTGCACCGTTTATGTCAGCCATGTTTACCAGTAGTGATTGTTTGTTCATGCAAGATAACGCAAAATCCTATTATGCACGTGTAACACAAAACCAGTTCCAGGCTTTCTCGACTGACTTCCAGTTACGACATTGGCCCTTAAGTTAATTCAGAATTAAACTCCATTGAAGACATATAACATGTTGCGTATTTCACCGAATTTTCTACAGCCACACCTAACAAAAAGAACACCCTTATGAACAGCTCTGAGTAGATACACCCACACAATGACCCTAGTGTCTTGTAGTCTTCATGTCATGTCTCGTAACCGCCAATGTTTAGACGAAGGAAATAAAAGGAAGGTTCCGAGGTAGTGATTTTTTGGCACTTCAGTTAATTTATAAAACAGATTAATTTAGCATAAGGCTACAAGCGTAGAGCACTTAGTAAGGACCGAACTCATCGTAGGTTTCGAGAAAAACTTGTTAACTGTTACTCTATAGTGAAGTTGTTTATTGATGTATGATAGGCAGTAGGGCGAGAGGGGGGACAGCCAGCAGAAATGTGGTGGGCCTCGAAACCCGAGGGGTCTCAAGAAAATACCTTTAGAGATTTAGGCGAGGGGGGCTTCTTTACGAAAAAGTAGAGAGCAAAATTATAGAAAAAATACGAAAACTAAAACCAGTTCCAAAGCAGCTTAAAACGAATTTTGTGAACTTTCATTGAAGCAAAATGCGCGATGAGTTCCCCAAAGTTTAATTCTCGTGCCAAATCACACTCGATGACAAGGGTTGACAAGTTGGTAAGTTGGTCTTGAAGCATTGCTGTGCATTGACAGTTGTTTAATCGTTTTAAGTGATCAAGAGAGCGCTCTGCGGATGTCACTGTGGCAGGTATGACGCAGAAGATTTGGAGAGAAACGAAAATATTAGGGAAAAATTCCCGACAAACCCAACGGATTGATCCTGTTGGTCCAGCATTTCCGACAGGGATGGGGGCTCAAAATAATCTGAGTGCTGGAAATTCTCTCTCCGGCACCTGATAATAGGCTTAATTCAATCGAAAACAAGCATTTAAATGGCCTATTCGGTGAATAATTATTTTCAACCGAGACTCTCCTCTTTTCCAAAATGTTTCGCGCCACACGCTACTCTGTCGCCATTTCCATGGCAAATGTTCAAGCGAGCGACATTCCTTAGTTTCGCTAGTTTAGACTTTTACAGCTAGAACCCGATATGCCGCATAGTTGGATCATCCTCATTTCCTTCGTATTCCATTAGTAACGAGGAAGTCGGCTTCTTCTCAAGGACTGTTACTTTGTGGAAAAGACTCCTGAGAGGATGCTTCCTCGATCACTACGATCTTAACCAATTCGAGTCTAGAGTCAGCCATTATCAGAACTGCATATCATAATCTGCACTTTTTTATTTCTCTACGGCTCGGAATGAGAAATCGGAAACCTGAGTTCGAATTTCAGTCGGACCCGTTACAATTAATTACGTGCAAATACTCTTGGAAAAAAATATGAATCCAACTTTTCTGTCCCCAGCTATAGGTTAAATAGTAGGATTGTTATTCACAAAACAGCAGTTAATAAAAAATGCGCTTCCGCTTTAAATAAATAAAGTGTTGATAAGCCGTAAAAAAACAAACCAATCACAATTATAATCTTTACAACAACGTCACTCAGTAAGTGTCTACCTTGAGTTTCTCTTGGGCCTTGTATTGAGTGAAAAATAGTACAAAAATATGGATGTACTAATGTCAAATTAACAAACTTCCAGTTGCGATCGATTCTGAAATTTCTGATAAGTGTGGCTTTATATTCTCTCTAAATATGAAGTCTTTAGATTCGAAGGGAAAAAAAGCGACTGGTAAAATATTTTTAAGAGCACAAACCAAAGTGTACTGCAAAGTTCAATGTCACATTGTAACTCCTAAACACGCAACATCCGTCAAGTGACTTGAAGTAAATATAGTTTTCTACATTTCTGTTTGTTTTATGCACAAGTATTCTTTAATTTTTCAAGCATGATATCTAAAAATGATCTCGATGGGTAAAAAAAAAAATCAAGACTATTCTTATGCATGTTTTCTGACTGGTGAGTATACACCAAGTTTGTTTAAGTTTAGTTGAAATTGTTGCTGGGCATTTGTTTCAGCGAATTTCAAATTCTGACAGCTCCATATTTGTTGTTGAACACTCTCCAGAAAATCCCCTCCCCTGCTTTTTACTTGGCGAGTCTTTCTCTCTAGCACCCCACCACCCCATCGACTCGGCTTTCTTCTCTCTCTCTCTCTCTCTCTCTCCGTCTCTCTCTTTTATCCCCGAAGGCGTCAGGAAGCCTTCTCTTTCTTCGAATGTGCTTTAGTCAAAAAGTTGTTGGCACGAAATAAGAAGTCAATATTGTGATTAGCTAACGAAAAGACGAGTGGAAATAAAATGGTGCCTGACAGGCGAAAACAAGTATTTGCACCAACAATTGAAGAACAAATATCGGACTAATGCCAATAGCTAAAGTACTGGACACTTTCAAAAAACTTTGCATGACATACATTTGAGAGTGAATGAAAGAGCGACAGCTTGACAGCTTGACCACTTGCTATATATATATATATATATATATATATATATATATATATATATATATATATATATATATATACAGCTTGCGATTGATAAATTGTCGTCTAACTTACGCAAAAATGAAAATGACACTGACATCTCATTTTAACAGATATATTCATCAAAATTACACAAAAATATATTGAAATACTAAAAAGTAAATCTATATCTATAATTCTCAAAATATGTGTGTGTGTATGTATATGTGTTTGATCGAATGTTGTTTATGCATTTCCACAGTTTTCATTCGATTTTGATGAATTTTTTTTTGTTTGATGGATAATACTTCAGTGCCGGTTTTGAGTCCAAATTGTTGGCGACAATGGCTCTCCACTACTTCCTGTCCATTATAACTCTCAACAACGTTTTTACTATTTATTATCTGTTCATGGATATATATCTTTCATAAAAACTTTAATAAAAAATAAATAGTTTAAATTATTACAATGATATCATTTATTATTATACAGTTCCTTTTTCACCCCCCCTGCTACCCCCTCCCCCATTTGAGAATGTGCCTCAGTTGCACCCAACTTTTGTTATTAATATTGACTTTAAACTTAAACTGCTCCAACTGAAAGGTAAAAACTCTCAATAATGAAAGACGGGTTATACTGCTAGTTTATTCAATAAAATTGCCATTGACTTGACCTACGGCCTCCAGGCGATTTCGTAATCTCCTGTAATTCTTTTTTACGGTCTCCTTGTTTTAGTTGGTGAATACTGTCATAATCTTTGCCTTCACTTCATCTTTGGTGTTACAAGGAGTTTTGTTGCACCCTACGCATAATAATCAAGGGGGATTGTATTCTGGGGTGTTAGGTGGTCAGATGTAAGGGGTGATGTAGTCGCAGAAATTGTCTGACAGCAATGACTGGGTTCTCCTGCTTGTATGGGATGATGCAGAATTCTGTTGCCAGACATAGGGTCTTCAAGCAGACATTCTCTTGATTCAGGGCAGCACTGCCTTCTCAAGGCACTTGATGTAAGCCTCTATGTTGAGTCAGAGGCCATCAACAACAAATTCGGGAGTTCATTTCTTAACAGAAGGATCAATGTGAGTTTTTCGAGCTGCTGTACCATCGTAATCACCATTAAACTCATCCAACTCCTTCAAAATCCTCTGCACTATCCTTAGATTGACATCCAAACATTCTGAAATGTTTGTATCGAACTTCCGGTTATCTATGTGTTTGCATATGCGCAGTGCATGAGTGTGTGTCTGTAAATGGATGCAGTTATGAATGAGTATAAAAATAATAAGCATATCTATATGTATCTATCTCTCTCTTCTCTCCCTCTCTCTCTTTCTCTCTCTCTCTCCCTCTTACATATATGCGTACCTGTACATGTATGTCTGCATATATATGTATCTACGTGTATATATTGTATACATATATATTTGCACCCGTATGCATATGCTTTTTGAATAGATCTCTGCATGTGTCAGTGGTTTTTGGTGCATGCGTATGCAATTGTGCATGTGTGTGTGGTAGTATGTGCGGATATCCTTGTTAATGTATATATGTGCGTCTTTGCTTTTGCGTGTATATATCTGTGTATATGTGTATATATACATATAAAGATATAGAGTGTACGTATGTATGTGTATATGTTTTGTGTACAGATATACTTGCGTGAGTGAGCCGAGCGTACTAAAATCGTTGACATTATAGTTGTTCGATATCATATTTCAAAACAAATACAGGTAAGTTGCCCGAGTCTCATGCACTCTCGAATTGTGACACAATCAAATACTTTCGTCGTTTTCGAGTCGAGACCAATCATTGCTGAGTCAGGATTAAAAAATTCACTTGTACTTTATCAACTCCAGCTAAGGGGCGCCACAGCGTATGATAATGGTTAGCGATTGCCCGTTGCTACTAAGTAGTGAGTTCAATCTTCACTGTGTGCCCCATACTTGTGGTATTGTCTCCCTAAACTAAGCTAAGCTTACGAAATAGCATTGATTCATTAACGAATGTTTATTAAAAAATCAAGATTAAAATATAATTTATTCTGTAAAAAAAGCAATAATCAGTTAGGTTTCTGTTTGATACAATCGATTATCTTTGTTTTTAGAAATTGTTCGACCTCCTGATAGGATTTGATATAATAAATCTGTAAGAGTAATAATGAGGCACCCGCCGGTCTTAGGAGACTATCTATCTTTCGCAGTCTGTTCATATCTATCTATCTATCTATCTATCTATCTATCTATCTATCTATCTATCTATCTATCTATTCTTCATCTATCTATCTGTCTGTCTATCTATCTTTTAGTACAAGAAACACATGTCTATGGTACACGAAAGGACCGTCCTGGGTATGACGACAAATTACATCCGTGTCCTGGGTAAGATGATAAACTACGTCCGACAGCAAAGCATCTGATCAGGAGGTTTTGAGGAGCATGGAACCAATCCTTAATTGCTGGTGTTCCCAGGTCCATGATGACCCGGGTGGTAGCACCTGTTTGGGTCCCAGCTATGGGCAAATAGCTAACCCCCAAAGTGAGGTCAAAGCACTATGAAGGTGTAAAAATAAGTTTTAATACCATCAATACATTTTTGTAAAAAAATATTACCAGCAATGAATTTTTGAAGAAAATAATTATTACCATCAATACATTTTTGGAAAAATATTCCAGTCGAGTTTTGTTATAATCACTTCCTCGCAAATACACTTAGCAAAAGATTAATCCATTTCTTTTCCCACAAATAGTAGGTCAGACTTGATTCTTCTGTTTTGGTTGGTTTACCAAGGCAGAAAAAGGACAGCTCTAAATTCAAAATCCTATGTAACCCTGGCGAATCACATAGGCGAAGTTAACAAAAGTATCGTTCTGTTTACAATGACTGATTCCGATTGCCGTCGTTTAAATGCATGCCATACACAGACGCGTGGACTTTGGAACCTAGCACATCTCAAAGTAAAATCCTAATCCTGAGCGTCTTGGGTAAGACGATAAACTTCGTCCAACAGAAAGGAATCTGATCAGGACGTTTTGAGGAGCGTAGAACCACCTCTTAATTGCTGGTGTTCACAGACCTACCATGACATAGCGTGGTAGCACCTGTTAGGGTCCCAACTATAGGCAAATAGTTAACCCCCAAACTGGGTTCAAAACACTATGAAAGTGTAAAAATACGTTTTAATACCAGGAATAAATTTTTTGAGAAAAAATTATTACTAGCAATACATTTTTGAAGAAAAACATATTAGTAGCAATAAAAATCTTGTCGGCATTAAATAACCCATTGAACCTATCCCGTAAAACAAATCAAACCAAATCAAATCAATCTGACGAGAAAAAAAATTCTGGTACGACACAGTGAAGCAACTTTCTTTGCACTAGACTAAACAATTGATCCGATATAATTGCACCACTTCATGTCAGTGGTAAATGTGATGCCAAGAAAGTGTAGTGATTTGTTTCTTTTGTAGTTTAGCATCAGCCATGTTGATAGCAGGCAGAAAACGTTCTCTGTGATACTTAAATGAAAGCAGTTTTGTTTTAGAGGCGTTAAAATTTACAAGTCATTTCTTGCCCCAGTTAACCACTGATTGGAGGTCGTTTTCAAGAGCAGTTGTCAGATTTACTTGTCAGATTTGTCAGATTAGCTGCTGAGAGGAATAAATGGTAGTGTCATCTGCATAAATACCTAGTTTGGAAAGGATAACATCGAGGAGATTATTGATGTTTGCATGAAAAGATCTGGAAGCGAGCCCGTTCAAAACAGCCTTCATTTTCGTGATTTGAAAGGAATGATTAAATTAAACCAAACATTCGCCCTGGAGCTTGCGTAGAAGGCCCACATGCCAAACCCCGTCGAACAGCTTCGAGATATCTAGAGCCACAGCTTAAACTTCGCCACTCTTATCTAGAGTGTTATAGACAAAATCAGCGATGGCTTTTAACACATCACAGGTCGACGGATGCCATATTGTTTGTCCGAAAGGTGATGGTGCGAAGTAACCTCTTCGACATTGATTAAAGCTTTGATTACTTTGTCGAAAAGCGGTAAGAGACTAATAGGACGATAATTTGAGGGGTCAGAGGGTCCTCCAGAGTTTTTAAATATCGGAACTACAGAGGAGGACTTCCGACAAGCTGGAAAGTAGGAAGCATCGAAGCAATTGCTGTCAAGTCTGGAGAGAACAGGAGCCAGCTCAGGACCACATTTCTTTAAGATGACGTCAGGGATTACGTCACATCCGTTTGCCTTGTGGGGATCTACTTTAGAAATGATGTCTAAAATACAGTCATAGGGTTCAGATATATACGAAATATGGTGTAAGGAAATAAGGTACAAAATAATGTATACGAAATAAGGTTTAGAGTAAAGATCTGTACACGTTTCTATGTGACGTATCCCTTCAGGATGTGGTCGATCATAGCGATCATGGCTCTCCACAACTTCTTATCCTTTGTAGCTTTGGATAGAGTTAGTCTTTTTACTATTTCTCCTAAACACTGTTAGGTAGGTTATTCGCAGCTTTAGTGAGACAGAGGAAAGCAGCGAATAACTTTTAAGGCAAGTGAACACGTGACTAAAGACGAGGTTTTAAGGGAAATGGAAGCAAAAAGGACAATTCTACATTCTACATAGAATCAGAATAAGAGTTGAATTTTTCAGAACATAATGAGGAAAGTGGGTTTAGAGAATGTGACACTCACAGGACATTGAAAGCAGTCCATAGTTATCTCAGCATCCTTCTGTAGAAGCAAGACGACCATAAAGGTGAAATCTTAGTACAAAGATCATTTTACGCCAATCTCCCAAGTGGAGAAGTTCTGCTTAGCTTGAAAACTAGTAATCTAAAATCTTAGCTATTTTTCGGACTCAAAGAGAGGTCAGAAACATCTCACTACTGGAATATTAATAATAAAAAATAATCTTCTACATTTTTTTTTTAGTCAAGACATTTTCTGGATTCCACTGAATGTCGAAATATGGCGGTGGAGAATATAAACGTTTTTCCATTGCACCTTTTGGTCACTGTCTTCTGATACTATAATATCTTTTCTAAAAGATTTTATGAAATTTTTCACAAGAAATAGGATTTAAATAAATTAGCCAAACATCTAGATTCAACATTTAATGTAAATATAAAACGCAATCTAAGCCGTAACATTATTTGCTAACATAATTTACGGTGCGTGTACTTGATCTGACCTACTAGTTGACGTCAAATATGACTTTAGCATTTAATCATATAACATTGATAAAAAAATGTCTGGATAGGATATGATTAGTCGAATTTTTTCCTTAGACTGAAAAGATTATTAGAAAAAAATATTTGCAATATGGCTGAACTGTAAGATTAATTCAAAAGTTTTATTTAATCTACAATTTTCGCTGTTTTTCGCAAGGAAGGATGAGAAAAAAAAAAAGTAAACACTTTGTTGCCTATATATTCTTAGGGGTTAAAGATTTTACATGTATACATTATGTTTGACACTTTTCATGAAAGAAACATGTGAGAATGTATTCTTATATTTTATGCTTAATTCTTAAACGGTCGGAAATGCTTGTTGGAACACGTATGATGACGGGTAAAAAACAGGAAAAATTGTTTTTTAAGGAGGAGCTTTAAGTTTATTTTCCTTTATTTATATGATAAAAATGATATTTTCAAATAGAAATGTGATTTTAGATTATAAATATAAAAAAAAGGAAATAAAACATTTGTTAGGTACCTAAATTTAATACTTTAAAAGTATGATATTCCTTGAAATATTCCATGCACGATAAAGTTTTGCATTCTTTGCACCAAGTTCTCACCATTTTTTGCCTCTTTTTTTTCAAGACATATGTATATAAACAAAGAATTTGTAATAAGACATTGAGCAGTGTAGTTTGGTAAGCTTTAATCAGCTTAGAATAGATTAGTACACAAATAGATACTATTATAGGCAGTTCTTTAGTCAAGGAAAAGTAATCTTTTGAAAAGGGGAATAAAACAGTTGTTAGTTTGTTAAAATGAATATTTCTTAAAAGTATGGTACTCCTTGAAACATTCCATTCACAATGAAGTTCTAACAATTTTTGCCTCTTTTCTCTTAGAGAAATCTGCATGCATACATGGCGTTGTCTGATTTGTTTTTTTACAGTTTTCTTTGCAGTCAGATACTGCAGGAAATGACGTAAGATCACAAATCCTAATAAATAGTAACCTTATGAATTTAGTTACCATTTTTGTCATTTAGACTTGGATCAGGAATGAATGGATCCTGTATCGTTAAGAGTTTAGATCATCAATAAAACATCAGTTAAGGATACTCACTGTTTCCGGATTAAGACATCACGACTATTTAATGTTAATACACATAAAAAAGAATTTGTGTCTATATCTTTCTGTATTTACTTATTAGGGTTATTTTAATCTGTCAGAAGGCCGAATTAATGGGATACCCTATAATAATAGGGTACCCCATTTAAATAAATGACGAATTGGCGTGTACCCTTATATGCATGTGACACCTCTAGGAAGTACCTTTAAATTATACTATGGATTGTGAGTGAATTCAGGGAGACGAGACTGTTTGAAACCCGTTAATGATTGTATTAACACGAAGTCACAAGTCATCGTAATCGAGATTTTGTGTGTACTAACGTTGTTCGAACTGCTGATCACGCCAGAGCCAATTGACCATGGTGAGATTCGAACTCGAATCACATGGTCGGAACACCAAACTTTTATCGACTAGACCAGAGGTATTAATTAAATATATTTATTCATATTTATAAATATCTTTATTCAAATTATAAGCATTTTTTTTTTAAGTTATGTTTTAATTCTGTTCATGCTGAATGTTACATTTAAGGGGGTGCTGAAAAATTCTCGACTCGACGCAGAAGGGATTAAAAACAAAATCCAATGTCATTTAGTCGGATTTGAGGGGGTAGGTGTGACCAAGAGATCCACACTGTCCCTTCAGACAATGTGACACCCCCCCACACACAGTACTCTAAACGTTATCTTTGTGGATAGACGTATTTGAGTAAATGCATTGGTTTTATTTTATTTTAAACGGGGAGAACAAGATCTACCAGCCTGCGAATCCGAGAGATGTAATAAAGCAAACATGATCTCAAGCAGGGTTCGAACCTGTGTCGCTAAGGTTATAGAGAAAACCACCGGAGTGCTTTAGACTACAATCGGGGATACAATTTTGAACCCTGCGGGAAAGATCACTGTCTTTATTAAGTCTCTCGAAATACAGAGGCCGGTAGACGAAATTCACCCTGTTTAAAGAAATAGAAAAAAAAAAGAAAAGAAAAAGATAACAAAAACAGGGCGTCTTCACAAAAACTCGCGTCTACAAAACTAACGTTTAGTGTAAGAAGAAATAATATCAGATTAAAAATAAAATCCATTAATTCCATATATATATATATAATGGACTAAGTACGACAATTATTTTAATAACGTTATTTTTATAGATACAAATATTTAAGTAAATGTTCTGTCTATAATAATCATTATTAACAACATTTTCCGGCCTTACTGTCCGAAAAATTTTCATAGAAAATATGCGTCCTCCGACAGGAATCGAACCTGTATCCTACACGTAACCGTTATACACCTCCACATGCTAACATTTAGCTACAGAAAAAACTATGCAGTGATTCGACCTTGCTATTTTAAACTTTGACATTCATTTGAACCGGCTTAAAAATCAAGAAGTCCTTGCTAGCAAAAAATATGCTTCTCAATCGGAACCAAACCTGATTTACCTTTTTTTTTTTTATAAGGGAAACAATACGCTTAACCGATGTGTGACCTACCAATGAGGCCGCGGGAAATTCTGTCAATGGAAAGTTGAATTACTCGCCAGGACCCCACTAAGTTTATATCAGTTAATTTTATTTTCGTACTTGAAACAGTGATATCAATTAAAACAACAACAAAAAAAAAAAACAAAAAAAAATACTAGAGATAACGTTTATAACAAATAATGCCGGATTAAATAAACAAAAATACATTTAAAATGAAAATTTCTCATATAAAAAAAACATTCATACGACTATTCAGCTCTGTTGATTTGTTTTACAGAAATAATCATTCATTGACTAATATTCTCAAATAACTTTTTTATAGTCTCTTAAAGCTTGGAAATAATGATTGATCTAGGATTGATCGGAGACTACTTTGACTTAAGAATGCTATAAATATTTCTAATAGGGTTAAGCCTTTTACTTGTAGGAGAAAGGATTATGTAAGTAAATATGGTATTTATTGCAGTAAAACCTCTTCAATATGGGGAAATCTGATTTTGTCGGCGATAAACAACCTTCTTTGTCCATTGAATAACAATGAACCAATTTTACAAAGATAACATTTATGTAATATTTAACGTCTATAGAGAAAATCTTGATAGTGGTATTTGTGTCTTACATAAAAGGTTTATGAAAGGTTGATATATTTTGAATAATCTAACTTATATTTTGAATATTATTATATAAAGATGCAAATAAAAGTACTTTGAATTTGACTAAAGATATATATATGAGTAAGTTATTTTACGCAACAAATATTTTTTTATCACAATCACTATCTTTGTCAATGGACTTAATTCTCGGGTATATATTTTTTTATATTTTGTAGTTACTCATTTTCTTCCTATATGGAAGAAAATGAGTAACTACTGACATCCAGGTTCGAGCGTAACACTCTGGATTTATGAATATATGTTTTCCGATAGCTGCACAAATAGCGGTGTCAAACTACTAACTTATTATTGAGTGACTCTGAAGTAGAACTATCCAGTCGAATTAGTGTGAATTATTGTGCGTCGATGATTTGGGTTTTGATTTAGGATTTACCGGACGTTAAGCCGAGCCGTGCTACTAACAAGGTATTCACTGAAATGGTTAATTATCTTTGGTTGACTTTTACTTCTTTGTTCTTGTTAAGAATTTATTTGCGGTTGTAATTAAATACTGTTTTATTTTAACATTGAAGTCTTGAGTTATACTTAATTATTAGGACCCAGAGTACGTCACAAAAAAATTGAATAATCTAACTTATATTTTAAATATAGGTAGATGCATGATATAAAGTTGCAAATAAACGTATTTTGAATTTGTCTAAAGTTATATATATATATATATATATATATATATATATATATATATTAATAAATAAATATACATATTATACCTCACCGGTAGCACAACTCGGATTTTCATGCACAACGCAATCTTCAGGTGCTGCGTAGAAACTGATCGTTGCATAATTTAAATTTTAATAAAAATATCTGGTTAGCTGGTGTAGTCCATATATTAGACAGGGATTACTGGTTTTTATTAAAAAAAAAAAAACAGTATTTAAAATAGATGGGGTTCATATTTTATATTTAAAATAAACGGGGATTAAATGTATTTTTAAACAAATATATATTAAATAAACGGACCGAAATTATTAAAAATAAAAAAATTACACACACACACACACACACACACACACACACACACACACACACACACACACATATATATATATATATATATATATATATATATATATATAAACGGCCGTCCAGGGCTTTCTGCATTCTGTTGAAGATTATTCTGAGCTCGATGAATTACTATATATGATTACTCTAAATCACCTCCAAATTTCTTCGCTTGTATATCCTTGCTTGACCAACTAATGCTCGCGAGGAACGCCTAAGGGTAAAAAAGAAGACGTGGCTCTTGGGGGCACTGTTCCGTGGTTATCTGCATACTTGGATGAGTATCAGTGCGGAACTGAGTGAGTAGCGGCGCTATATCGAGTCTAGTGTGTGCCTTATGCGTTACCGTGGTACAGTTGGTATAACGTTTGCGTTGTATAGAAACGGTCTGGGTTCGATTCTCGGTAGTGGATGCGTATTGCTGATGAGTCCCAGATAGGACAAAATGGCCGTCCAGTGCTTTCAGTTTTCTGTTGAAGATTATTCAGGGCTCGATGAATTACTATATGTATATATTGAGTAAATGTTTTGGATAAAAGTATTTCTATTCGGAATAAAGGTATGTATAATTTGAATAAATGTGCATACGTTTTAAATAAAAATACTTATGCATTGAATAAATGGAAATATAATTTGGATTAATATTTTAAATTAGGGTGTTAATGATTTGAATAAACATGCATACATTTTGAATAAAAGTACTTTATTTCAAAAATATTTTGCATTATTTGCAGTTAGACTAATACCTTCATCTTTGTTGCTATTATCACTTCTTCATCTGTCTATCGATCAGGGTAACTTAAAAGAAAATTGAACTGAATCACTTACGGGGTAGATTGTACTTGTTCCATTATCCATGTCTAGGAAGATCATCTTTGGGACTTCGTTAGTAAGGCTCAGTTATTGATACGCCTGTTTTCACTGTATCTGGGTTTGTGATACCCGGTCTAGGGATTGAGTACGCAATTGCCGCTCCTCCAAATTCACGAACAAAAGCTATAATCCTTAAGGCCATTGTCGCAAAGCTAGAATTAGAAACCTTAAACTTAATATTATTGTTGTCTCTTCTGTTGCTACTGCAACCTAGCTGACAAACTTGACTTCCTTCGCCGATACTTCTCATTCTTCCTACTAATGACAGTAGGTAGATATATTTTGAATAAAGGTTTGTATATTTTAAAAAAATATAAGTTTTAATTGAGCATGGGTGAATATACGCGAAGAGCAAAATTTGTGTATAGATTAGGAACAATTCGAAATAAACGTTCATCAACAACCAGTCATTTGTATAAAACTTCTTCGATTTTTCATGTCTATTGAAGAATTGTAAGTGATCAATCATAAGGTAACAATCAACAATTCTGATTATCTTTTTATTTTGTAGCAAGTCGAGGCTTGCAAGTGATCCGTAATGTAAAATTCAAGACACAATGAAGAATATTGCAATTAGATTAAAGTCAATGAAGGCAACTTTGAAAAGTCACGAGAACAGCATAAAAAATCCAAGCTGGATTCTTCCACTTCATTTCCTGGTCGCAATAAAAACCGACGTCCAATAATCTTTTTGACAGTTTCCCAGCAATCAAATCCAACAAGACTGTTCTTTTTATAGAGCGTCAAGATCAGTTTGACTAAAGTTCGTATATTTTAAAGGCTGAGGTGTAAGTTGGGACTACAGTGTCCAGCCGGGAAAATGAAAATATTTTTGGATGGTGTCAAGGTCTTTATGATATTTTCTTTGACTTACATCTGTTTGGTTCAAATATCCGAATTGATGTTTATTGCTATTCATCAGTAGCAAATAGAACAAAAATAGCATAGATCAACCAAGTAACACTTTTAAAACTGCTATATTAAGAACTAACACAATTAATAAATTTGTCTTTTATATGCACTTACATGCAACATGGTCAAGCCAGGTGATCTGGATACGTTGTTGTGCGTAAAACACTTGGATATACTTTTAAAGGAAAATCAATCTCTGTAGCGGGAAGCATATGAAATTCCATTTCGAAACCGATTCGAAAGTATAGTGATTTTTGTCCCGTACTAAATGTCCCGCTACTTGTCCCAGGGTTAAGATAAGTAAATAATCATTTGCCTCGTATTTGAAATAGCTATGTATTTCCAACCGGTGACAAAGGTAGGCTTTCAAGTTTTGATAGAGGATGTTGTATGCTGATTTTTCAAATCAGTCAGGTTCAGCTCACTTAAACGATTCCAGTAAAATCTGCATTTTTTATTCGGTTAAGTTCGTCATCAGAGGCGACCAAGTTTGTTAGACATCAGGAAAATTCACGGCTTCATGCTTAGGAAAAGAGAGATTTATCTATACTAATGAATTCATAAATTTTTAATTGGTAAAGATAACTACAATTATTATTCTAGGTAAATTGCAGAAATATTAAACGCAAAAACAAGATAAGGAAAGCATTTACAAATAGGAAACATATCGGCCGTAATGTCATGATAAAACGAACATGGATGAGAAGAATAATTTGAAAAACGGTGAATTAGTGAGAATGATACAATTCACAATTTTAAATAATGAGGAAAGCCGAAGAACACATCGGCCGGAATGTCATCATAAGGCGAACATAGATGAGAAGATTAGTTTGAAAAAGCGGTGAATTAGGGATATTGATAAAATTCACAATTTCTGATAATGACGAAAGCCGAAGGACACATCGGCCGTAATAAGACGAAGATAGATGAGAAAATAAGGCGAACATAGATGAGAAAATCAGTTTGAAAAAGCTGCGAATTAGGGATATTGATACAATTCACAATTTTAAATAATGAAGAAAGCAGAAGAACACATCGGCCGGAATGTCATCATAAGGCGAACATAGATGAGAAGATCAGTTTGAAAATGCGGTGAATTGGGGATATTGATACAATTCTCATTTTCAGATAATGATGAAAGCCGAAGAACACATCGGCCGGAATGTCATGATAAGGTGAACACAGATGTGAAGATTAGTTCAAAAAAGCGGCGAATTAGAGATAAAGATAAAATTCTCGAACCTGAGAAGATTAGCATAAAGAACTCGTGAATTCATGATAATAAAACATTTCACAGTTTCAGACAAGTCTTTTTAAATGTTTGATAGGAAAATAACTAAGTTATTTAAAAACGTAGGAAATGATTGAAAGGAAAAAAAAATATAATGAAAAGGTATATATTCGAAAGAGAAAAAATATGTCGGTAACATTTCTTTCTTTCTTTATAGTGTTACGTACTAAAATTTCAAGTGCACTTGTCGGCTTGCCATCATGTCACGGGTCATTGAATTTTGTCACATTCACCACCCACCACAAGTTCCGCCCGTACAGATTATTTTAATACATTGGTTAGAAAATCCTTCGCTAACAAGCAGACGACGAAGACAGATCAGCGAAGCGTCATTTGTAAGGTTGGCCAAAAGTCGTGACAAAGTCTTTACTAAAGGAGCAACCGCTGTGATAGCGATGTGCGCTCGAGTGCAAGAGAGTACGAACTGTTTTGTCTTGCCATTTGTTTTATTCCGGCCCTGTTGGGGATTTGACGCAAAAGCAGGTTGACACAAAGTAGACCTATGTCATACAAGTACAATCGAGTAGAAACACAAATTCATTTCCACTTCATCAGGTTTTATTAATAGTAACAATGATAATACTCGAGAAACAAACAGCTTCGAATATTTAAGTGGTCCGCCATGTCAGAAGAAATATGGGAGATGTTTAAAAGTGAATTTGTTTTGAGGGACAACCCAAGATGCGAGCTACGAAGTTGAGACGTTGGAATCAAGTACAGGTATGCATTTTTTTTTAGCTATGTGCAAAGTATTATAAAAGACGATGGAAAATATGATACAAATCCGAATACACATTGGAATAGCGAAAGTTGCCTTCCGAAAACTAAGTATTAAGAAACAGGCAAATTTCGTTATAAAAAGAATAATCCCCGAAATACTGTGTAATATCACTTTCCTATATGACAGCGAATGCTGGACAATTTCTTCGCAGATGAAGAGACTTTAGGAAACAGAGATGAAGTTTTCCACATCTTTGCTGTATGATGCTGAGAATACCGGAACATGCCAGTATTCCGCGAAAATGGGGACTCGAACTCAGAATCAGAAAGAGATAGCTGAAATGTTTGTGAGGAAAAAGGGCTTGACGAATTTAATACACACAAGTTATACACAAGAGGGGCTGAGAGAAGCATCAAGTAACTTACCTAACGAGTTTATTTTATTTTTTTTTATCCCGTGACCCGTAGGGTCGTAAGGGTATCATGTGTACTTCAGCCAAAGTAGAAGTGATGTTTCTTGGGCAAGATAGCCTGACGGAGCCCAACTCTCTCCAGGCCGGTTTTGAATTCAGATTTTTTCCTTCTCCTAGACCGGTTGCCACCCAAGACTATAGAACCCAGTCTTTCCTGGGAGGAGAAGAGGATTCATACCTTTCCCAAGGGTATTAGCACGTAAGTGAATGTAATGGATCCGACTGGAATTCGAACTCGGCTCTCCGATTCCTCAACCCGAGGATATCCATTACTCCGCTGTGCCTCCCACGAGTTTATTTAAAGGATGACAAAACAGAGGGACAGTACGGTGAAAACATAGCTGAACGATACAGGGAAGAGGAAATTGTGGAGAGCCATAATGACTCACATGCTGAAGGGATATTATACATTAAAAAGGAGAAAGCATCTTTGCTTCGTACATGTAGAGCTGCAGATTTTAATACTAAATGTTGATAGTTTTGGTTACTAGCAAAATATTAGTCCTACGAACAGAGAAACGTAAATCGTTACAGAGGTTCTCTTATCTGTATAAAATTTCTGTATAATCATTGTTAGCATGGCATTTATTTTTAAAGTTCTTTTTATCATTATGCTAAGTCCACTTGAATTTCCTACTCTCGACAGAGCTACGTAGAGCTTACCATTAGAGAATTATTTAAGTAATTTTCTAATATTTATAACAACAACAATAATAATAATAATAATTATTTTTTCATTTGTAATCCGGTGTAGTTTGAAGAAAAGTCAAACTGGTTATTTTGGTATACATTCGGGCGGATACTTGCAAATCCGTATCAGCAAATATGCACCTTAAAGGTGGACCCTTTGTAGGGGTCTTATCTGTTTGCGGTCGGCACATTCGAAACCTCGCCGACAGGGTAAATAAGAAAAAGCTAATAGGTTGCAATCTAATCTAGATCTATATATATTTTTTCAGCTAATTTGTTGTACCTGGGATTCCCCATCAATATCCACGGCAACTAAACGCGGGAGATCAAGAAAAAGCTGGCAATATCAAGAAGTACTACAACAAAAATAAGAAACATCTGGAATAGTCGGAATATACACATCAACCTAAAGTTGAAATTACTACGAGACATTGCTTTCGCCATCGCCAGATACGGACGCTAGTCATGGGCATTGATCAGGCTGGGAAAGACACCGGATTGAGGCTTTCGAGATGTGGTCATATCGCAGAGTCCTTAGTCTGCCATGGATAGCGAGTACGCACTAATACGTGGGTGACAGATGTCATCAGAACAACGTGTCTATTGAGGGAGCAGATGGCACTAAGGAAGCTCTATTTGGACATATGCGATGAGGTGACTTCGATAAGGACATTCTACTGGACTAGTGGAGGACAAGTGACTTCAAGGACGACATTAATGTCTAATGTATCCGGAATGATGATGGCTGAGGCTGTAAGTCGAGAATCAGACAGAAAAAAGATGGCGGAAAGTGGTGACCACAGCGGCGCAAAATGCGTTAACCGAATTAATACTGATGATAAATCTGTTGTAATGTCAATTATAAGTTAGCAACAATGCCTATTATTAGGAAAATTGTTTTTTAGACGACTGAATTCTGACAATAATTAATATTGTGCTAAATGAAGAAGTTAGGTTAACTTGTTTAATAAAACAATATACCTATCATCGCTTGTTGAGTTATTTAATGTCTTTAATCTTAAAGGACAAAAATGATAATGAATTAATACATATATAGACAGAGATCCGATTGACACGAAAATAAAACAATGTAAACACAAGTCCGACTTGCACCAGAGCCAAAAATGTAGACATATGTACATTTTATACTAGAATAAAACAGATAGACATGTTGGATTGTTATTTGCAGATACTTTCGGGTGGATACATGCAGATCCGAGTCATTTGCAGGGTATGCAGTCGGCGCATTCGAAACCTCGCCGAGAGGGTAAATATGAAAAAGCTAATACGTTTCAATCTAATCTGATTTGAATAGTATTTCTTTGGGCTGAAATTTAGTTGCTTTCAACACTGCTGTTAACATCGTTACTCTACGGCGAATTGAGAATAACGGGTATGTTTTAGGTGAGTCTCGAAATCGATTCTCTTTCCGTTGAGAAACTTAATAATCCGTGTCAACTTCACTACCAGCTGAGCTACAATTTTTTACGTTTAGAAGAAGGGCAAAGCTGATCATTACGCTTTGTGTTCCTGATAACTCGGCTCTATTCTTAACAGATTTTTTTCTTTATTTCCGGTTTGCTATTTAATGGCAGCCATAGACTGAAGGTCTCAACAGCTCTAATGAAAAGCAACTAAAATTAAAATGAAAGGGATATTAGTAAAAAATTAATAGTGGTTTTAATCAAGATAATCTTACCACTTTTAATATGATTGGTTAAATTGACTGTACTTATGTTTATAAAAACTTGAACAGGGCAGAATTATCTCTATATATAAAACAGAAGATTTTTGTGTGTCTGTCTGTCTGTATGATACCTTTTCACTCGAGATTCATCCAACCGATTTTGACCAAACTTGGCACATACATTGTACAATGTAAGAGATAGGTTCTTAGCGTAAAAATTGATAATTTTAAAAAAATCAATAAAGTCGATCTAAAATTGATAAATCCAACTTTTTTTCCTCCGATTTCCTCCAGACTTGGTATGTAGGTTACTTACATCAAGACGAGGTCAACGATACTCCGTTTTTATTTCTACATCACCGCGTTTAGCGAAAAACGGCGAAAAACGAAAAATCGATTTTAACACAAATCAATTTCAACACACATTTTAAACTAAATCTCCCTCAATTTTCAAGCAATCTAATACAAACTTCACTCAGTTGTAGCCAACAATAAGTTGATTGTTTAACAGTCATTGAACTTGATAATTGAGTCCACCCATATAGTGAAAACCCGCGTAAATTGCGAAAAATCCTGATTTTTATTGGTTTCTTTCTTATTTTACGCTGATCTTTCACCCAATTTTGATCAAACTTAACAATTGCTTTATAAATGTATCCGCTTTTACATCCCTTGTATCACACTGACAAATTCAGTTTCAAAAACTCCAAAATAATTCTGGCCTGAACTGGGTGGCTGTTTTACCCCTTCATGACTTCGGCTAACGTCGATTGAATAAATACAGACTATTTCTGTTATATCACTAACTGCATTAATTCAAAATGTTTTTAATGAAAGTATTTTAAAGTAATTGAAGAAGATAGACTCTGTTACATCTAAATATGATGTTGTTTTTGTCCCATTCTAATTGAAAGCTGTTTCTGAACGACCCGCTGGCTAGTAAAATTTAAAACCGGTTTCAGGATTATGATTTCATCTGGTCTGGGGCTTCTGCTATTTATTTAGTGATTCTTGGTAAAATACAAAGAAAAATTTTATTAGTAGCGACCTGGAATCTCGACTTCAGTCATTTTCTCACCGCCCTAATGTAGCTTCCCTGTGCCTTTTCTATAAATACTTTCATTGTAATTGTTCTCATGAACTTTCTTCTATAGTATCCAGATTTATGAATTTATGTACAGTACTAGATTGGAGGCAAGGTCTCATCATTTTACCAGTTGAAATTGCTAGATGTAACCGTAAGTTCTATGCTAACAGTTTCTTCTCTCGCACTTCTCGCTTGTGGAACTCTCTTCCGGTTTCTTGTTTTCTAGTCTTCAAAAATTTAAATGCAATGTCAATCGATATCTAATGTCTTTTTAATTCCTGTTTTTTTTTTTTTTTTTTTACTGTTCTCTCTCCTTAATAATTATTTTTTCTCATATTTTCTAACATTCAGTAACAGTTGCCTGGGGTGAAGTGATTGAAAAAATATCTATAATAGTAATAGACATTTCTGATTTCAAGCTTGTCATGTATAAATTCACATAAGGCTAAATTTTGTCTGTGTCCCCCACCCTGATATCTGTGGAAATAAAAAGTTCAAACTGCACCGCTGGCATATAAAAAACTTATGATTTAATTTACATAAACATTTTTAAACCATATTTTAACAAATTATAATTAATTTCGCTTTTAAAAATTGTCATGAATAAAGAATGTTTCTGTCAAAGTTTTTTTTAAAAATTCATTGTGTTTGTATAGAAAGAATTTATATGTACCTTTTCAAAATTCAGTCGCAAGTTAAATCCTACAGCGTTCGTAATAATAAGCATTGTTGTTGTCTGATATTTCACATTACTACAAATTAGTCAAATGGATCCGAAAAAAATGGACTTATCTAAAGCCAAAATAATACGTTTATATTAGATTTTCTTAAAACCGTACTGAATTATTTCAAAAAATGAATTAATTTTATTATTAAAATAAACATTAGAAAATTATTCAAATGTTTCCCTTATGGCCAGCTTTTTGTTACTATGTCCAGAGAAAGAATTTAAATTGGCTTATTATAATGACAAAAAGAACTTTAGAAAATATCTCTCTTTCTGAAAATGTTGTTTATATTGAAATCTTAGTGACGTAAGTGGACTTCTCTGACAACTTTCCTCTCTTCGTAGGACGGGTATTTAGTGATTTAAACTAAATAACATACTTTCTTTTGTTCGTTTGTGTACATAATGATATACTCCTGAGCATGGGCATCAGAGCGTGAATAGCGTACCCCACTAAACTGAATAAAGGGTTCGATTTGAAATTCCTAGAACGCTGCCAAAGGCGACAGTGTTTTGAAGAAGGCTGGGGAGTACACAGTCGAAACATAGTTTCTATATGTTATACTGGAACATACCTATTCTATTGTTAATAGACTCTCCCACATATAATAAGTAGTAGTAGTAGCAGTCGCCAGTGAGCTCAGTGAGTTGGTGAGTAAGTCGATGTCGGACATTAAAGTATCAGCCACCACAACTAGATTGCTGCGTCATTAACTATTATATCAAGTTCCTAACGTTTTGTACGTCGAACCTTTTTAGGAACGACTTAATGAAATACAAGCCTCCACTGTGAAACTACTCTATAACACTATACCAACCCAAGATGAGGAGAGAAGTTCGAAAAACCATGTATCCAGTCAAATTTCAGAAGTAATTTAAGTATTCATTTATGAAAGGCACAATAAAATGATTGTTGTTTCAGCTTACCTGAATTCAGGAATGGAGGCGTGCCTCGGGTGTGTACTTGGTCTATATAGCCTAGGAGACCCAGCTTGGATTCTTGGTAGTTCGCCGTTTTCAGGAGAACAACAGTTGCAAAGGAATAAATTCTATGTCTATAACTCTCGCGTCGTCACCAGGACTCTTTAGTCACCTGAAAGATACAATTTATAAAATCAAAGAATGTAAACCTCTCAATATATGATAGGAGTTGACAGGAGTAAAAGGATCGGCGCACACAATCTTCTTCGAGAATTTTCAAGTAATCCCAAGTAATTCTGACGGTGCTTTGTTTTCTCATTAGTTTAGTATTCCTTCTTAGAAGATAAAATATTATTCAAATTAAAATTCAAGAAAAGAATTGAGACGCTGCTCAATATTTTCGTTTGTACAAAGAACCTAGATAGCCATGACATATTTGGGAAGGATATTATTATAATCTAGTACCTATAATGGCAGAAAACTGTTTCATTACGCATGGAAAATGAATCCAGTAAATGTACAAAGATGGAAAGTGGCATAAGACAAGGATATGTCTCACTGGACTTAATTAACCTTTACAGTAAGTCAACCCTGAGAGAATTAGAAGTCCTACCAGGATTCATTGTTGGCAGCTAAAAGCATTGGATATTCAGATGACAGCGTTGATAGCAGACACAGGAAGGAAACTACAGGAACTCCTACAGAATATAATGAAGGAAAGCGAGATGAAGGGACCAAACACCAATTGCAAGAAGGATGGATGTACTGTTGTGATTAAAAGGAAAAGCCCACAACGTGAATTACAAATTGTAGACCCCAAAATTAAGCAAATACAAAAATATAAATATCTCGGAAGTGGTTTAACTGATGATGGAAAATACGACATAGAAATCCGAAGACACATTGGAATAGCGAAAAATGCCTCCCAGAAGTTAAGCAAAGTATTAAACGACAGAAAAAAATCGCTAGAGACAAAGAAAACAATACTGAAAAGTTATATAATATCAGTCTTCCTATATAGTAGTGAATCCTGAACAATCTCATCACAGATGAAGAAACGACTTGAGGCGTTAGAAATATGGTTCTACACAAGGATGTTGAGAATACCATGGACTGAACATGTGAGTAATGATGAAGTTTTAGAGAAAATGGAAACAAATAGACTCATACATATCACCAGAAAGAGACAAATGAAATTTCTAGGGCACATAATGAGAAAATGTGGCACTCACAGGACAGATGAAAAGCAGCGAAAAACCCGCCAAACAAGGTTGTGTAAATGGTTGGCAGAACAGGTATTAAGGGAGATAGAAAAAAGACAAATTTTATTAAGAACTACAAAGATCAAGAAATCGTGGAGAGCCGTGTTCAGAAGTTCTGAAAGGACACGGCACATAGACGTTTTCATGCTTCCAACTCTTCATCGAATTTCCACCTCTTCTACGCTTTTCCCCAAGCTCTTTTGGATCGATCCGACTACTCTGATAATCACTGTCACGACAGTTACCATCATATTTCATGAATTGACTCGATTAACTCAACTTCCTCAATTCTCTCAAAGTCAAGATATTTATCAATTGTTTTTTTACTTTCTTTTAGATTTACTCCACGGAACAGCGAAATCTATTAGCTGCTCTGTGGTATTATCTTTTTTTTTTTAAACTTGTTAGATAATGTGATAGCAACTGGCAGTACTTCGACTGAGAAGTATAAAAATGCTGTTAATACTAGTAATAATATATATAGATAATCATGGCAACCTATTAGACGGGCGGAGAGAATAAAGGATAAATTTTAAAGATCGCGGCAAAAAAAGACTCCGTTGGTTAAACGCCAAGGATGCATTCCAAAAGCTGAGTATTACGAGACAGGAGGGTTTCTTTGGTAACAAACAAAAGAGTACTGAACTGCTACGTGATATCTGTCCTCCTTTATGGCAGCGAATGTTGGACGGTCTTCTCAAAGATGAAGAAGAGACTCGAGGCAACGGAAGTATGGTTCTACAGAAGGATGCTGAGAATATCATGGACCGAGCGCATGAGCAACGATGAGGCGGTTTTGCAGAGGATGCAAACAAGGAGGAAGCTTCTACTTGACATCAAGAAGAGGCAGATGAAATTTCTGGGGCACGTAATGAGAAAGGGAGGGGCCTGGTGAATCTGATACTCGCAGGTCGAATAGAGGGAAAGAGAGACAAGGAAAAGCAACGCATGACATACCTAGCGGGCTTATGAAAGTGGAGGACGAAACTTAGCTACAAGGGATAGGAGGAAGTGGAGAGCCATGATCGCCGACGTCTTGAAGGAACACAGCACATAAAGAAGAATTTTAAATTGTAAAGTAGCTGTTGCGTAAAAGACATGTTTTCTATGGGAAAAAAATGTGAGTTCAAATCTTGACTGAGAATTATACTTAATTCCTGATTTGATTTTCATATTAACGGCTGCAGACATATTCTGTGATATTTGCAATAAAAAGTAACGGAGATTAAGATAAATAAATTAATAAGCTTGTATTAATAAAGCTTTGATTAAAAAAATAATGTAGAATTTCGAATAATTTAAAGCTTAAAAATGTCATCATCAATCAAATCTTTCTTTTTTTTTGAAACTTCAAAAGTAATGTTCATTATTAAATTTGGTATTGATTAGTATTTTGTGTTTAATTTTATATTGATTAGTGTTCAGCTTTGTATTTTATATTGACTCGTGTTTAATATGGAACTTTCCGTTGATTAGTATTTACTAGTATTTATGTCGTCTCCCCACTGAGACGTGATGTGACACAAGGTCGGGTTTAATGTGGGGGACCTGAACGAGTACACCCGGGCCAGAGCCAGAAATTGCCTAGCCCCCGCAACCGTTGGTTGCGCTGGCCTCGGTAACGAGTACCGATCACCAATTTCTAATGAAATGAGGTGGGTTGTGCCGCGGGTAGCTGTTCTCAGTGACCGGGTACCCGCCTCTCAGTGTTTTTCCCCCAGTTGCGTCTTTGTCCCTGGACAGAGACACAACTGAGTTGCAATCTACCTGAAGACAAGAGACACAACTGAGTGATGATTACATTGCCCACTATGTGCCAGATTGGTATTTAGTATTGAACTTTCTGTTGATTAGTATTTAAACCTGCAGCTTATTATTATTACTTATGTTTATTGATCTTTACTAATTTTAACTAAGTACGACACAAAACTAACTTTTTGTTTATTTCTTAGCAGCACAAAGGTAACGCGGTAAATTAGGATGTGCAATCCAAAAAGTTTGAACCATGAGTAAAAACTGAAAATAACCATGGATTGTTTGCCACAACACTGTACGTTGTATATTTTGTGAATGTGTGTATATATGTCGAAGTGACTACTTAAGGAAGACAGTGGAAAATAGGAAATGTTTTAATGGACAAACTTCTTTGCTCTTCTCGGTTTCACATTCTATGTCTTTCTATGTGTGAAAAATAGATTTCAAAATTTATATATATATATATATATATATATATATATATATATATATATATATATATAAATTTTATAAAAAAATAAAATTTATAACATAAATATGTTATAAAATCACACTAAAAAATAGCCATTTTGTTTCAACACCCTAAGACTCCGAGGGTGTTGAAACAAAATGGCTATTTTTGTAGTGATTTTATAACATATTTATGTTATAAATTTTATTTATTTTTTTTTTATAAAAATAATTATATCTGCTCTACTTTGTATTGAGCACTCTTTTAAGAATAGTAATTGTTGGTTATTGGTATTCATTCCGTATACACCAATTATATACTTATATATATATATATATATATATATATATATATATATATATATAATAAAAAGGCTTAAACACTAATATTCCATGGTCATAATTTATATATATATATCTATATATATATTAAGGACACATGGCACAGTAGATAAAGGCGATCCAGTGACAGGACCCAAAGAGTTAAGGCAGTGGAGAACTTGGAGAGGAGAATTAACAGGAGATAACGGATAACTGACATCCATTAAACATGGCACGTGGAACTAGAACAGTCTACCCCAGCGAGCGAAATAAAGGGTTCAGTATGACATTCAAACCACCTGAAGAGGGCCGGAGCGTACAACGGCCGAAACGTTCTAATAAATATGGCGACAAAGATGAGGACAATAGTCTGAATAATGTAAATAATGCATATAATACCTCATCTCAGAAATGTAGACAGATACTGAAAATAATTTTTCTTATATAGCATTATTGATCCATCAATTGTGGTATATCATCGGTATTATAAAAGATAGAACTATGAAACGAAACTATCGATTTATGAAATTTTATTGAGTTATTACGAAATCTAAATAAAATCCGCCTATTCTGAACGATTCAAGTCGCCATATGAACATTTGCTTGGATTGGCATACACAAAGAATGCGCATGAATAAGAAGAGACACTTTTTTCTTTTGATGGCTGAGATATTGCTTAAAATGGCGCACTAATTTCTCGAAGTTTTAACTCTCATAACAAGTTCACTATTCAATGATTGAAAATAATATCGATATATTTCTTGTAGGCGAACGATGACATTATCCAACCTTTACTCCAAACCTTTCATTCTAACCGAGTTGTTTGCTTCCAATTCAAACTTTGCATCGTATACTTTTCAAGTATTCTTGTGTCTCTCCCATTCGCTTTTCTTTTCCTTATATCTTTCTCGCAACAGGAAGAAAAAAAATCCTGCTCTTTCAGACTTACCTTTGTGCATTTACTTTATGATTCTTCGCTGCCCTATAATATTCCTTTGCGATGTCTTCGGCACCGCACGCTTCGCTTCTTTCGAGCCAAGTAATCAAAACCAATGTCATTGCTTTCGCCAATAACCTTAACTTGTTGTCTGCTTCGTTTCAAAAGGAACGTTTACGGTGTCCAGCTACGACGGACGGCAAAAATCAGTGAACAGCGCTTCCTCGTTCTACGTTTCAAAGATTGTCAACCGAAATTATATCTTGGAATATGAAAGCAATAATTCAGCCAACTTCATAATATTCACAATATATGCTTATCTTTTACTTAATCGCGAAAATTGAAGAAATTATATTATTTTTATAGAAATATCAACGAACTAATATATACTATTATTTTTTACCGACATTATTATTATTTTATATGGAAACTGAAGAAGTATCTTATTTTCGTAGGAATATCATCGGATAAATATATTATCATTATTATTATTTACTATTATTATTTTACATGGAAATTGAAGAATGATATTATTATATATATTTTTTTACAGTAAGGAACACCCTTTACAAGGCCCGAGAGACAACCAAGGTAGAGGGTTACGTCAGGAGGCTATTTGTGCGTATAGGAGTGGAAGATAACGGTTAACCCTAGCCTTTAAGATTGTAGTGATCGGGGAAACATCCACTTGGGAGTCGGTTCCACATAGTTCACGGGAAGAAGCTGCTCGAGTGGAACTTTCTTCTCACCGATGGAATATGGGGGAAATGTGGATGGTTTGCTACTACGTAAGTGGCATGCTATGTTCTTGAAGGTTTGACATGGCGGGACCATTGAATGTAGTTCGCCCGAGCACTTTCCGTGGAAGTAGCGATAGAACAGCGAGTGCCAATTCACCCTGATCATCCCATATGGTGAAACCTAGGTAGGTATCATCTGGCTCATTAGAATTATATATATATATATATATATATATATATTATATATATGTGTGTGTGTGTGTGTGTGTGTGTGTGTGTGTGCGTGTGTGCGTGCGTGTGTGTGTGTGCGTGTGTGCTTTCTCTGGACATTTTCTTTCATTTTTATTTATACTTTTGGTTTTCATATTTACTTCAATGCGTTTAGGGCGTGGTGTAATGGTTAAAAAGATTGCTAGTTACGATTGAAAAGTGAGTTCGATCCTAACTAGGTGCTCCATACTTTCGACCTTGTGCCGCATCTAAGCTACTCTTAGAAATTAGCCATATATAATTCACGGCTTTAAAATAAATTTTAAAGTATATCTGATTGTAACAATTTGCATTAATTTCCGACGTAAAAAATTTAAAATTTTGAAACTAAAATTAAGTATGAAGCACTAACGAGGCTTGCAATTGTGATTTTGTTTCTAATACTTTATACTGATGTTACATTTCAATTAAATAAAAATATACAAGAAATACTTTTGTTTTACCAATCATTTCTATCTATCTATCTATCTATCTATCTATCTATATATATATGTATGTATGTATGTATTTAAATTATTTTCAGATATAGTGTATCTGTTAATGGACAAAATGAAAAAAAATGAATAAAAAGACAATGGGAAAAACCAAAATTAGACGACGCGTTTCGTCCTCTAAGGGACTTTATCAAGGTAAAAGTGATAAAGTACCTCAGAGGATGAAGCGAGTCGGCTAAGAAGAGTTTTTCTTTTTTCTTTCTATCTATCTATCTATCTATCTATCTATCTATCTATCTATCTATCTATCTATCTATGTGGCCTGATGATTGCGTCAAGCTTGAAACGGTCTGTCGCCTCTGAGTGCTGACTTCAATGGTCACTTTTATATTTACATACGCTCTATCTTTGATATTCAGCACTTTATCCCACAAATATAGCATACCTTAAAACTATATTTCTTCATATATATATGAAGTGTATAGGGGCAGCAGATCATTATTCAAACATATATTGTTAAATAACTATACGAAGCCTAGAACGGCTCATGATCAAACATAATAGACATTCGTTGTCTGTTATATTTAACAGTATGTTTGAATATATATATATATATATATATATATATATATATATATATATATATATATATCATTAATTAATATATATATATATATATATATATATATATATATATATATATATATATATTCACACTTTATCCCACAAATATAGCATACCTTAAAACTATATTTCTTCATATATATATGAAGTGTATAGGGCAACAGATCATTATTCAAACATATATTGTTAAATAACTATACGAAGCCTAGAACGGCTCATGATCAAACATAATAGACATTCGTTGTCTGTTATATTTAACAGTATGTTTGAATATATATATATATATATATATATCATTAAGTAATTCATATATATATATATATATATATATATATATATATATATATATATTTATATATATATATATATATACTAGTTTACCCATGTCATCAAAAATTTACAATTTTATCCGGTAATCTTTATAGCACATTTTTCGATCAAAGTGATTAAGAAAGATTTAATAAGGAAGAAGATAATTTGAAAAATGATATTAAATAAAAATAAATTGCATACGAATCAAAATATCGATTTACTTGTATAAAGTAAATTGTTTTTTTTTATGTATTTCTTTAATCAGTTCTACTTATATTATTATGAATTCGATAAACAATTCTATAAACAATTATATTTTTTTTTCATAAACAATTAGTGAAAATTGAATCTTTACAAAACTAAATTTACTACAAAAAGACGGGAAATAAATCCTTGAAAAACAAAATATCAGTTAAAGAAATGGTTGAAAGATTTACTGGTCTATCTTCGTATCCAGACTGATAAAATAGTCAAGATTTTGAAAAATGATTTTCAAAATCGGCAAACCGTCCACCGTCCACCTTGGACAGATTAACATAACACAGTCTCCTTCGAAATTTCACTTTGTGTCCAACTATGCTGAACATTTGGTGGTTGAAGTGGTTTCTTATACATTATTAGTTTCAATCAGTGCTTGGGTTTCAAACACGAGAAAGATCCAGAATCTTGAATGCTCCTTTTCAAAAGAAACAAAATATCTTCCCTTGGAATATTGGAGCAATATAATCTTTCTGATCCTATTTCCTTTATGTTGAATATAGTAAATTTTCCGCTTAGTAAGGAGTTGAATTCCTTTAAATTATTATATCAACGATATTAGAAAATTTATATGCTTTCTTTTTTCGATAGAGAATTAAGCATAAAATTCAATCAACAGCATCAATTGATTAATTGCAAATTTGGAAAGATGAATGAGGTTTTTTTTAAAAGTGAATGCGGTATTTTGGTGAATGAAACCAACAGAACTTAATTTTTTTAGTACAAGAAACAAATGTCTATGGTTCACAAAAGGACCGTCCTGGGTATGACGACAAACTACATCCGTGTCCTGGGTAAGATGATAAACTACGTCCGACAGATTGATCAGGAGGTTTTGAGGAGCATGGAACCAATCTTTAATTGCTGGTGTTCCCAGGTACAGGCAAATAGTTAACCCTCAAAGTGAGGTCAAAACACTATGAAAGTATAAAAATAGGTTTTAATACCAGCAATATTTTTTTGTGAAAATTTTTACCAGCAATACATTTTTGAAAAAGAAAAAAAAAACACACCAAACCAGCAATACATTTTTGAAAAAAAATATTATCAGCAATAAAAAATATTGTCGGTATCAAATAATCCATTGAGGTTAGTATGCCGTAAAACAAACCAAACCAAACCAGTAATACATTTTTGAAAAAATATTACCAGCAATACATTTTTGGAAAAAATATTACCAACAATAAAAATCTTGTCGGTATTAAATAACCCATTGAGATTGGTATGTCGTAAAACAAATCAAACCAAACCAAGCCATTCACGAAAGAAATTAACTAAGAATAAGATAACGCAGAGAAGGGTGTGAGCCTGTATTTTATCGATTATACGAAAAACGTCACAAAGAAGTGTTGAAACTACGAGGTAACTATGACATATTTTGGAAGTATATTAGAATAAATCAGAACCTATACCTGCATCAAACAGTCTGCATACGGATAGAAAATGAATTCAGTAAATATATAAAAACATGAAAGGGGTGTAAGACAAGGATGCATCTTCTCTCCGAACTTAAAGGGAGACGATTCTGAGAGAATATGAAGACCTATCATGATTCCCTATTGGTGGGCGCAATCTTAACAACATAAGACATGCAGACTACACAGTGTTGATAGCAGACACAGAAGGGAAACTACAAGAACTCCCACAGAAGAGAGTGAAGGAAAGCGAGAAGAAAGGACTAAACATCAATTACAAGAAAACAAAATACGTGATGTTACCAAAATGGAAAATCCAACATAGTAATTACAAATCGGAGATACCAAAATCAAAGAAGTACACCAATTTAAATATATTGGAAGTGTTTTTTTAACAGAGGACGGAGAGTACGACACTGAAATCCGAAGGTGCATTGGGATAGCCTCCCAAAAATTAAGCAAAATATTCAGAAACAGAAATAAATTCGTTAGAAACAAAGAAAAAGGTACTGAACTTTTGTGTAATATCAGTCCTCCCACATGTCAGTGAATGCTTGGAAATCTCCACACAGATGAAGAAGACACGTGTAGCAACAGAAATATGGTTCTACAGAAGCATGTTGAGAATACTATGGGCCGAATGTATGAGCAACGACAAAGTTTCAGAGAAAATAGAAATGAAATTTCACACATTCGAGTTTTATACATTTGGTACATCACCTACGAATTTTATTTTCTTCCAAAACTTGCATGTTTTGAAAGCCACAAATGATAAGATGAGATTAACCGTTTCCTTATAAGGAAATATTCGGTATTCAGTTAGTTTTATCGTCTGTTGAAATTTATAAAATATTTCTGCGAATAAAAGGTTTTCCAGGAAAATAGAATTCTCAAGTAATCGCTCTTTCTAGTATTCATGGGTGTTTCCTTCCCAACCTTTTGTTTAAAGTAGTGTGGAACGTCAATATCTTGATTATGCCATTATTTTCTCTTTAAATTACATATGCTATGCAATTTAGTTGTTGCTTCAGTTGAAAGTCTTCGGGTGATGTGGTTTGTGTTATGTGGTAAAGTTCTTTGTGATTCTCTAACGCCACCCTACAAGATCTGACGAAGGACAGTCCTCTTCATGGTGCACAGGATTTATTCGCCTGAATACATTTTTAACTATTAATCTGAGAAAACAGTTGCATGTAGTTAATAGGTTAGACATTTTTGAATGGTTTGGACGCCATCTGACGAGGCTGGACTAAACCTGGTGAGTGAGGTGGTTGTTCGATGGTTCAGTAAATGATCTGAAATAAACCCAAGAATCAGCGCAAGAATTCTGTAATTCTATCTCTGCGTGTAGTTGTCTTTATATGTTTGGATTCTTAAGGTGGATTTAGACGTTTCTTAATGACAATGGGCCAAATAACACTTCCGGTAGGAATGACGGTGGCACATTTATGTTTCTTACTCTCCAATTAGTTGAGTAAGTTTTTGCTGTCATGTTACAGCATTTTGCGGCCTTTAAGCTGACAGACATTTACTATGCTTATATTAGATTAGAGCGGGGTAATGGACGATTGTTTGGCACGGATTTTATGTCTCATCTTTTAATATATTGGAACAATCGTTAAATGAGATTATATTAAAATCAACATTAAACGGTATTGCATTTGAAGCAACGGTAAATCGTGCTGGATGTAATGTAGAATGGAACTGAGGTGAAACCAACGCTAAATAGCATTGTGGAACCAAAGTCAATTGGAATTGCATTGGAATCAACGTTAAATGGAATTGTTTTTGAACCAAGATTAAATGGTATTGTATTACAATAAACATTAAAAGGGATTGTTTTTGTATCTGCCTATATTTCTAGGATGAGGTATTATGTACACTATTTACATTATTCGAACTATTGCCATATTTATCACAACCTTTTGGCCGTGGTACGCTCCGGCCTTCTTCAGGTGTTTTGAACCTACATTAAGTGGTATTGTATTAGAAACAACGTTAAATGAAACTGTTTTCAAATCAGTGTTTATATAGGATTGTCTTAAAAACAATGTTAAATCTGATTGGGTTGGAAACAGTTAAATGCGATTGTGTTAGAATCAATATTAAGTGGCATTGTTTTGGAATCAACATTAAGTGGCGTTGATTTGGAATCAACATTAAGTGGCATTCTTTTGGAATCAACATTAAGTGGTATTGTGTTAGAACTAATATTAAGTTGCATTGATTTGGAATCGACATTAAGTGACATTGTTTTGGAATCAACATTAAGTTGCATTGATTTGGAACCAACGTTAAACGCTATTGCTGAAACGGATGTAAGATATGTTGGAATCTTAATAATATATGACTTTTTGATTGAACGTTTAATGAATTTAGTCAGATTTCGACACTCTACCTTGTAACCGGGCTTGCATCTAAATAATGATAATTCAAAAGAATTTCTCATAAAGATATTTTGTGTTCTCCCAATTATGTTTAATATTATTATGATTAGGTTTGCTTTCTCAAGTCTCAAAAGAATTTCTCTTAAAAGCTGTAGACTAGTGTTTCTCAACTGGTGTTCCCCAGAACCCTAGGGTTCTGCAAGTGGTCGATAGGGGTTCCATAAGAAACAGTGATAAATAGACAAATGTATATTTAAATCATTTTTGTTTAATTTTATATTCAAAATTTTACACATATGTCATATTGTTACAAAATCTTTGGTTATTATAATAAAGGCTTTAATATCTTATATTATTAAAAATTATAACAATTATAGGGAATGTATTTGAAGATACCTGTATGGCGTCAATATGAAACCGCCACCGCTGGTTAGTAAACAAGGACCTGTACATGGCAGATTCGTGTATCACTCGAGTATAGGACGCATGTACGCTGTCCATATGTTTAACACGTGAACTACGATAAAAACATAAACAAGACAGATATTATTAACGGTATATAATTATTTTTATGGAAGGGTTTATGGAATAATTCTGAAGCTTAAGGACAATATTCTAGAGCAGTGTTTGTCAAATGGTCTTGCCCGGAACCCTAGGGTTCTACAAGCGGTTGCTAGGGGTTCTGTGAGAAATAGGCTAATATATTTTAGAGTAATTTTTGTTTAATTTTATATTCATAATTTTATTATACACATACGACATATTGTTGCAAATTCCTTGGTTATTATAATAAAAATATAAAAGAGATAGACATTAATAATGGTATGTAATAATTTTTATGCAGGGATTCCCTGATACATAAAAAATATTTCAAGGGTGGCACAAGGGTAAAAACAGTGGTAAAAAAATTGACAAAGAATGAAGAATAGGGTTGCAAGTAGACCAAATATGTAACATTTACGGCGTGGAGTTGCTCGTTTTACTGCCAACTAATTTTTCCCTCTTTTAGATTTATTGTCAGCCAAGGCTATAGAGCCAAGTCTTCCCTGTTATTTTTACTTACATGGAGGGAGACGAGATAGATTCATACTATTCCCACTGAATTAAGGAAAAAGTGAAAAGAAACAGTCGCAGCTGAAATTTGAAATCTAGAGCGCCGATTTCATTTTTAGAGCTTCCTAACCTTTAGGAAACATACAACTTTACTAACTAAATACACTGTGCTTACGTTGTTTTCAATTTTATGTTAAGGATTTTGTTCAAAGATATTTTGTTTTATCCGAGGGATATTTAATGTTGCTTTTCGTTAGTTAGCGTCTGAGGGCTTCCATAAATTTTCTTCAACAGACTTTATTGAATATTTGTTATTTTTCGGGTTATAATTCTTGTTGATATTTAATGAGGTCTAATGAGCAATGACTGACGCGAAAGCTGGACTCTACGGATGTGAAAGCTGGACTTTACGGATGTGAAAGCTGGACTATAGATGTGAAAGTTGAACTTAATGGATGTGAAAGCTGGACTGTATAGATGTAAAAGCTGGGCTCTATGGATGTGATAGTTGGACTCTATAGATGTGAAAACTGAACTGTATGGATTCGAAATTTGGACTCTATGAATGTAAAAGAAGGACTCTGTGGATGCGAAAACTGGACTCTATGGATGTGAAAGCTGAGCTCTGTGGATTCGAAAGCTGAACTCTGTGGATTCGAAAGCTGAACTCTATGGATGTAAAAACTGGACTTTATAGATGCGTAAGCTGGACTCTATGGATGCGAAAGCTGGATTATGAATGCGAAAGCTGAACTCGATGGATGCGAAAACTGGACTCTATGGATGAGAAAACTGAACTCTGTGGTTTATGAATGCGAAAGCTGGACTCTATGGATGTGATAGCTGGACAATGGATGTGAAAGCTGAACTGTATGGATTCGAAAGTTGGACTCTATGAATGTAAAAGTTGGCATCTATGGATGCGAAAGTTGAAATCTATGGATGTAAAAGCTGAACTCTATGGATGCGAAACCTGGATTCTGATAGCAGAAACCCCTAAGAGAGTTCAAACATTTGAATCGAAATGCTTCAGACACGTTCGCGGGATCTCCTGGTGAGAGCATAAGAAAAATGACTCGGTACAGGGACAATTGACACAAATAGCATGCCCCCAGGGCTCCCTTCAAGAGGAGAAAGCTGTTGTGACTTGCACATGTCATACACCACAATACTCCATTAAAGACAGTCCTTCAAGGTACCTTGGAAGGGAGTAAACGTAGGAGGAGACAGTCCAAAAGTTGGATGGAACAACATCAAAGAATAGGCCAGGATGGACACTCTGACGCTATTTCATGAGACAGAAAACAGATCTGGTTGACAGTGGCTGGCTGCATCATCGAAGCTCATGAGAAAAGAAGGATGAGCAATACCACATTTCAATATGACACCACAATGCGCAGCGTTAATGTTCAGTGTGTTTTCTCACATGTTATTTCACCCCAAGCAAGGTAATAAAGCGACTAAGACGCCAGGGGGTTACTGGGTGTGAAAGAAACCGGAAAAATCTTATTGAATAGAAAGGACAATAAAAAGAACAGGATTCAAAGAAACGGAAGGTGACGAGTGAAGATGCATTTAAATGTTTGAAGATCAGCGAAGCAAGAAACCGTAAGAGAGTTCCACAATCGAGAAGTGCGAGAGAAGGAACTATTAGAATAGAACTTACGGTTACATTTTGCAATTACAACAGTAAAGGGATGAGATATAACTGCCAATAAATAGCTGCGTGTAAATTCGTTAAATCGACGTATCAAAGAGGAAAGCTCATCAGGAGAAAAAAGATAATACTACTACTACTAATAATAATAAAAATAATAATAAATTTGACGTATTAATCCTGAATTAAAGAAAGAATGAAAGAAAGACATGGATATTATGTGCGAAGGGTTATTCAGTCTTCTATTAATTACAGGAGTCAAAAGTCAAATTTTTAGCATTCGTTTGAACACGCACGCATCCCCCCACCACACAAAATAGAAAGAAAGAAAGAAAGAAAGAAAAAGGCGAAAACGAAGAAAAATACAATCAAGAATATTTTAAAATATTTGAAAATAGAGTAAGAATATATTAAACTCGTAAAATAACGAACAAAACAATACAGACTTTGGGTAAAAGACAATATTTCTTGCCACTTTTTGACATAGTCCCACCTTTTACATTATAAACAACTTCAATGGAATTAAACAAAGACATTTAAAAAAGATGTTTCTAAAAAGAAAACAAAAATATTCTTTAAACCCAAACATGATTGATGATCAAATCTTATTGCAAAGGAAACCGAAATCTTGTCATTATATATATATATATATATATGTGTGTGTGTGTGTGTGTGTGTGTGTGTGTGTGTGGTGTGTGTGTGTGTGTGTGTCTGTGTGCGTGTATATATATATATATATATATATATATATATATATATATATATATGATTACTATTATCATCTTTACAAATATATGCATGCGCAGACCACGTGTATATTGATGTGAATTATTTTCTTTAAGAACGGTATTTGTTAATTTTCACCAAAAGCAATTCAAAATTATTAACATGCACAGCTAAAATTTCTTCATTTTCAAAGAAATAATGTTCACCCTGCATAAGACCTAAGAGCCACTCGAGGTAACGGATTACAGAGTAAGAGGAAAGATAATTGTTAACCAAATACTTGAACAGGTTAAGATTGTAATGATCAGGGAAAGCATCCTCTTGGGTGTTGGTTCTTTAAAGCAGCGGTTCGTGTGAAGATGCTGCTCGAGTGGAACTTACATCTCACCATTGGAATATAAAAGGAATGAGGATTGTTCGCTGTAATGTCTGTAGCACGGTGGGGGTCTTAGCTGTGAAGGTTAGAACTGGTGGAACTAAGGAATGTATTTCGTCCAAACCCTTTCTATGGAAATAGCGAGAGAGTAGCTAGAGTCTTACAACTTTTCGACTATGGGAATAGGGCTGTAGGGTGGAAAACAATTCATCACTACTTGGCCGAGTAGACGCTTTTGGATTCTATCAAGACTGGAAAGTGGACAGCTCCTTCTCAAATATGGCAGCTGTAATCCAATTCTTTAAAAAATACATCTCTGTGTAGTAAACTTTATACTGAAATTTTATAATCTACGGCAGCGAATGTTGGACGGTCTCCTCAAAGATAAAGAAGAGACTCGGGGCAACGGAGGTATGTTTCTACAGAAGGATGCTAAGGATATCATGGACCGAGCGTGTTAGCAACGGTGAGGTTTTAGAGAGGATGCAAACAAGGAAGAAGCTTATATTTAACATCAGGATTAGGCAGCTGAAATTTCTGGGACACGTAATGAGACATGAAGGCCTGGAGAATCTGATACTCACAGGGCGAGTAGAGGCAAAGAGAGACAAGGGAAAGCAACGCATGATATACCTGACGGGCTTAAGCAAGTGGATGACAGAACGTGGTCTAGGGGAGATTACAGAAGTATGTGCGTGTAGCGTAGTGGTTCTCAGCGTAGAAAATGGTCTTGCTTGATTTCGCACAAATAACCTTGGAAATATGTGAACCCCTCTCTTCTCCTCCAACTTTAGGGCCAATAGCAGGACTCACTGAGCTATCTAGCTTTTGGTTGGCAACTAACCTAGAAGAAGGACAACGTTGAATTCAAAACCAGTCGAACGTGAAGCTAGTATTTCCACTCCATAAAAAGCTACTTGCCACAGAAACCACTGAAACAATGTTTAGTGAGACTGTGGCGCTATACCTCATAGATACAAGGTTTACTTATATAGTTTACTGTATGATTTGAAATAAAATTTGCAGAGTATTTCAAGCAAACTCGTGGAGATATACGCACGAAAAGGAAAGAGAGAAAAAAAACCAAACCAAAACAAAAACAAACAAAAAAACAACAAAAAACAAACAAGAAAAACAAGCATGCGATAAAAATAAACTTACAATTGGAAAAACGAAATTATAAACAAATACACGCTCCAGTGGTTAGTGAGTATTTCTCTATAGCAGCGTAAGACAGAAGTCGACATTAATACTACACCCGCTTCTATTTGGAGGATATTTCATCCAGTTTCTACACCAGACTGACGTGTTTCTTTTCTGGCAAATAAAAGGAACTCGGCCTGATGAAGAACCAGGATGAAACGTCCTCTAGATATGGCCTGGAGCTTAATGCCAGTAAAAATGAATGAAAAATAGTCGATGGACAAGAACTTAAAGTAGTTGGCTCGATTATCAGTGAAGAAGGCTCCAGAATAGAAATAATAGAAACTGGTGATGATGATGATGAGGATGGTGACGTTGTATTTGGCTAGGGATTTAAACTCTTTGTTACATATTAGTTTGGACTACAGATATAACTTACTTTCGGTCATATCCTCCTAAATATAGCGAAGCATGTGGTCCGAGGAAGTTAATATTTACCAAATTTGCCGGCCCATTGGGCGCGGAGTTTTTTTTAAAAAAAAATGCACCAAAAATTACTGTGTCCAAGATAGCAGTATTATGTATGAGAGGGACATGAAAACCACGAAAAAAAAAGTAGGGTTCACTAGGAAGTTACCAACTAGGATTTCTGGATGTGAACAAACATGATATCAACAAAAATATCCCTGAAAAATTCACCCAGGAAAAAAAAAAATTAAGAAATTAATGGAATTGCAAAATATTTTGCCGATATTTTTCGTTGAAATAGCAAATTTTACAAAAATATTTCCTTTGATTTGTAAATTGCTGCTTGCTTTCTGTATGTGTTTCGTTGATATACAGCAATTGGAATTTGCTTTCCTCAATGTATAATATACTTCATTTCCCAACAAATACCAGGTTTCTATTCTTTGCCTATTACCATATGTACAAGTGTTCACTAAAAACAGTAGATTTCTTTGTAGCTTTTATAAATTTACTTTATGTGCAGATGTTGCTTCCTAAAAAACAACCCAATCAATTTTCCAATAAATGCAAGATGAAATGAACTAAAATTCATCTTTTCTTAAAAAATGTCCAGGTAATTAAACCGTACCTCAATTCTAAATGTACCAGTCATATAATTTGTATTAATACTGTAAGTGTTTCTTCATGGTTAGTGAGAAGGTCACATAAAGGCAAGGTTATAATTTTGATTTTTTGGTTGTGATATGTGCATTTTTCCCTAAATATTCCATGCCAAAATCTGGGTGTGTCCAATACGTGGGTGCGTCCGGCAAGTATGGTAATTCTTATGTATTATATGCAGCCTTAGCTTTGTGCATAAAAATCCATAAAATGCGTATTATACGCGAATAATTATGATAACAATGATAAGGTTAATCAAAAATGGTCATAGATTCAAAGTGAAATGGCTTTATCTATAAATGATAAAAAAAACTGCGGATGGTTTGAATATTTGTGTGTATGTATATATATGTACACACATGCACATACTTGTGTATGAATATATGAACACCTATACTGGTTGTTGATATTTACTAAGAATGGTTTATTACAATTCAAAATCCTATTAGGGACATTGTGTTGCACCAATTTTCCAAATGGGAATGGCTTGCGTCTCTTTAAAATCAGCGTTCGAAATTTCCACTGTTTACGAGGACGCAAACTGACCCTCGTCTCAAATACGCAACAACAATGAAGCCAAAATGGTATTTCCTCGGTTGAAAGTCACTCTATCCAAGGATACCAATAGAATGAACCCAATGTGGATCCATAGCATGATTTTTTATTTTTCTCTCTGCTTGTGTTAGAGAAGAATGTATCGATTTAGAATATTGCATCAACAATGAAACAGATAAAACTAATAATAAAATATTGGATTGGAACAAAAGTTCGCAGCATTTTCAATAGGTGGCATTTGAACACATGAGTTTATTTTAGACATTACTAAAATTTATGACATATATGCAGGGTGCGATGGATAAATTGTCGTCTAAATTATGCAAAAATGAAAATAACACTGACATCTCATTTTAACAGATATGCAGGGTGCGATGGATAAATTGTCATCTAAATTATGCAAAAATGAAAATAACACTGACATCTCATTTTAACAGATATATTTATATATTTACTAAAATTACACTAAAATATCTTGAAATACTAAAGAATAAATTTATTCAATAAAATTGCCGTTGGCTTCAACCACGACCTCCAGATGACTTCAGAATCTCCTGGAACTCTTTTGGATAGTTTCCTTCTTTAATAATACCCAGAAATTCATACACAGAAATTCATGGCACAGTGGATAAAGGCGTTAGTTAGATCCAGTGACAGGACCCAAAAGTGTGAGTTCAATACCTGGTTAAGGCAGCGGAGAACTTGGAGAGGGGAATTAACAGGAGATAACTGATAACTGACATCCATTAGACATGGCACGTGGAACTAGAACAGTCCACCCTAGCGAGCGAAATAAAGGGTTCAGTTCGACATTCCAACCACCTGAAGAAGGCCGGAGAGTACAACGACCGAAACGTTGTGATAAATATGGCCACAAAGATGATAGTCCGAATAATGTAAATAGTGTACATAATACCTCATCTCAGAAATATAGACAGATCCTTCTTTAAGTTGGTGAATGCTGACATAATCTTTGCCTTCAGTTCATCTTTGGTGTTACAAGGTGATCTCTCATTCAACAGCGCTCCACACATAATAATCAAGGAGGTTTTAGTCTGGGGAGTTAGGTGGCCGGATGTAAGGAGCTTTGTGGTCCTGCATGGTGCAGAGTTCTGTTGCCAGACGTAGGGTCTTCCAGCAGCCATACTCTTGACGCACGGCCGCACTATCTCCCTAAGGCACTTGATGTAGTCCTCCTTATTGAGTCTCAGGCTCTCTGTGAAGATGAATGGAGGCATAACGTCATCATCACTAGGGATCACTCCAAGCACCTTCGTAATCACCATTAGACTCATTCAACTCTTTCCGAATCCTCTGCGCTGACATTTGGAGAACTCCTGGCACACTTTGTGCATCAGTTCTCTATATTTGGTTCTTTCGAAAAGTAAAGTTGGTTCTATACAATCCTTCATCAATATAGGCAAATCATGTATGTGTGTGTGTGTAGTCTGCCTTATTTATAATATTTGGTAATTCGTCTGGAAATTAAAAAGGGATATAAACCGAGAGAGCTCAATGTCAAAAACAGTGCAAATAATAATTATTATAATGAAAACGAACACTTAAAAGACCATAGTGATATTTATTTCGTTAGAATCGAAGATTCGACCCCAACTCATCAGACCGACTCTTACACAAATATAAATCTCTCTATATGTTTATAGCAGGGAGAGTCCATGCGTCCGTGGGTAAATTATCATAACAATATATATATATATATATATATATTTATATATGTGTGTGTGTGTGTGTGTAAACCAAATAATCGTTAAAGTGTCAAAGAACCACCTTACATATACGAAGTCTGGCAAAGATGAAAAAAGACAGAAACCTACATAATGAAAACCTATAGTGCTCAAGCAACAAACAGCGCCAAGGAAGTCCAATCTAATTGAGCTATGATAAAATCCACACTGAAACGAAGCTCAAAAGCTCAAACCAAAAACATTCCAAAACCATATGATGCGTAATCCTCACGGATCACAAGTTAATAGATAAAAAGGAAAATGACCACTCTTTAGAAATGTAAACAATTTACCTTCACTATTCCGTGCCATCCCGTAGCAAATCCTTGAAACTATTTGGACACGTTAAAAGTTTTACTGCTGTGTTCACTAAATTGGTTTCGAGAGGGTATTATTACTAGGAAAAGAAATAGAGGAAAAACGAAACAGGGGTGGGATGGGGGTCTATGACACAATTCTGTGGTCACCAACTTATCAGTGGCAAACAATAAATAAGTTTCTTCAAGATCGTAATAAATGGTGGGAAATAAGTCATGTTAGTTCGTCGTCTGCCTGAGGAGGAAACTGCGAATATGATGAATTAAGGGTTAGTTAATGAATATTATTATCGATTATTGCTTACTCGATTACACACACACACACATATATACATGTATATATAAATTTATAATGTCGCACATGTTGTGCTGCTGTTAATAAAATAGTAAAAAATATGTATCCTCTCACATTCACAGGACGTTGCTAAATGCGCCATCTAACGACAGAAGCAGAATTAACTTTTTTTTAAAAATCAGTTCACCCCATGCAAGGCGATAATGCCACTAAGACGCAAAAGGCTACTGAGGGTGAAAGAGAATGAGAAAACTTTAGAAAGAACCGGAAACCTATTCCTAAACAGGGATAAACCTCTTCTTCTGTTCAAAAAGGCCGGGGAGGAGAGTGAACCGGACGATTGGCAAACCTATCTACTCCTATTAGAACTTATTACTGTCGTAATAATTACTTGATTTCTATTAAAAGTTTACATTTTTTTGCTCAAATTGGAAGTCAGCTTTTTTGTCTCGACGATGAATGATAAGAAACATCTTTGCTTTATTTCTTTTTAGTTTTCAAATGTATTGGTCTTCCGAGTCTTTCCATTGTTATGTCACTAAACACTATGAACGTTTCTATAAGCTTGTTTTATGAACTTAGAATAGACTTTAATGAATCAAGTACTGTATAATATCAGATCAGATTTCCCATTTATACTAGAATAATTTTGCGACACGCTGACGAACATTGAAATGATCATAATATTTAATATTGTTGAAACTATCGCTAAGATTTTTTGTCGAGGTTCACAAACTCTGCGTTTCGTTCATTTTGGCGAACCAATCGATGAAATTTGAATAAGTTGATTTGTTTGGAAAGATATTTTGACAAAATCTACTTCGCAGTTTAATAATTCATTTAATTTGATTTATTTTTTAGGGCTTCATGATAATATTTTTTAAGAAAATTATTTTTCCCTTTTTAACAGAGAAGAATATATTCTTAGGATTTCTTACTCTTGAACATGTAACATACAACTGGTCATACGTAAATATTCCTTTCTGGTGCCAAATTCCAACTTTTTGAAGAGTTTGGCATTGTGATTTGTCCATAGTTCTAGCAAACACAGGGCAAACTGGGAACTTGATTCTTGTACATATAAAAACTTAAGGAAATGACATGCACAGAACGAAGTATTTGTTATTTTAATCATTAAATTGTTTTTAAAAACAGTGTGAGCATTTTGTATATTAAAATAATAAAAGTTTTAATTGTTCCAAAACAATGAAAATTTATTGTACTAAGCTACGCACTCTAGTAAAACCAATTGGATTTTGCACCCACTTGTTTGTAATTCTTCCTAAAATTTGGTTTCGATCGGTCAATTTATGGCTATTTTAGAGGGTGTGACGGACAGACGAACTAACGGAAGTCATAGAATTTTATATATAGAGACAAATGTAATCCATTAGTACATACCGTATAGACTGGCCATCGGCGACTAAACCGGTTCTCCAACCAGGATTTTCTTCCGGGGAGAGTGGCTAGACAACTAGCAGGATAAAAAAAGCCTTGTCAAAGCGCGGATGAATCTTCTTATAAGGTCAACAGTTATGTAGCACAAAAGCGTAGAGCGAAATCCATACCTATGTATGCGTCCAGTGCGTTGATGACACGGCATTGTTGGGCGGAGGGCTTCCAAGACTGAAATCAACGACTAGGACGAGGGGTTCCCTCGGTGCTAGTAACCGGCACGTGTCTGTGACCAAGACAAGCTTTCAAGTTAGAGAACATCAGCGGTGGTTTGTCTTGGATGGGTACTGCCAATTTTACTTACCCAAGGAACAAGACCTGTCAGAGGGTGGATAAACGTTCTTCTAGGGTCAATGGCCATCTAGCACAATGGGACACACTGGGTTCCATAGCTATGCATATGCAGCCAGTGTAGTTAAGGATGGATAGAGGACTTCCGTGACTGAAGTCAACGGCCAACGTGGATTAATCCCTCAGTGTAATAATGGCCACGTATCAGTGACTTAGGAGGAGATCAGTTGTGGGTGGGGTAACCATGGGATCCGTATGGTCTACTTATCCAAGAGACGCTATGCAGAAAAGAATACTTCGGTTTTCAACACAGATTTGTCGAGTGAACTGTTCAGGTGCTAGGTTGCGCAATGACCCTACGATCACGCATGGTCATAGAACTAACGGTGATGATTTCTTTTTATAAACATTTTAAATTATCTATTTGTTCTGTCTAACAAGATTTATGCAACGTGTTGAAAATCATCTGTTGTCAATGTTTGTGAAGCAATGAATGACAGACTTAACTATATATTTATCACTTTTAGTCTTTACTTGATTTTATTGTTGCTTTTTATCAGACGTTTCGAGGATGAATATTCTAGAATATCCCAACTGTATCCCCAGTAATATCTTAAGACCCTTTCCTCTTCAAAAAGGACCAGCTTCCGGGTGTATACTTGTGGACTCAAGTATAAACTCAACTAATGTCTACCGCTTGATTAAAGGGAAAGCTGAGCCTATCTCTACCTTTTTGATTCCTGTAAACCAAACTTTTCATTTTATTCAGGTGCAAACCTGGTCTATGTATGCCTTTTTTTTAAAACTCTACTATAAACTAGGGGACACGGTGGAGTAATGGATAGCTGCTCGGATTGAGGAATCGGAGAGCCGAGTTTGAATTCCAGTCGTATCCATTACATTCACTTACGTGCTAATACCCTTCGGAAGGGTTTGAATCGTCTTCTTCTCCCTCGGCTATGGGTAATTAGCAGGACAGACTTGGAAGGCCTTGAATGGAAAGTAATGGCAATCTGCTGCGGGAAAAATCTGCCTCGTCAGTCATGTATTTTTCGATACATGATCGCCTAAGCGTGTGTCACGCATGGCACATAACTGGCTGATAAACGGGAAATATGTCTATCCTTTTTTTTTTATTCTCGTGCAAGGTGCATCTGTATTTACTTTCTGGGTTTTCAAGTTTAATCTAGGCTTATATCTATCTTTTTGGATCTGGTGTAAATACGACCTCTTTTGTGTCTCAGATGTAAACTTGATTTACGTCTACCTATCTATTAATTCAATTGGCTTTTGTACTCTAAAACTTATATTGGACATAAAATAACTCAACAAAAGTTGATATATCATTAAAGTAACCAACTTCATCTTACTAGTTTATGATAGCCAAGCTCAGTTTTAATTTTCATATTTGTACTTTATTCTTATTTAAAATGTTATAGTTGAATGAAGACAGCATTTACTGCTATTGTGATATTACCTCCTGCCACTTCTGTTTGACTGATCATCTCCAGCTGAGTGACATCAGTGATGATAGATTTGATGAGTCACGTTGTTGTGAGTGGAACATAGTTAATGACAGGTGTTACGGTTCAAGTCAGCCAGAAATATATTGTTACAGTTTAAATCGGATAGTTTTATGGGAAATAAAGGTTGTTTAATATACGCCAAGAAGACAGATCCTTACGACCTCATCAACATTGAAACATTTGATTCTTGTGGTTTTACAAAGGATATCTAACTCATTATTGACATTTCATTTTTTAGTCACCACGGGCTCTTTCACGGAGTCGGTCTTTTTACCTTCAGTCTTCGTAAGTATCTTGGAAATGTCGAATGTCATATTAATTACACTGACGTCACCATTATACCAAAAACTTGCATAACATACAAAAATGTGCAGATACATGTATTACGCTAAATACACACACACACACACACACACACACACACACACACACACACACACACACACACACACACACACACACGCATATAATAGGATAAGGAACATATAGGAAACATTTATAAATTTAACATGTTTAGCTTTTATTTAATGAAAGAAGATGGAGAATAAAAGAAAATTCTGGTATTTTTATGTAGTGTTTGTTTTTCATTGTTTAAGCAGACCTCACGTACATGTCCAGTCAAGCGTCGTTAGTGTGTATAATTCATGTATCTATGTACATCACAATTCTAGTCGGTGTATGCGGGATTCGGTTGATAGTGTGTATGTGCGTGTACGTTTGAGCATTTGGTAGTCATTTTCATCCATGTCTGATGGTTGTCCGTTGATTGGTCGATGTTTTGTGTGAGAGTGAAATAATTTAAGTAACAATGGTTGTATTTGTAGCTAAACAGATTTTAGGTAAGGTAACCGGTGTAAATTTATTTACGTTTCATATTTTCCTTATCCTATCATTCTGGCAGATTCTAATCCTTTTAAATTAAACTTATATATATATATATATATATATATATATATATATATATATATATATATATATATATATATATATATATATATATATATATTGGAACAAAATAGAAACATTTATAAATTTAACATATTTAGATTTATTTAATTCTGATATTTTTATGTTGTGTTTGTTTTTTATTGTTTAAGCAGAACTCAAGCAGCGTTGGTGCGTATAATTCATGTGTCTATGTGCATAACAATTCTAGTCTTTGTATATGGGATTCGGTTGATAATGTGTGTGCGTGTCCGAGTGTCTCTGCGCGTTTGGGTATTTCGAAGGCATTTTCATCTATGTCTGATGATTGTCCGTATGTTAATTGGTCGAAGTTTTGTGTGAGAGTGAAAAAATTTAAGTTACACAGGTTGTAGGTGTAGGTAAACAGCTCTTAGATAAGATAACCGGTGTAAATTTATTCACGTTTCCTATTTGTTCCTTATCCTATCATTCTGGCAAATTCTAATGCTTTTTACTCGAACTTTAATCCTTTTTAATATGTGTGTGTGTGTGTGTGTGTGTGTGTGTGTGTGTGTGTGTGTGTGTGTGTGTGTGTGTGTAAAAAATGGACTGACAAGGTCTGTCTGTTTAATGTTTTTATTGTATTTTTCAAGTTTTCCTATTGTTGTTTATTGGGATCCAAGTTACGGATAAGTTATCTGAAATTCATGTTTGTGCTTTTGTTTTCTACTTTCGACTATCTCAGTCATTTTCAAGAAACAATGTGGGGTGACTGTGGGTTAAGCAAGATTCCTTTGTTTACATCCGGGTATCCTTTACCGAGATGCAGACAAAGGAAACCTGGCTACCACACAGATAGAACATGTCGGTTCCTTTTAATCAAAATTATATGGAAGAATACTTACTACCTAAATATAACTTTATATAACTTTTTTTTTTTTACAATACTACACCCTACCTACACCATATTTTCTGTATTTACACCTCAATATTATCTTTAGCTTATTTAACATTTTGAGCTGTGAATCTGCGTTTAATTTAGCGTTCCTTCCATGAGATTCAGTTTATATTTTTTTAAATCTAAAGTAATAATTCGTGCCTGATGAGTTGGTAGAATAACGGAACCTAATTTACACTTCGAACATGCCTCTCTCTCTCTCTCTCTCTCTCTCTCTCTCTATATATATATATATATATATATATATATATATATATAATACTAGTGAGCCAGAAACTACCTACCTAGCTTGCACTTAAATGGATCTTCAGGGTACGTTGGTTTCGACACTGGGCGATTTTTTTCGGCCTACTCTGATGGTTTATTTTTTTCTTTTTTTTCCTCAATTTTTTCCCCAGATACCGATTTGTTTTAATATATTTTTATTTGCAAATTGTACTATCCGATTTTTTTACACCAATCGAGTATAGACATTAACATAATAATAATAATAATAATAATAATCATTTCATCCCAAGCAGGGTAATAAAGCCACTAAGATAAAAGAGGTTACTAAGTTGAGTAGCTCTTGAGCTTTGTATTGGGTGGACATTAGTATAACAAAAAGAGGACGATGTATTGAAATGCCACGAGCCATGCCTCACCTCTAATTAATATACAATTGGGCTACTTCAACTTATTACCTAAATTAGCACTGAAACAAAGTGGTATACGTAAACATTAAAATAAAAAAAATATAAATATAAACTGAATTCAAATTAGTTAAAATTTGATTTTATAACGATGGAATTAAAATAAAAATTATGCATTCAGTCTCTGAACGTGAATCTCGTTTTGTCTCGTTAACGTACGAGATTTTCTTGAAACGAAATTCATTTTTTGATGATACTGGTAGATCGGCGAAACCTATCAGAATAGAAGTTTTCCAGATTGTCTTCAATATTTACTATGATAAAATATTCTTTTAAGATATTAGGGATAAAGAGATTGATAGATTTAAGAGAGCGTATATATATATATAAAAGTGGACATTGAGGTCAACACCCAGCGGCAACAGTCTGTTTCATGATTAACCGTAATCGTCAGGCCATTTTATTATTATTCTACATATTAACAACATACACCAGGTATTTAAGAACATTTTAGCGCGCCATAAAATAAAATGAAAAAGATTTAAAGTAACGATACACGGTGTACGCCATATTAAAAATTCTCATTTCTTTTTCAGACACATCATGGCTGCTCCCAGTCAGCCATAGGAAATGAAAAGGCACGCCTTGTCTGTGGTCTGACAATTGTGTTTAAGCATGAAACAGACTGTCGCCGCTGGGTGTTGATCTCAATGTCCACTTATATATATATAATATCAATAATATAGTGGAGTCATAGATCGATTTTAGATGTATGCACGAAATAAACTTTAGAGTAAAGTGTTGTGAAAAGAAACGAAATTACTTTTGATACATCATATTTTCTCAGAAATTCCACTAATCGAAGTTCGGTATCTGAAGATGTCTTTTAAAGTCATTTTTAGTTAAATTAGTAACGTTCGAGAGTTCGATCTTTTCGCTAGGAAAACTTGACGACATAAACTAATTAAGGTAAAAAATACAGAAAGAAAAAGATTTTAAATTAAAAAAAAAAAAGAAGCAATTTCCTTTTCTACCGGAAGCCATGCAAATATTGGTATAAAATCCACACAGAGATTGCATCATTTCTCAATGTTGTTTTCATTTACAAAAAAAAAAAAAAAAAATAAGAAAAAAAAAAAGCGATCAGTGCCCCGAAGGAAATCTCTTATACAAAAAAATGTGTAAATACTGATTGCAATGATCACACACGCGCACACACACACACACACACACACATATATATATATATATATATATATATATATATATATATATATATATATATATATATATATATATATAAATATAAATTAAAACACCCATATAACAAATAAACATAAACACACACATGCACGAACACACACACATACACACCGACATATATATTAATATATGCATATATTTTATATTTATACAGGTACATATATAACTACACATACTCCTCCATGGGGCTTACAGTTATATCACATTGAAACCTCGGCTCCCGTACGATCACCGAAGTTAAGCCACGTCGAGCCTGGTCAGTACTTACATGGGTGACCGCTTGGGAAGACCAGGCGCTGTAAGCTTTGATGTGCGGGTAGTGTAGTGAATTGTTACTCGGAGAGCCATTGTGTTCGTTATATTCACTTACGCGTAAATACCGTTGGGAAAGGTATGAACTTCGCTCTTCTCCCCCAGCTATGGGTTAATTAATAAGATGTTTGTAATTAATTCATTATTGTTTCCAAATAGGTAATTAAATGAATTCTTGCAATCTAAAAATATTTTCTGGCTTTAAATAACTTTCAAAGGGTCGTTAAACCGTAGAAATAAATAAATCAATGATATAATCAAATTCTGTATGTAAATGAAAACAGACAAATATATAATTAGGCACACATTCATTTAGTCATTCAAAAGCAATTACGCACACTCGGAGAAGAAGATTTAAGTCATGGCTGAATAATGAATATAAGTTTTATCGAAATGGGATGTCGAGTTTGGGCGTATCTCTAACAAAAGTTAGATTATTTCTGTCTGAGTTTCGGGGATGAGGAGCTACTGTTATCTAAATTATTAATTGGATAATAATTAGTCGAAGTACATTATTGAGTAAAATCGTTCAGCAGTAATTAATGTAAATAAATGTAGATTGTTTAAAACAAAAGGAAATATATGAAAACATACTAAAAGCGGTCGGAGGATGTATCTGCCCAAACTTTGTCAATTTAAAAAAAAGAAACATTTCTTTAAAGAATTGTCAAATTGAAATTTTAGTGGAGTTGATTTAAATTTCGTCATAACAAGTTTGAGTTTTCGAAGAGATGATAAGGGACATGGAAATGTCACAAAGGTTGAAACAATGATAAATTGCAAAGAAACTTGGAATATTAAGGCTCTCCGTTTAAGAAAAAAAACCAAAAAAAAAAAAAAAACCAAAACACGCTGATTAATGGAGCGCTTTGGGTAGAAGAAAAAAAAACCTACTCCGCCTTCTGAAGTAGAGAGTACTAATGGTAATATTAACCGCTTCCTTATAAGGAATCATTTAGCATTCATTGAGCGGGCAGCCAGTGCCACTTAAGGTTGAAATCTATAAAATGTTTCCAATACATAACTGACTAATGAAAATCAAACAACAAAAAAATAAAATACCAGAATTTCTTTCTTCTTTTTCTCTATGTCGCATTCTCTGACAAAGCTTTACTAAAAATGAAACATGTTAGATTGATAAACGTTTCCTGTTTGTTCTTTATCTTATCATTCTGTCGTATTCCGATCCATATTTGATTAATCCCAGAGTCTTTCTACTAAAATAATTTTTCAGTAAAACAAGTTTCTCAAGTTCACTAACTGTTATCGCTCTTTCCAGTATTGATAAGAACTTCTTTCCTAAACTTTTGTTTAAAGTAGTGTGGAATATCGACATTTTAATTATGTCATTATGTTCTCTTCGAGTTATTCATGTATTGTTGAAAATCCTCAAGCGATCTGGTTCCTGATATTTAGTACAGCTCTTTATTTGTGATTGTGTAGCGCCAGTCCACAAGGTTCAAAGAAGGATAGTCTTTGCTAAGACCTACGGGCTTCATTTGCTCAAAGGCGTTTTTAAACATTAATCTGAGAAAGCGGTTGTATACAACTAACAGTTTAGATATTTCTCAACCAGTTTGTTATGCATATCGTCAATATGTCACATATATATATCTAATTCAAAGTTAACTGCGCATCAAGCAATGAATGTTTCACTATTTTCAATGAAATGTCAGTTTATATATTAAAAATGATGCGTAGAAATAATCTTGATAGGTACATTGCAAGAATAAAGCTAACATTAATCAAAAACATTGAAGAAAATAACAGAACCACTGCTATGGGATCATGAAAACTGTTCAACAATGATATTTAGTAATAAATACTTTCCAAGTTGTTACAAATAACAATCCAAAATACACAACGAAAATAATAAATTTTGTGGTTGTAGGTCAAATGGTTTGGAGGCCGAATCAAAGATAACGGCGCAAAAGAATAGTTCTTAAGAATTAATGGAACATCGAAAAATGTATTACTATTTTATACAAATTCCATCTATGGACAGATATAGAAAGTGAAATATTCCAACACGATGGAGAACCTTGTCATACACCATGTGCAATAATTTTGTCATGCAAATATTCCAGACATATAATTTTTATTCCCCAGTCCCACCTATAGTTAAGGTTATAATTTCTGCCAATGGGAGCCAAACTAATGACTAATAATGACTATATCTCCCTAAATATAAAAATAAAATGCAATACTAATCTTTATCTAGTCAGGCTTTTTCATGGCCTATTTTCAGCTTCCTCATTTAATCATTTCTGTATCACCCATCGTAACGCATCAATGTGAATGCTTCAGAGATGAATGTCTACAAATACTAACCTCGAAATACATTTAAATCACTTAACGCTTCTTAGTAACAATGAAATTATTATTATCATTTTTATCATTTCACCCCCCTCCCTAAAGGCGGTAATGCCACTAAGATGCAAATGGTTACTAGGAGGTGAAAGAGAATGAGAAAAATTTACTGAGGAGAATGGACAGAGTTCAGGAAGACGGAAGATGGCAATTGACGTTGCACTTAAATTTTTGAAGATTGTAGGTGTCAGGGATGCAAGAAGACGGAAGAGCGTTCTACAGGTGAGAAGTGTGAGAAAATTGGCTATTAGAATAGAACTTACGGTTACATTTCAACAGTAAATCGATGAGATCGAGTAGTCAATCTATTAAATTCACGTGGTCGAAGTACCAAGAAGGAAAATTCATTAGAACGACTGTCATGAAAATATTTATAGAAAAGCCAGTGGGAAGTCATGTCATGGCGGAGAGAAAGGGACTGAAGTCGAGATGCCGGGTCAGGATAGATAATATTACAGACTCTCTTTTGAATTTTATCGAGAATTTCGGGATATATAGTCAAAGGACTAGACAAATATGACAGCCATTTTAAATGCATGTACGAATAGTAGATTTTTTTTGTTAAGTCTCTCATTTCTTTTGTCCACCAATGTTACTAAAAGGTTAGTAGGAAAATGATACCGAAGAAATAAAAAAGATATATATAAATCCTACAACATAAATGGTATTTTCTTGCTGGGATGAAAGTCTCAATGTTGGCTTTTATCCAGGAGGAGACGTCAGACGCATATTTTTGAACGGGATGATTAAAAACCACATTCCAAGGGACATCGCAAAGGAAGTCATGGAACGAAGCCCAGTCTGTGTGTTGACAACAGAAGGATATTCTGTCAACAGGAAGTCCATGGCTGGAGAGGGAGTGGAAGAAGATGTTAACAGACACTACCGTGTGATCAGAGTTGCCAAGAGGGCAGAGCTATAGTGCGACAAGAGTTAGGGATGGAGGTAAAACAGAGATTGAGAAGGGAAGCGTTATCGCCGGGGTTACTGGGGAAATGCGTAGGAAAGTCAGTCACTTGTGGGAAGGATTGAGTAATTGAAAAGTTAAGGTTTTGGATGCCAGCGAGGACAGCACTTCTTGTGGTACTGGAATCTATTGGTTGTTCTCTTTTGTCAAGAGTGAATACAGCTTTTTGTTTTTATTTTCTGGAAAGAGAATGTTTTTGTCTATGTTTCTACTTAAAATACGAAAATATTTCATTTAGGGTGTTTTTTAAACAAATGTGGGTGGGTCTCAAACTTTTAGCCTGTAGTGTATATATCACCTAGCTGAGTTCAAATTACACTCGATTGCGTTTCTATCATTTCACATTAATACTCTTTAAAAAAGGCACGAATCTTTCACCAGCTATGCATTAAATAGCAGGGTAGACCGACCTCTCTTGCCTTGGGTAGCAGCCGGTCTAGAAGAAGAAAACTTTGAATTCAAATAGAAGTTGTGTTTGGAGACTACGTGCACGATTCCGCTGTTATCAGTTCTTGCGAAAAGTGTGTGTGGTTTTACACAAGCCTTCACGACGGAAAGTGAAATCGGCTATTCGAGTTCAAATCACAGGCTCGTCTGTCGCGTTCACTTTCGTACAAATACCCCTAGGAAAGGCATGAAACCCTCTCTTCTCCTCCATTTTCTATGGATTAAATAAATAGCAGTGTAAACTGCGCTCTCTAGGCTTGGATGGCAACTAATCTAAGAGAAAGAAAACTCTTAATTCCAAGTCGTAAAGGCAACGGGAAACCACTCCACTATCTTTCTCAAGAAGGTGTGACAATTTTCAGATAATAAAGAAAGGGAATCTCTAGCGTGTAATGATTTCCTACGTCCTGAAAGGACATGGCTTTAGAAAATGCTGATCGTCTATCGTTCGGTTCACACTTCTCCCCGGTCTTTTGAAAAGGTGTGGAGGTTTATTCTTGGTTTTCTGTTCAGGATTGGGTTTCCGATTCCTTCTGAAGTTTGCTTCAGCTCTTTACTCCTAACGTCTGCGCCTGAAAGCTGAAATTTTATTCAATATTTATTTCATTTTTTTTCTCTCATCCACCAATAAGAGTAGATAGGTTCGCCTATCGCCCGGTTCACACTCCTCCTCTGTATTTTTATTCATTGTTTTCTGTTTACAATTGGGTTTCTGATTTCTTCTAAATTCTGCTGCAGTCATGTACTCCTAACGTCTGCGCCTGAATTCTGAAATTTTATTTACTAATTATTTATTTCCTTTTTTTCTCTCCTCTATCATTAGGAGTAGATATGCTCGTCTGTCGTTCACACTCCTCCCCGAGCTTTTGAATAGGAGTAGAAGTTTATCTCTTGTTTCCTGTTTAGGATTGGGTTTCTGGTTCATTCTAAAGTCTTCTTCAGCTTTATATTCCTAACGCTTGTTCGATCCTATGCTAATATAAGTTCACACGGCTACCCTCTACCTTGAGTGGCTCTTGTATTGAGTGAACATTAGTAAAAACAAAAGCAAAAAAACAAAAACAAAAAAAACAAACAAACAAAAAACAAAACAGATAAAAACAACTGAAACCTTACTTTGTGTCTATCAGGTTAGCTGAACCAAATCTTTTTTCTTAATTGTAAAAAATAGACATTGAACTGAAATTTTTATAACCAGAAGCAAATTATGGCTTTTTTGTCCATGATTTTATATTCCTATGTCTTTTTTTCCAGTCACCAGTATATAAAGATTGAAGAATCGTGCTTTAACATTATCAATGGTGCTATATACTTTAACCTCTTGATAGGGACAGGTATTAATTTATAAATCCTCACATTCGGTGTTATATTTATGTTTATTGATTCAATAAAAAATGGAACGGATAGATTTATACGAAAAATATGGGTACATGAAATCTATTTAAATTCATTGTGATCCATGAGTTGTTGACGATTTTTAAATCAGTTAGGATTCAATAGATACAGGCGTCATATCAACGCTAGCTTATTTCAGCTAAAAGTCTCAATTCGGCCTTCCGTAGAAACTAGCTTAACATTCTGCAGGTAGTGTTTTTTTTTTGTTTTTTTTTTAAATATTTCATTGAATTTCATGAATCTTAAAAAAAATAACCGGAAGAGCCCGTAGAGCTTTCGATGTTCTCTTTTATCAACTTAAAAAAAAAAAAAAAAACAAAAAAAAAAAAACGATAAAACGACCGGTAAGCATTTTCAATAAAAGAAAGCTGAGAGCAAACATCGCCCTCAACCTGAGGGGAGATGACACACGTAGATATATTAGTAAATAATGAAATCAATTTAACGACCAAAAGGTCAATTTTATTTGTTTGTCTTTTGCAGAATCTAAATTGGGTACAAAAAGCAGCAGAAACAGCTAGCACAATAAGTGCAACGTTTAATAATAGTAATTTTAGTGACTATACTGTTTGGTGGGTTCGGTAGATTTTCAACCGGAAATGAATCAATCAAAAATACACGGATGACTGGTAAGAGTGATGACCAACTGAGGACTTGTGTTGAATCGAATCTGCTTCAAGATTGTCAATAATAATAATAAAAGCGACAAAACTATACGTTTACATCTGTAAAACAAACATGCAAAACTTTTGGTTTACTTATTACGAGATAAGATAAAAACCTTTACTAAATACAATCATATCTTAAAAATTATGCTTCATAAAATAATTATTTTCGTAACATTACATAAACCAATTAATATAATGTTTCTTTTTTTCTGCATAGGTGGCGCTGCGATAACTAGTATAAAATGGCGTCTATGAAGGAGAAATAACAGTGTGTATAGCTTGGATGTTCTGCAGGAAGCAAATGGAATACACGTTGAAATTAAGGATAAACAGAAAAAATAATCTTTTTGTGTTAAGGTATAAATTTCAATAAATCTTTTAAGTTTTGCATAATATATGAAATCATGGGAAGACATTTTCACTCTGTATATTAACTTTAAAGTTATATTTTTTCTTCTTTATGCTTTAGATTCTTTTAAAAGACCAATTTAAAATATTTTACGTATGCAAGATGTTACGCTTTCAGTGTTTAATGCTATGGTGTACTAACAAGACGAAATATAACCAGGCTCGAAGAGGAGAAGCTCGATTTTCAGACTACAGACTACTTCTAAAATAGCAACGTTGATCGTTGATGTGTGCCCCACTTGCAGCCTTGTACCAGACTTTTTTGTTTATTTAAGACAACCAGACAGCGCGGTCGGTAAAAGATTTGAAGAATGGTCTGAACTTGCTCTCTAACAGTAAATGAGTGTCTAAGAATGTGATCACGTGTCTAAAGATTTAGTGCACACACGCTCGCTTCTGCACCAGATAAAAGTGCATAACTGACAAGTGTCAGTTATATTAAAAGCAATCGATATAGAATGTCGGAGTAGAAGAGAAAAACGAAGAGGTTACATACACTTGTTTCTGGAATGTACTCAACAGAATACAAGCATAGACTCTGTCATCCTTATACATACATACATACATATATATATATATATATATATATATATATATATATATATATATATATATATATATATATATATATATATATATATATATATATATATATATATATATATTACATATATATATATATATATATATAATTACATATATATATAGAATTACATATATATATATATATATATATATATATATATATAATAAATATATATATATATATATATATATATATATATATATATATATATATATATATATATATATATAGCTAGGAAAAAGCATCTTGCATACGTAAATTTACATGGCATTTTTAAAAGCTAAAAAAAAGAACAACCGGTTTCGTCCCAGGACTTATTAAGTTTATTTTTCTGGGATGTAAAAAATATATAAGCGTGTAAAATAAATTAATAAAACGAATAGAATGGGGGGAAAATATGAATTTCAAGAAACCAGAGTCCAATAACATTAAGACCCAGAAAGCATTCCCTCTGTTTACAAAGGGAAGGCGCACGGGATTTGATATACAAGGTGATATGTGGAATGGGACCTAGATAAATTTGAAAAACGGTCCGCACAAAAATCAATCACACAATTCCTGCTATTTATTACATGCTCTGCAATAGCAGAGCCAAAAGTATTGGTTAGTTGGCTTTTCCTGGCATCCGGATTCAAAATTTCTGAGGGGTAAGTGTTGTTTTATTCTCAAATCCAAACGCTGGGACGTCCTCCCTGTGTAATCCGCAACTACACTTATATTGATAAATCACTGAATTAACATATTATATATATATATATATATATATATATATATATATATATATATATATATATATATATATATATATATATATATATATATATATATATATATATATTCTTAAAGGCCTATAATTGATAACAAAAGCCATTGCTTTATACCAACGATTTCCCTTACTTAATACTTCTCGTTTTCACTCTCGCGTGGTCATGTGCGACGTCACATGTAGTCAGTCAGTAGTTCACTTCTGAACCGACTGTTCGGTTGAACTCTCTACCTTCGGGCGGGGAGGAACCCAAAGGAGGCTACGCCGAAGGCATATTTTTGGCCGAGCCCACGGGCTCGGAGAGCCCACGTTAAAAAGGCCTTGTGCCACATGACGCCCTCGTGGTGGTGGTGGTGGTGGAGGTGGGGTGGGGTGACTGAATATCGTCATGTGTGACGTCACGAGCTACGGTGCGATTTTTGCTTCTGCGTCTCGTATACACGAGTTTGTCGTTGCTTAGAAATCTTTCATGCAACAAAAACAGACTATCATTATTGTTTTGTCAGTGTATTGTTTAATATATTGAAATGTAATTGTTATCTTTGATAATGGCTTATGTAAGCCGAAAGCTTAGATAGGATTAAAAAACATGTATCAATATGGTGATTTCCTCTCGTCTTTCAATGACAATATTATTAAGTTTATCAGACAATATGAAAGGAATTTACTTAAAATAAATAGACAAAACTTGTCTATATTATTCAATGAAACATGCATCAATATATATATATATATATATATATATATATATATATATATATATATATATATTTGTGTGTGTATGTGTGTGTGTGTGTGTGTGTGTGTGTAAAAACACCATGATGAAAAAGAAACTGCAACAGAAATGAAATACATCGATGTTTCTTGAATTTCAAAACCATAAAATATTCTGTTCTTGAAAATGGCCAACAATGATCGAAAGCGCACGAAAATAGACAGAATAGACAATTTTTATGCCCACTATGACTCTATACAGAAACAAAGAAAATCACCGAAAATTATCAAAATCTACTTGCCCAATTTTTAAAACATAGCGTTCTTTAATAAAATCTACTTAAAAACTGCTCCGAAACACACGCACACACACACATATATATATATTTTAATATATTTTACGGTTATACGTTATCTTTATAGATATAATTTATCTAAGTAAATGCCCTGTTTTTTTTAATTAATTAAACAGTTTTAATTAAATTTACCGGCTTGAATGTTCGAGAAATTTCGTAGAAAATATGTGCTTCTTCAAATCGAACTTGTAACCTCAATAATTGTTTGACTTAATCCATTTCATAATATGTTGCCATTGTTTACGTTAAGATATATTTCGTGAGCAGATATGATCGTTCGGGAAAGATCGTCGAAGATTTGTTGTTTATAAACAGTTAATCGGACTTTGCTTATCAGACGTTTCTTTGTGGCTGAAAGTTTAACGCAGATCAAATGGTGTTTCCCCTTAGGGTTACAGGTTCGGTTCCCGTTGGAGAAACACATATTTTCTACAAAATTTTTCGAACATTCACACCGGTAAATGTAATTAATACTGTTTAATTAATTAAAAAGCAAAACAGGACATTTACTTAAATAAATTATATCTATAAAAATAAAGTATAAACGGAAAATATATTAAAATAACTGTCGGTCTTAATCCATTTCATATATACATATATATATGCATAAACGTTATATTTTGTCTGCACACATCTCCGATTTTCGCTTCTTTTAAACTACGAAATAAATATCAACTGGCCTAGAGAGAGTCAGATTAAAGAAAAAGTACACCGTGTCAGGAAATATATCCTCTTTTACCATTAAGAAAGCATTTTTAGCTTAGGTCTGCCTTACCATTGTGCAACGGGATGCCATTACTGCAAAAGCAAGTTTCAATTACCCTATTTAAGAAATGCAAATCACTTGTTCGGACATTTCGAAGTCTATACCTGCTAACTTTATTTTCATACACGTAACAAAAAAAAAATGGTAATTTTTTTAGTAATTAAAGTATATTTTTTAATCCGAAAATATTTCTTCTTATAACCGATATGTGTCTATCTGTGCATATTTGGTGAGGTCTATCTAAAACATATTCAGCCATTTTGAATATCTAGCGAAACGGTTGAGCAGCATTGAAATAATTTGGCAACTAATCAGAGGGGACCTTACGGCACAAGCATGAACTGGCTCTGTTGCGTCGGGCTACCAAATCGACAATGAGATCTCGTTAGATGTGCTTGTGTGGAGTGTGACTGTCGCATTCATAATGACCATGTGTAGATCCGTGAAGTATGGTGTAGATTTTTTTTTCTGCAAAGCAACACATCACCCAGGTTTATCACCTCCGCCTGTCCAGATTTAGAATCCTGCAACTTCTGGTGTTTCTCACTCCACCCCCAAAAAGGAGAACGCGACGAGGCAAGAATTGTCCAACGCTACTAAATTTTGCATTTTACTATTTGCAGCGCTTAAAAATAACCTGGGTTAATTTGGTTTACGCATTAGCAGAAGGTCACTTCCAAATTTAGTAGCACTCGTCTTTCAAGAAAATCCAAGAAGTCTGGAAGACCTGTACGAAGCAGTTGATATTAATAGCTAAAGAGGTCTTTGTTAACTGCATTGTAAAGTAGAAGGGATAAGAGTGTGAGTTTCCAAGGAGCATATTTTGAGGTACCCTCGGGGCTTATATGCAAAGTTGAGGTATCCGGTAAAGTCGACAAAAAATGATGTTGAAGTTGCCTCCATCTAAAAATTCAGATATTCAAGGAGTCAGGGATGTTTTGGACAAGACTGTTATGATAAAATTTTTATATTAATGTTCACCCAATAAAGTGTTGAGAGCCACACAAGTTTATTGGTAAAATAGTTATGAGGACTGAAGTGTGTGATATGAATGAAAAATATGGCACTATGAAGGGAATATCATGACGATAAGGAAGATGCATAATGAGCAGAATCATCCATGGGGAAGTGATTACAACGAAGTAACCGTTCTTGGAAAAAAAAAGCTGTCTTTCTCATTACATTCGGAATACGGAGGAAATGAGGTTGTTTCGACTCCGTGGAAGTAGTATGGCGCGTCCAGGCTGTGATGGTCTGAACTGATAAAATTAAAGAATGGGGCTCATCTGACTATTTCCCATGGAAAGAGCGACAGTTTTGCGATGGGATTGCAATATCGAGTCTGTGGAAAATAAATCTTTTCCAGAAAACGATTTTAAACTCTATGTCGGAAAGTGAGGATTGTGCAGCCACAGCTAATATATAGCAGTAATACACTATTTTTGGTCTCATCTAACTCTTATTAAGATAAAGTATTGCAGAAATTGTCAGGTACTTCCAAGAGCGATAGAATGAGCTGACCATTTTTCTTTACGAATGGGTCGTATATACACCTTCCACTTAAAGTCTGAAGCGAACTTGAAACCGAATACATGTTCCAAGAACAGGGTATCATAATAAGCAATAAAATGAAGAAACAAAAAGAGTAAAAAAAATTAATGATGAAAATCTCTTTATGGAAAAATTTTAAGTGATAATAAAAACTGAATAGCATTTTTTTAATTTTCTTTTTACTCAAAGAGAATCGAAGGTAATTGATGTTTTCATTTTTCAATCTCTTTTGTCTGATTCATTCGTGACCAAGAACTTCATAAGCGTAAAAGACAAGTGGCTAATGTGGACTTATTGAAAAGATGTGTTTCTCGTGTTTATCTTAAGTGAAAGCGTTCTTTTATTTGCAAGGAAGTATAAGTAGAGAACGCTTTTATTTCAATCTGAGCCAGATAAAAAAAAATGTTCAAAGAAATAAATAATAAATGAGCAAGTATCCAGGCTAAATGTACTAATACAACCACTCGTAATATTTTATACCAGGTACATTATATGTTTTTACTTACCACGAACAAAACATAGCAGCATATATAGATATATACTATCGACCGCACACGTATGCCAACAAAGGGTCACGTGAAGAGAGAGAGAGAGAGAGAGAGAGAGAGAGAGAGGGAGAGGAGTTAGTGTCGTTTATTATATGCCTTGTAGCCATATTCTGTCAGTAACATTTCGCACTGTTGCTAACAACTCACATTCCTTTCTTGAGTTTCAATGCGTTTTATAAGAAAATATTGCACTACATTTCTACAGTAAATTTATTTGCAATGCATTTCCATTATGCATGTAAATTTTTTAATAACGCACACCTTAAATTCCTGATCGCTGACAATCCCTTTTTCTTAAATTTAGATGAGCAATATATATATATATATATATATATATATATATATATATATATATATATATATATATATATATATATATATATATATCAAAGTCAGAACTTGGTTAAAGTAGCTCGAGACATGCACACACAAAACAAAAACGCAGACATAGACACACACGCACACAAACATACATATATATATAAATTTGGTTAAATACCATTGCAAGTCCTTTGTTAAGGATTTTGTTTCTTTATTATTTTTCATATATGTTTATGGGAAGGCACGATGGTGTTGGGGTTAGCGGCTCGGGTTCAGGAATCGGAGAGCCGAGTTCGAATTCCGGTCAGATCCGTTACATTTACCTTGGGAAAGGTATGAATCCTATTCTTAAATAGCAGCACAGACTGGGTTCTACAGATTTCTCCTAGAGTGGTATAAAATCTCTGAATTCAAAACCAGCCTGGAGAAACACTGCTACCTTTTGATATCAAGCACTTAAAAAATTAAAAAAAAAAAAACCTCCTTGCCCAAAATGCCTTTCCACCAGTAACCTACGGAAAAAGAACCAGCAATTTTGGCAACTAACACTCTTATAAATTGAAACATTTTAGGGGACACTATTTACATTGTTCGGACTATCACAACGTTTCGGCCCTTTACGCTCCGGCCTTCTTCAGTTGGTTGGAATGTCGAATTGAAACCATTATTTACGGCCGAAACGTTGTGATAAATATGCCAACAAATTAGAGGATGATAGTCCAAACAATGTAAATAGTGTACATAATACGTCATTTCAGATATATAGACAGATTTCAGGGGACAGTGAAAGAATTTAACAATCGCAGACCACTTTGATGCAAGAGAAAAAAAAAACGAAAGATTTTCCTGGCGAGTATGAAACATAAATAGGAATAAAAACCATAGAAAGAAGAATCATAAAAGAACAGATTTTGCAGGAAGCACTAAAAGATAGAAACTGTGGTGAACTATTATCGCGAAGGCTCTGCTGAGATATAGCAGAGAAATTCTATTAATGCACTATCATTATCTTTTGATATCAGGCACTTTAAATAAAAAACAAACAAACCATGAGACGTGTTTCGTTGAATAATTTAGACATGTACTGTCTACTTATTTTCAATTGGATCCTTTCATATTCACGGATAAGCTTTTTGGTGTCGTTATTGACGGAACACGGCAATTTTCTCTCGTCCTTTAATAACGACCCCAAAAAGCTTATCTGTTAATATGAAAGGATACAACTGAAAATAAGTAGATAGAACATGTCTAAATCATTCATCGAAACATGTCTCAATGAAAACATGCTTTCAATATATATATATATATATATATATATATATATATATATATATGTAATATCACCCCAAGCAAGGCGATAATGCCCCTAAGATTCAATGGCTAACGGGCAGTGAATTGGGATGTACTATTTTATTAAGGGTATCTAAAATATAAAAACATACTAAATCAGCAACCTGGGCTGAGTCATAGGCACCCATAGGAACATCAAAATCGTTATTAAGGCAGTTAGTTCAGGTGGAATTGTTAAGAGCTAGAAGTGATTTCCTAGCTGTTAAGATGATATTAGTCTCCTCATCCGTGATCACCATATGTTTTTTTTTCAAAGTTAAAACTATTTACTAAGAGATCCCTGAAGATGGAGGACTAAGTGCCTTAATGACAATTTTGATGTCTCTATGGACATATCCCAAACAGATAGGACTATATAGAGATGATGGACTCATTTTCATCCCCAATAGTAATAGTCCATTGAGAGCAAGGCTACAAAAGAAAATCATTAGGGTCTTTAAATTACTAGGGTTTAGGATTGAGATTTCTTCTAACCTTAAAATAGTTGATTGTCTAGACATCACTCTTAACTTTAATAATAAAACGTTTAAACCATATCATATAGATAACGAAACCCCCACCTATATTAATTGTTGAAACTTGACTAATGCATGGAATAATAATGCAACACAAAATGTACTTAGAACAAAATGTATTGAAACAAGAAAGTGTACACAATATTTACATATAGTCTCTTGTATATTCCCGGTAAGACCGTTCCTGGAGAATGTGTTGACTGTTTCGCAGTCGGGCAGAGTCTCTGGTTGAATCTCTTGATTCCTCCCTCTTTTCCCGGTACCAACCATATTTATATGGTCGGTACTCCACTATGCAAATTAGGTGGATCCTACCATAACATTAATGTTAATTCTAACCACCCCAATGCCATTATAAAACAGATACCCACCACCGTTGGTACTAGGATTAGTCGATCATCATCCAACATAAACATCTTTAATAAAAATAAAGAACATGCATGAAAATGTTCTCCAAAAATGTGGTTTTATAAATAAATTGTCTTATCTAATCCTTATAAGTAAAACAGAAGCACCTAAAGCGAAATGTAGACGCAGAAAAAGAAAAATTATATGGTTCACCCCCTTCTACAAAGTGTCAAATATTAATATCGGACAGTATTTTCTAAAGTTAATAAACACTTTCAAAAAATTAAAAAAAAAAAATCTAAGTAATTTGTTTTTATGCCGAAATGTTAACACTAATTCATTCAATAGTTAACTTTGATTATTGTATTTTATTATTCTAATTTTTTCTTCTAAACATAAGTCACAAGTATCTCATGATAAACTATATCCAACAACAAGGCCTCTGATCAGGAGGTTTTGAGGAGCAAAAAACTACCTCTTAATTGCTGATGTTCCCAGGTCCACCCTGACCCGGGATGGTAGCACCTGTTACGGTCCCAGCTATGGCCAAATAGTTAACCCCCAAACTGGGGTCAAAATTAAGTATAAAAATAGGTTTTTAAACAGAAATACTTTTTTGGAAAATTTTTTACCAGCAATACATTTTTGAAAAAAAATATTACCAGCAATATATTTTGGCAAAAAATACTACCAGCAATACATTTGTAGAAAAAATATTACCAACAATAAAAATGTTGCCGGCATTAAATAACCCAGTGAGGTTGGTATGCCGTAAAACAAAACAAACCAAACCACACCTATCTCTAAGGCTATTAGGAGTACGTGAGGAAACTATAATCTTCCAAACTATCTTTAGGTTCAAACCTTTCGCCTTCAATTCCCAAAATACCTTTTTAAGAGCTGTCTGGTGTTTTAGTTTAGGGTTAGAAAATGAGTGCCTATGGATATAAAATCCTTTTCCATTCCCCCGCGGAAATTCCAATGTAAAGATTATAATTTTTGATATTTTCTTTGGGGGAAAACGATTGCTTGAAACCTGGTAGATCTGCATTTGCCCTCTACTGGACAATTTTCTTTAGATCTACAATTACAAGAGGGTTCAATACCAGGTTTATTGTTTATCCCATAGAAATTTCTTAAAATATGATTATTGTGTAAGTTGATAATTTTATACATGTTGTTGGTACAGGAGTAACTAATCTTAATCGTTTTCCTATTGTAAAAAATAAAGACAAAAAAAAATTCATGTTAGCAGAAGATATTTGGTATTCATTTTTACTACGTTGCGCAGCCAAAACGTTTTTCCGAATAGGATTAAATAACCTTTTTCAGAAATGGATTAATGAAAACTTTTCCCGAGTAGGATTAAATAAATCTTTTCCTGAATAGGATAAAATAAACCATTTTCTGAATTAGATTAAATAAACCTTTTTCCGAATTGGATTAAATAAACCTTTTTCCGAATAGGATTAAATAAACCTTTTTCCGAGTAGAATTAAATAAATCTTTTTCCGAATGGGATAAAATAAACTTTTTTTCGAATAGGATTAAACAAACCTTTTTCCGAACAGAATAAAATAAACCTTTTTCTGAATTAGATTAAATACACTTTTTTCGAATAGGATTAAATAAACTTTTTTCGAATAGGATTAAATAAATTTTTTCCGAATATGAGAAAATAACCTTTTTTCCAAATTGGATTAAATAAACCTTTTCCGAATAGGATTAAATAAAACTTTTTTCGAATAGGATTAAATAAACCTTTTTCTGAATAGGATTAAATGAACCTTTTTCCGAATTTCCCTTTCTAACTAAAACTAACAAACGAAAAAATTGTTGGCGGATGTTTTTCTTTTACTGCAACATTGAAAAGCTATTCCTTGGTAAAACAAAATGTCTTCCGGTCGAAAATTTTAGCTGAAAGGGGTTCAGAATAGAGAGTCTCTAGATACAATAGTTAAGAACGACACAGAGTTTAACAAAGACTTCATTCAAGGATTAATTACTGCCATTTTAGAAACAAAAAACGAAAGAACTCTATTACAAGAATGGCATGAAATTTCTATCACCCTCTCGGACAAATGGCGTGGAATCAATATCATGAATAAAAATATATAAAATGAAAAAATTAGATTACTAGGCAACGATACTAACACATATGAGAAAATAAATGATGTAAAATAATTTCAAAAACGCATAAATTTAATAAAGCAGTTAGAAGCTTAGTAATGAAGATACCATTCCATCATAAAATACCGAAACATTGTCTCGGTGGAGTAATGGATAGCGGCTTGGAGTGGGGAATCATAGAGTCGAGTTCGAATTCCTGTCGAATCCATTATATTCACTTACGTGCTAATACCCTTTGAAAAGGTATGAATTCATATTGATTAATACATTTCACAAGGGTATTACCTATGTGTAAATAGTAGGACAGACCAGGGACGGCAACTGGTCTAACGCAGAAAGAAATGGCAACCTACTGCGGGAAAAGACTGCCTCGTCAGTCATATCATGTATCGAAAGATACATGATCGCCTAAGCGTTTATCACGCATGGCATATAACTGACTGATGGTTTGCCTAAAACACACAAAACAGGCATTCCGATGTCATCCATTATATCAGGAATGGATAGCGTTTTCTATAGACTGGTGAATTTTAACATTACACCTTGGCACGGTTAGCCCTTCACACCTTAAATATTCAGGCAATCTGGTTTAAGCTCACGATCTTAGCTTTGGTGGAATATTAAAAATAAAATTTTTTAAATAAATTTTTAGATGTGTAAATAGTCTAGCCAATATAATTTAGTTATATATAGTTTGGCTTTTTATCACTTTTAGTATTCCATTATTGTGATAGCAGAAGATCTGCCAAGAAAAGTGAAAACCTGGACGCAATTTTAATGTTGATGATCTAGCGATCAAAGCACTTTTTATACACTATCATCTTAGTAAATGAGTTCCTCTTTTAATTAAAGCATCATTTTTAAATCGAAATTATGGCCAGACTCTATAATAATTTATATATCATGTCCTTCTCTCTCTCTCTCTATATATATATATATATATATATATATATATATATATATATATAATATTGAATAAAAAAAGTTTACTGTAGGTCAAAATGTAGAAAATATGAAAATAATAACTCGAATATGTTCACGATAATTTGAGCTTGAAAATGTTATTTGCATTAAACATTTTTTCTGCAACAAAGTTAAACTGCAATAATAATTTTAATAATAATTTCCACCTGCAATAAAATTGACCTATCTATCTATCCATTTATGGAATCAATATTTTTTATCCTATATTATTTCATCTATCTATCTATCTATCTATCTATCTATCTATCTATCTATCTATCTATCTATCTATCTATCTATTAATTATTCATTAGAATAAAATATTTAAAATCGTCACCTGGGAGAGAATACGTTCTTTCCCAACTCTTCATTATTCTGCTGCCATTGTTCAAACCATTATTTGATCAAATCACTTGCTTTACGAAGTGCACAAAGAACTTTATAGAGACACTTTTTTAATGGAGGTTTCATTTTTTATTTATAGGCTTGATTTTTCGTAGACACATGGAAGAAGTAGATGCAGAAATATTTTCGGCATAACGAAATTATTTTGTATTTATTTCTGCCTATTGGATCATTTCTGCCTATTGGATCATTTGAGTGTTTTAAAGATATCCAATTTTTAAAAAAAAATTCTTTTTCATTATAGTTACATTTTTTAAAATCATTTCAACCTAAGCAAGGCGATAAAGTCACTAAGACGCAAAGAAGTTACTGTAAGTGAAAGAAGATGAGAAAACCTGAGAGAGGCGAAAGTAGATTAAAAGAACAAGTTTTAGAAAGACGGGATGACAATTGACGCTACATTTATATGTTTGAAGATTGTTGTTGCCATGGAGTTGACAGAAGCATGAAAAGATTTCCACAGGCGAGAAGTTCGAGAGAAGAAACTATTTGAATAGAACTGACGGCTAGCAAAATGATGAGACCTAGTTAGCAATCTCGTAGTACACTTAAATTCATGAAGTCTATGAAAAAGTAATGCTCATAACAATAAAATATTTATAAAAAAGACACAGGAAAGCCAGATTACATCGGTTTGAAAAGTGACTAAAACCGAGATCCAAGGTGAGGAACGATAAGTTTACAGAATCTTCTTTGGATTTTATCAAGAATCTCGAGAAAGTAATATTCAAAGCATTGACCAAATGTTAAATACCACAAAAAAAAAAAAAAAAAAAGAAGACTGTTATTTTTTCAGTAAAGAAGCACCCCCTCGCCTTGTCTGAAAGCAGCATTCCAAATTCTAGCTTTTTATCTGAGGTTAAATACCAATCACAAGTGCCAATAGAAAAATATAAAACTCCGTAAACCATGAAAGCATCATTGGTTTAGTTTTTGCTTTAACAAATAAAGCACACGAAGAATGATGGTAGAATTAATGGATGCCTCCTTTTACAATACATTATTTTATATCGTATAGTGTATCTTACACACACACACACTCACACACACACACATATATATATATATATATATATATATATATATATACACACACATACATACATACATATACACACACACACACACACACACATATATATATATATATATATATATATATATATATATATATATATATGCTCATTGATATATTTATTGTTTTAATAGTTAAAATTGAAATCTATTTTCCAGTGAAAATACAAATAAGCAATTTTTAGCTTGAAACCAGCGGCCAAATGAAAAAAAAGATTTTTTTTTACATGTTCTATTAAAAACAGACATTTTCAAAAGCTAAGTCGACTGACGAAATAATGCAAAGAACTTTTCGCTATCTTTGAAGAATTAAGTGACTTATTTAAATAATTATGTCTTCGGAAATGGAAAGAAATATGAACGTCATAATAAGCACTGTTATTACAGAAATCTCGAATTTTTCAATAAACGCATAAATTAGGTAATCTGAATGAATTTATTAAATGCGTGACGATTTATTGAATTCAATTAGTCAAGTGTGTAGCTCAGATTGTTGAGGAAGAAGATAAATAGTTGTTATTGCTATTTACTAGTCTCAGCTAAGAACGGCATAAGGCCAAACGAGTTTTTACCGAATGGAAAAATTGTGCCATTGGCTTGCTTGTGTGTTTAACAATTGTCCGCTTCGGAAGACGATGATGCAACACTCTGTGCTAAAGACCCGAGCAGGTGATATGGACGTATTGGGCTGTCAATATAACGTGATCCCATCTCGGCTTTGCTGGTAGAGTCCCCTCCCCAAAGGAAAAACCAATACAATTTCGTACCAAAACAGCTGAATGTGTTGCCTGGGGGTGATGCAGCCGTCCATCCATCCGTATTCGGAGCCTCAATCAGGGTTTGTGTAGAGTTTGCAATTTAGCCTTCTTTTTTTCTCAAAGAATTTTGTTATGTCACATTTGCCGGAAGTTGGCCAGTATGCCATCAGAGCTCCAGTTCAGATTTTTGTAGGTTTTACCCTTAAACCATGTTTTCTCAGATTCCTATTAGGTGTTTCACTTTACAGCTGCCAGAATTAAAATTTGTGCTGGATTTACTCTTTATCTTTAAAGATATTCACGAAGCAGTGAGGGTTTTAATTGCTGCGGGGAGGTATTGCAGTACACCATCTATCCTCCATTAGGGCTCCAATTTACTTGTCATTTATTTGAAATCATATCTTTAATTGATTACCGATGTTTTCTTTTGTTTATGAGAACACAGAGGGAAAAGAAACAAGGAAAAGAAGATTGTATTGCGCCAGTTATCTAAATCAGTGGTTTTCAACCTTTTTCTTACACATGAACTACTTTTACTCTTAATTTTTTTGGTGCACCGCCATAACTATTCGGTGAAAAACAAAGCTTATTTTATTTTTTAATAATAGGTAAGTTTAGGTATTATATTATAGAAATAGTAAATGTATATGTTTTATTTTGAAGTAGAACTAATTTAATGAAAATAAACTTGTATTTAACAACTAAATTCTATTGAACATTTATGTGCACTTGTACATATATAGGCCCTCAGGGTGGACGATTTGCCCAGAAATTGCACCTGCTGCTGAAGAGGTTAATACTGTTAAAACTTTATTTATAAATAATCCTTACATAATTTATATATTAAATTAATTTTTTATTATTAATACTTTATTATTTTTAATATTTTATATTAAATAATTTATATTAATATTTTATTTTATTAATATTTAAAAGTAATATTATTATTAGATTAATTTATATAATAAATTATAATCTTTCACGATAAACAAATTCCAACTCCCTTTCTTAATATATCATATCTTTGTTTGAAGAGATTTTATTTGAGGTTCGATAACAATAATAATAATGATAATAATAATAATGATAATAATAATAATAATAATAATAATAATAATAATAATAATGATAATAATAATAATAATAATAAGGTGGAAGAGGTCTTATTCAGCTAGAATTGTCATACAAGACAACAACTATTGGCTTACTAACTTACATGGAAACAACAAATGACTGGATGATAAAATTAGTGAAACAACATGAAAACAGAAAGAAAAAATATTCAATAATAAAAGAAGGCAGTAAATACAAACAACATTTACATTTAGTAGATTCTGTAGTAAATCAAAACAGAAGCCAAGAACCAACTATTGCAGCAAAAGATATGAAAAAGAAAGCCAAGGATAAAGCCCTTGAACAGATGAAACAACGCTGGCAAGACAAACCTCTGCATGGCCAATATCCAGAACGTGCAAATAAACCCAATGTTGATAAAGTTAATACTCATCGATGGTTACGAGCATCTGGATTAAAGTCTGAAACTGAAGGCTTTATTCTTGCAGCGCAAGACCAGAGTCTTTTCACTAGGAATTTTCAGGCAAATATCATACATAATAATGTGGATCCAAAATGCAGGTTCTGTGACAAATACCAAGAAACAATAGACCATCTAATCTCAGGATGTTCTATACTTGCCCCAAATGAATATAAAAATCGTCACGATAGAGTGGGGCAATACTTACACTGGACAATGTGCAAACACTTTGGAAAATGTGTAAGCAAACACTGGTATGAACATCGGCCAGCGCCGGTTACAGAAATAGAAGATGTCACCATTCTATGGGATTATACCATCCACACAGACAGAAAAATTGAAGCAAATAGGCCGGACATTATTGTCAAAAACCAGAAAGAAAAAAACTTGCCTACTAATTGATATGGCTTGTCCAGCGGATTGTAACATAGCAACCAAGGAATTTGAAAACTATCAAAATACAAAAGACCTGGAAATTGAAATAGAAAAAATGTGGAAATTGAAAACAAGAATAATACCAGTGGTAATAGGGTGCACTTGGAATTATAAAAATGGAACAAAACAACACATTGAAAGAATCCCTGAAACCCCAGCTTAAGAGACATACAGAAAATTGTCTTATTAAGTACAGCACACACACTAAGGAGAACTTTGTCTATGTAACGCTAGCAACTTCATCGGAGATAAAAAAAAAAAAAAAAAAAAAAAAATTAAATTAACATGAAATGTGGCCATAACAACACACCACGACCTGCCTTAGGTCTTTCCGCAGACTTGGTAGGTAGTGTGTCCATAGCAGAAATAATAATAATAATAATAATAATAATAATATGGTGCTTTATAATGTACACAGACAGAACAATCAAAGCTGATTGCCCAGAAATCGTAATAAAAAATCACAAAAACCGAATGCGCTTTCTTATTGACATGGCTGTCCCTGCAGATTGTAATGTGCCTTTGAAGATCTTCAAAAACTATCAAAATTCATGGATCTTTAAGTGGAAATCTAAAAAATGTGGCACACGAGGACATCAATAATTTCACTTGTAGTTGGAGCCCTTGGATTGATTGGAAAAGGTTTCGATAGACGAATTGAAGCGATTACTTGTAGCCCATGCCTTAAATAAATACACAAAAACTGTACTCACGATTACACCTCACATATTATGAAGAGCTCTAAAATGTGTGTGATCTTAGTATTTTATAAAAATGATCAGTGGGAAATGTCATGAAGACATTTCTGACCTTAGGTCTCTGGTTGGGTCCCAGGAGGAAATGTTTATAAAACAGAAATCAAAGGAAATAATAATAATAATAATAATAATAATAATAATAATAATAAGAAGAAGAAGAAGAAGAAGAAGAAGAAGAAATCGAAATCTCAAAAATGTGGCACATGGGAACATCAACAATCCCTGTTGTTGTTGGAGCCCTAGGATTGGTTGGAAGAGATTCCAGTAGACTAATTGAAGGGATTCCTGGAAGCCCATGCCTCAAAGAAATACAAAAAATTGTTCTCACAACTACAGCCCACACTTTACGGAGGGCTTTATCTATGTAAAATATTTTTTATTTATTTTTTATTTTATTTTGTTTTGTCAGTGGAAAGTGTCATGCTGCCATTTCTAACCTTAGGTCTCTGGGCGGGACCCGGAAAGAAGTCTGTACACGCCAGAAATCAAAGGAAATAAAAATAATAACAACAACAATAACATAGTTCGAACAGACATTCTGATGAACATATTATCCTAACATAATATATTTAATAATGTATTCTTTCTCAACAAGGACACGGTACCCTGATACTATGTGGTCAATAATTTTATAAATTTATTGCATAAGCGACAGGCGAGATTGAAGACCTCTGTGATGATTTTAGTCATGTAGTCATTAGTTGGAAGCCACTGGTCTTGTGCTGTCTCCTCCTTATGACCACTACTTTTAAGCCCTTGATTGGTTTGACGAGCATCGATATCTGGTTTATCCACAAGCCTTGTATGCTTTCCATACAAACGTTTAGATCTCCATTTTTGTTCAACAGTCTTCATATTAGCAGCTTTCGCCTTAATTTTCTTTTCTGCAGCTGTGAGAGGCTCAGAATATTTGTCTTCTTGAATATCTTTTATACAACTAAGGAGTTTCGTATGGAAATCCCGGATCCATGGTACAAACACCATCCGGACGATGCCACAAATGGAGTGACTATTTCCCAATCCTCATAGACAGGAAAATTGATGCAAGTAGACCAGAAATTGTTATAAAAGATTTCAAAAAAGGAACCTGCCAAATAATTGATATGAATTTGCCAAAAGGATTCTAATGTTTCTAAAAAAAAGAATTTCAGAAACTGTCAAATAATAAGAACCTCCAAATCGAAGTAACAAAAATATGGAAGCACACAATTACAATTATGACTGTTGTGATAGGGGATTTGGGTATGATAAATATGGCTACCGAAAATCATGAGATTAAAATTCCTAGACACGTCTCAGCATCTCAGAGCTACAAAAGATTAATTTGTGCGAAACTTTACCTATCATTCATGAAACCCTCTCCTTGTAAAGAAAACGTCTCAAATGTGCGTAGATAACACCCACAGTATCCTTTTTACTCATAGTAATTAGACATTTACTTTCTGGAAAGATGATACCGTATAATAATAATAATAATAATAATAATAATAATAATAATAATTTTTCTTCCGTTAGTATAGTTAGCAAGTTAGCACAGGGTTATGCACTGTCATTACTTCAGCTAAATAATGGACCATTCCATTTTGATTGAAGAATTTGTTCCCAATTATCTAGATGTAATTCTCAAATCACCTAAGCTACATCATCCTCAAAACTTGAAAAAAGAAACCCGCTAAACACATCTATGTCTGCTCCTGCCCCAGGAACGGAGATGCACAGCCCTTAGAAGACGTATCAAACTGGTTAAGATCAGGTAATTAACAAGCAAATCTTTAGTATTGAATGGGATATTTACAGTCGCCCATCTTAGTTCACCAAAAGAAAACATATACATATTAACATTTCCAATCAAAAGCCAACAATATTTCGACATTATGTCTGTCTTCAAGTTATGTTTTAAAATTGCATACGAGTATAAAAATATAAAATAGAAGTTTTTGTACAAACATCGCTTGTCCTGAGAAAAGCGGTTGTATTGGTAACCAATAAAGCGAATGAAATGCAGCCAGTGTGAATGAAATGCAACTTAAATGCGAGTAACATGATGGGGTCATGTTCATCTTGATACTTTCAGTTAGTTGATTAGTTACTAAAAGACATTAATCAAACATCTTAGTATAAATCCTCGTATTTCACGGTTTGTTGGAAGGGCCAGCTTTTTTTTCCAATTTTTCACTTTCTTTCAATTTTACTTTGTGGTCTACGAGGACATTATTATTATTATTATTATTATTATTATTGCAATTAATGAATATTCACACCATTAGTAACCAGTTATCAACATTGGAGCAAGTCTTCTCAGTAATCCAGAACTCTCCTCAGTATTTTGTTTTTCAATAATTGTTGTTGATGCGTCACATTCTTCCACTAATTTCCATTTCCTCTGCTCTTGTTCTTTGTCTCTTTCGAACTGTTTCTATCGCGCTGATAACGATTGGCATGATTGTTATATTCATGGTCTCTAAATAACTCAACTGTCTGAATTATTGCTATTATTAGAAAAAAATAAAATTTTATACAAGACATATCTGGTAGTGTTCGATGAGGGGTAAATGACAGAAAGTCTCTCCAATATTTTTAAAAATTTTAGGAAAGTGAATGGCAATGTTCCCGCAGTTAGCACTCATTGATCCCTTGCTGAGCTGATCTGTAAGTTTGTCAGCTACCGTAAAGATCGCAGAGCCGTTTCAACACAGTATCACAAAATATCGCATCATAATTGAACACGAAAGAATAGCACGAAAATTCGAACAACATACTTGAATCAAATTTTGCACGACCATCGTGCTCTAGGGCAAGCACGGGATTTTGAGTGGCAAGATGACAACCTTTAAACTCAACTAATGATCAGTAAAACTAAAAAGAATTATGGACCGGAACAGTCAGCAAACAATCCACCACTCTCTCACGATTGTAACCCCCTTCATGCACCTGGTTTCTTTGATGCTATGATGTGACACTGCGTGTGCAAATTCTATTTTGGTATCAATTGGGATGAGGCCAGTACATATTAGGGTCTTCTCAGTTTAACTCCTCTTAGGAGAAAGGTTCTTTATTGACATTAAATTCGATTTAGATCGTCTTGTATTTCAAAAACAAATATAAAAAAACATATTTGGCAATTCTCCAGAATGTAAAGATGGCCAGGTTAGGGTAGACCTTTGATACTATGGCCTTATGTCAGTTTTAGTTAAAACCAATAACAGTAGTTCCCTGGCTTCGTTCGGGAAAGTCCGAAAATAATATTAAGCTCACGCCCTAGGGTGCCATCACCCAGGCAATACTTCTCAATCGGGAGGGGAGTTAGGTCATTAGCCTGCGACTGGGGCGTTTCCAAAAAAGGGAATTGCAAAGGGGGATTGAGCGAATTTTTCCACGGTATTGCCGTTAAAACCACTTTAAACTGACTTTTTATCACATTCAGTAGAAACGAGGGCTCGCTGAAAAATACACCAACAAAAGTAGTTTAACTTGGCCAACGTTGACCAATAAAATGCTTTATCCATTTTGATCTGTTTTATATCTTGTGTAATTTCTCTTAAGATCGCCAATCAAAATTCTGAACAGAACCAATAACATTGCAACTGAAACTGCAATGATATTGGCCATGACCTGGCATCTCAGCTTCAGTCACTTCCCCACCCTGTAGCTTCCTTGTGATGTTTGTATAAATACTTTCATGGTATTTGTTCTGATGAGCTTTCCTCATTCGTACTGATGTGGGGATGTTGGTTGTGCTTAAGTTGGAAAACAGGTGTCTCCTGGTATCCTGTGATCCCACAACGAAAATGGCAGACTCGAATGTGAGTCCGGGTAATAAAATATTAAAATGACAACAAAACTGTATATACATAAACAAACGATAAGTATGTATTAACAAAACAAAGGTATACATAGACAATGGAAGATTGTTGCGTGTGACAAAACAATGAATATGAAAGAAAAACATTTAAACTATGTGACTAATAGAAAAGAGAGGAAAACAGAGAATGTCAGTACCTATTTATAGGCTTAGGGAGCGTCCCCTAGTGATGGTGTTTTAAGGAAAGTAAGTGAGGGTAACCCTGTAGCACCTAGATTTTATGAATTTAAGCATCATACTGGATTGGTGGCAAGGTCTCCTCATTTTATAATTGAAATGGCTAGATGTAACCGTAGATTCTATGCTAACAGCTTCTTGGCTCGCACTTCTTTGTTATGGGACTCTCTTCCGGCTTTTTGCTTTCCAGGTAAGTTTGATCTTCAAAAATTTAAATGCAATATCAATCGTTATCCTCTGCCTTCTTAATTCCCGTTCTTTTATTGTTATCTCTTCTTAATTAGGTTTTCATTCTCTCATATTCTTTAACACTCAGTAAGCTTCTGCGTCTTATAGACTTTATTGCCTTGTTTGGGATGAAATGATTAAAAGTTCGGAGACGAAGTAAAAAAATATATTGAAGAATTTCTTGAAAAGAAATATAGATTAGATCTATTTTTTATGTATCTTTATTTTTTTTTCACGATCATATATTATGACAATATTTTAGTGAAATAGGAATTGATACATGGAAGAAAAAGAGGGCATAGTGCGGTCTAAGCGGCTTCAAATAATTTGATTCTTTTCGCATGAGTTGTCTGTTGCTTTAATAACACTTTTTGCCTCTAGATGGAGGAACGTCTTTTACTCTCCTTGCAAATGCCTAATTGTTTATTTTAGATATTCAAAAATATTTTTCTCTTTGTTCATCCTTGTATGTAATATACATTTAGCTTCAGGATAATACACACACACACACACACACACACACACATATATATATATATATAGCGATAGATAGATATAGAGAGAAAAGATAGACACACATAAATAGGGAGAGAGCGTGACGAGGGCTATTACGTATTACGTTTCCGTTCTAACGCATACTTCAATCTGTGTGTATTACGAACACACATAAATAAATTTGAGCAATCTCCATTCAAAAATAGCATTTTTGTATTGTTGGCGATATGCGTTTGTGGATTTGGTTGGTGCACTTTTCCCAGTATTTTATTAAAACTTTTTCCCTTGCTTTCTATGAGATTACTTCGCTTTTTAGATAAATTGTGTATTTTATGATAAAAGAACGATACCAGATTTTAATTCTTTAGCAAATTTCTCAGTGTTTTCAATTTTGTCCTGTGATTGCTAAATTCTTCAAGACTTTATTTTCGTTTCTTACAGTTTGGATAAATGGAATATTAAATAAGAACCATAAAGGCAAAAAGCTATCAGACATGAGTATTACTGAGAGCGACTGCAGAGAGGAAATTGTGGAGAGCCATGATCACGCACATCATAAACAGATATGGCATATAGAAATACGAAAACGGGTTTTCGGATTTTCTAATCTCTATGAAGAGGAAACTGGAGGCAATTTGGTTCTCCAGACGGAACGAGTAAACAACGAGGAATTTTAAAGAATATGGTAACAACGAGGAATTTTAAAGAATATGGTAACAACGAGGGATTTTAAAGAATATGGTAAGAAAATGAAGAATCAGAAAGAGAGAGCTGAAATTTCTTGAAAGCATAATGTGAAAGAATTGTTTGGAAAACTTAACACTCGCATGGCATACCAAAGGCAAGAGAGGCCACCTATTTGATGAGCTTGTGTGAATTGATAGTGGAACAGGGGGCAGGAAGCTTAGCAAATGGAGAAATAGTGCTAAGGCCCACTGGGAATAGGAGGTTGTGGAGAGCCATGATCTCTCACGTCCTGAAGGGATAGGGCTCATAGTAGATTCACTGACTACTTTACATTTTCACCCAAGGCAATTTTGGTATAACTATGTTAAATACCTGGGAGTGCTGAAAAATTCCCAGAATGATAGTTTCTAAGATTTTTTTCGCTAAAATTTTTTACTTTGCGGAATTAAGCGCATTACTAGATTGGAAGTTAGGTCCCATTAGCTTTACAGTTGAAATGACTAGATGTAACCGTACATTCTATGCTAACAGTTTATTTTCTCGCATTTTTCGCCTGTGGAACTCTCCCCCGGCTTCTTCCTTTCCAGTCAACTTTGACCTTCAAAAATTTAAATGCACTGTCAATTTTATTTACTGTCTTTTTGACTTCAGTTCTTCGTGCTCATTAACAATGTTTTCTTTTTCTTTTACATTCAGTAATCCTTGTGTCTCAGTGGCTTTATTGCCTTGCTTGGAGTGTAATAATTTAAAAAAAATCTCAGCATCTTCCTGGACAAATTTCAACATCTTCTGAAATGAAAAGTTCTGTATGTTTTCTTGAATTAAAAATTAATGGAAATTGGATAAACGATATGATACAGTGAGCAATTGGATCGTTTGAAATGCAGAAGAATTGTTGAACTGAATGATATCATTTCTCCTACATAAGGAAACACCTCCTATCCGTGTTCAATAACCATTTATATTGCTTCATTTAGAATACATACGTTCTTATATAGCAAAATCAATAAGTGACTTCTTTACACAGAAAATCCTATTTTAGCACGTATTTCAAACGAGTCAATTGCTCACCATAGCATATCTTTTATACAGTTTCCATCAATTTTGAATTCAAGCAAATATAGAGAATATTTCCTTTCAGAAGGATGAGATGTTGAAATTTGTCCCGGATGTAGCCACGATATTTTCCTTTTAGAGTAAAAGTAATAAATTAATTTTTATTTTTTATCATTGAATATTGTCTTGTCCAAAAATTACATTTTTTTTTCATTTCGAGTGTGAATAGAAATACAAGTATTTAAATATCTGACTCGTGTTCTTTGTTGTAAATTCATTTTTCTTATGGTTTCTAAATGATTTGCTATTATTGACTGCTTATAAAAGCAATAAATAGAATAAATTTTAAAAATACTTCTAATATATTCCTATTATTACATGTATAATATATTGCTGAAAACGTTAGCATACTTCGGATATATATGTATATATTAATTTAGCTATGCTGTAAATAATGATGGCATGTTTTGCTAAGTTTAAAATATATATTTTGCAGTTAATTTGCAAATTATTATTACATTCAACTCTTTCACGAATTCACTCTTTTTACCTCCTGGTTTCACAAATATATTTGAATAGTTCACCATTATTTCAACAGAGAAAATACCACCTTGTCAATGTAAAGGAGACGGCAATTTAGGCAAAATACTTACAAATGTACCTGACATGTACGATATATATATACTCGACTCTCCTGTCGAATTCGGCGTATGAGGGTCAAACAGATCAATTCCCAGGAAACCGACAGCCCGACAACAGCACATGAGATTTGATTATAGTGGTGAAGGTTTCGTGCAGGACCATCCACACTTTTTGAAGGGCCGATTACAGAGACCTGGTGCACTAAGTGCCACAAGGTCCCCAAACGACCCTCCGCAGGTTTTGAATTCAGAGTTGTCCTTCTCCTAGGCCAGCTGCCATCCAAGGCTATAGAACCCAGTCTGTCCTGCTATTTACCCATAGCTGGAGGGAGAAGAAGAGGATTCACACCTTTCGCAAGGGTATTAGCACGTAAGTGAATGTAATAGATTCGACTGGAATTCGAACTCGGCTCTGCTATCCAACGTGCCTCCACTATATATATATATATATATATATATATATATATATATATATATATATATATATATATATATATATATATATATATATATATATATATATATATATATAGTCCAAATTACGCAAATATGAAAGTAACACTGACATCTCATTTTAACAGATATATTTACCAAAATTACATAAATATACCTTGAAATATTAAAGGGAAAATTTTTCAATAAAATCGCTATTGGTTCAACCACGGCCTCCATACAACTTTGGAATCTCCTGCAACTCTTCTTGACGCCCCCATTCTTTAAGTTGATGAGTGCTGCCATAATCCTTGCCTTCAGTTCATCTTTGGTGTTACAAAGAGTTTTGTTGATCTCTCGCTCAACTGTGTCCCACACATAATAATCAAGGGGGTGCAGTCTGCAGAGTTAGTTAGCCAGATGTAAGGCGTGATATGGTCATATAAATTGTCTGACATTCATGACTGGGTTTTTTCCTGCTTGTGTAGCATGATGCAGAGCCCTCTTGCCAGACACAAGGTTTTCGAGTAGGCACACTCTTGACCTAGGACAACACTATCTCCTCAAGGAACTTGATGTAGTCCTCAGTGCTAAGTTTGAGACCCTCACCAACAAATTCGGGAGTTCTTTTCTTCAGAGTGAATTTTCCGACTCATCCAACTCTTTCCGAATCCTCTGCTTTATTTTCAGATTGACACCCAAACACTCTGAAATGTTCGTATTGGAGGTTCCGGCGCGAATGCCAAGCAGTACAGAATACTGTTCCTAAATCTCTGATGGAGTGAATTGCGTCATGATGCTCTTTTTCTCTCAGACGGTGCCCAACTGATGCTACTATAATCTGCAGTCGACAAAATAGAAAAGACAATACGCATGCGTGAAAATGGTGACAATTTACCCATCACACCACACACACACACACACACACACACACACACACATATATATATATATATATATATATATATATATATATATATATGTATATCCCTTTCCCTTACTTTCCTTTTGCATCTTTCCTTGTCTTTTTATTTATCTCTTACGCTTCCCCTTCAATTCTTTGTCTCTCTCTCCTCCTCTCTCTATCAATCTAACTCTTTCTCTCTCTTTATCTATCTATCTATTCATTTATCTATCCGTCTCTCTCTCTTTTTCTCTCTCTCTCTATCTATGTGTGTGTGTGTATGTGTATGTGTGCGTGTGTGTAAATTTATATTTTCTTAAAGGGAAAAATAAAATGTATGTGCATCAGTCTTTCTCTCGGCTCCTCTTCCTCCCAAAATGTTCAAATTTAGAGATCGAGAAAAGGGGAAAAACATGGAGAAAAGACGTGTGGAGGAATCTGACGGGAAAGAGAGAGTGCTATGTCTTATTGCCAAACAATTTGAAAAATGCCACGGCGCTGTCGTGATATATAATAGAGAAGGGCAAACCATTCTTCTATCATGATTTTAACGGCCAGACGACAATTTTGTATATATATATATATATATATATATATATATATATATATATAGAGAGAGAGAGAGAGAGAGAGATGCGAAAAGATCTAAAATTTAAATTTTCTAAATATTATATTGTTAAGTTTATTATTATATTACTTTACACATAACATCAAGTATTACGATATATTTTGGTAAGCCCTTACTATTATTAGGTAGGTTTCACGTGCAATTTTAAAATATATCAATAAATCAGATCTCTAACGGAAATAACTATAATACCAGAAAAATTTGAAAACATAAACAAAAGAAAAAAGCGCATAATATATATATATATATATATATATATATATATATATATATATATATACAGTTCTGCCAAAATTTAGAGATCGAGAAAATGGGAAAAACATTGAGAAAAGACGTCTCTTGTCATTCGTAGTTTTATCAAATTGCGATAACACTGTTGACTGTAGTACGATATATTTTCGACAAATGGCATTACATTGGCAGCCTTTAGAGAAGAAATTGAAAATGCATTCGTAGCAATCTTACTGGACATTTTGGCCAACGTTTCCCAAGCAGTCGTTCGTCGTACTAATAAATGTCTGGAAGCTAAAGCCCACCATTTTGAGCATCTCTTGTGATTATGGAGTCCAAATGTAAATTGTATTAATTTCATGATGTCTGAATAAATTTAGTATTACAATATCTATACAAGTTTTTTCCTTTCCTGAAGTGTATATTTTTTGTGGATTTTGTATACAAATAAAAAAAAACGCTTAAATTCATAACCTTGTTATTTAAAATATATAAAGCATAAATTAATCTCAAACTAAAATCATTTAAATATTAATTTGCATAAAAATACAAGAACATCATTTACTGGCTTTCATTTATTAGACATTAAATTATGTCAGCTTCCTCTATAACTTACATAAACTTTTCAACTAAACCGGTGAATATTTATTTCTTAAATTTTGAAAAATTGACATTTTTTGTTCTTGTCTATAAATACATGTTACAAAATAAAATCCTTGTATTTGCCTTGCTTTTAGTCCCTCAGACGACAGAACGCGTCGGCTAAGATGAATTTTCTTTTTGTCTTTTATATATATATATATATATATATATATATATATATGTATAATTCCTCTGTATGCATAGGAGACTTTCTTTAATGCCGCTCCGTTTTGATGTCTTTAGTTTTGAAAATATGTCGGCAGGTCTGTGTCTCCATGTCACCGATATTATTCAAGAGAATGCCGAGTATTGATCTTGTTAGGCACCAGCGTCATCGTAGGAATTGACAAGACGAGGTTTAAAACAACATCAGCCTCTTGGCGGGACTCAAGCAAGGATATCAACTGTGGATTTGCTCTGTGTCCTTTCAGGGTGTAGGCATTTATAGCCTTTCACAGTTTATTGTCTTTTTAATATTTATGATTTAAAGCTTTTATATGCCGAGTCACATCAGGACGTAGGTGATCATGACTCTCCACAGCTTCCATTACTTTATTATCTGGAAATAACTATAATTTATTAGGAAAAATAGTGGAGTGGTTTCCCGATGATTCTTCATGGCTTTGAATTCAGGGCTTTCCTTCTTTTATACTAGTTGCCACCCAAAACTAGAGATCCCAGGCTATTCTGCTATTTAACACATAGCTAGAGGGAGAATAGTTGTTTTTCTAAGGAAATTAGTGAGAAAGTTAACTCCACAAACTTGGTCGGAATTTGAACTCAGCGCGTCGATTCCACTTTTCGCGCTTATAACGGTTGTAAGTAGCAGAAGTTTGAATTTGTCTTGTTTGTATTGTCTTCACAGTCTGTTCCTGGTTTAGACCACTTGCATCTCACATCAATCTCACACAACAATTGTGATTGCCTGAAGATACACTAGAAATATAATATTAACTTCAGTTGGCAGAATTTTGGGAAGTTAGCCAGGAATAATTCTACAGAAATAATTGTCTGAAAGACTGAATGGTTAGCTCTTGTTCTGCAGCCAGATCCTTTTAATAGGAGTTTAAAAAAGGGTTAACTCAGTGGGAACAAAATGGCTGAAATGCTCGGAAAGAATTGGTTTGTCAGACACATTTGCTAACTAATGCTTAATACAGGCTCCTTGATTTATTCTTCAAAACCCGCCACCTTCATATCTGCCATTTTCAGAATGCCATTTGTTACACACCACAGAATAATCCTTGTTTATAAGATACCGAAAAGTTCATTGAAGAATTCATCGAATCAATCTTCTTTTATAATAGAAGACACAATTTATTTGGAAGTTCGTGTAAGGTCATCGAAAACCAGTTATAATTATGATAATGCCATGAAATTATTTGTATTAAAAAATTTAGTCACAAAAAATGCTGGAAAGTTTTCAGTTTACCTCATAATATAATTGGCGTAAATCCCTCTCTCGAGGGGTATGCACATTCGGATATTTACTGGTCACAGGGATCCATCCATGGGCTGGTAGTATCACAGCTGTGACTAGCTTGGACAGACTCTGACATGCTTGGACCAGATATAACCAGTTATGACTAGATTAGACCAGCTCTGACCAGCTCTGACTATGAGCAGCTAAAATCAGCGGCCCGAGTGAAGACACTCGGGTCGCAACGTTAAAAACCGACCTTGTGTCGCAACCTGATTCGGTGGGGAATCAAGTAAATACAAACCTCATAATATAATATATTAATCTAATAATTAACCTAACCTAATAATAATTAACCTAATACGATAATATGATAATAAAAATGGTGATAAAAGCGTTTATGTTATACCAAAATAGATTTTTAGCTGTATTTTATGCTTGGAGCACGTGGCATAAATTCAAGTTATACATGCAAGTTTTGGACACGTATATAAGTTTGATCTTAACTGGTTACTCTAAGAAACAAGATTTGTACTAAAGCTGAATGATTTCAACAAAATTCTAAAAGTCATCTTTCGGTATTTACGGAAAGTGGGTTTCAGCAGACTCTTCACCAATGCCCAAATCCACACCAATCAAGTGGTATAAACATATAATATATGGTATATTATACAAGTGTATAAACTAGTGCAGAATTTGCATATAAAAAATCCAAAAATCTTCCTGTATACTTTAAATCCTCTTTAAATCGCTACGAAGCATTTAAAAAAAATGGTTATGTCAGTATGAACAAAGAAAATTCATCTGAAAGTCGACACACAAAGAAAAATCTTTTATAAAAATAATTTTTTTATCGCAAAATTCTAAATAGCATTTCATGATACCAGTTTTTCGATGCAAATCAATTTTTGACAATGAAATTCGTTTTCAGTCTATACTTATATTGGAGAGAATATTCTCTATTTATATTCTATAAATCAGGACAATATTAGGAAAATGAATAACAAAATGAATTGCTACATAGTCATTCTATTCTAACAATTTCTTACCTCTCTTGTGGAACTCTCTTCTGGCTCCTTGTTTTTCTGTCAATGTTAATCGCTATTTTCTGTCTCATTGAAACCTCTTTTATTAGCTTTTCTGTTTCTTTCATTGTCAGTAACCCACTGCATCTTAGTGGCTTTTTCGTCTTGCTTAATGCCATAATATTTCTTTCTGGTGGCTTCTCATTTTCCCGTCAACTACGATCTTCAAAAATTTAAACACAACGTCAATCGTCATCTTCCGTCTCCTTGACTCTCTGTTTTTTTTTCCCTATCAGTAAGACCGAGTATCTTAGTACATTTTATCACCTTGCTGCGGATAAAATGATTAAAAAAAAAAAGATAACCGCTTTTTATAAAGAAAAATGCATAATTATATACCGTAATTTCCCATGTATATTACACCTTCATCCATAATACGCACACCTAAAATTATGCTGGGAAAAGGCTTCTACTCACGCATAATACGCACCCTTTGTTTGGTAATCAAACCCTATAAATTGTACCTCCCCAATTTCATTACGGCCAGCGTTTCCTACTCTTATTAAAAAATGGTTTTAAACAGAATAATATTATTCTAATTTAGTTTTATGATAATTCTTATTTTATTTTACAGCAATTTTTTAAAGGATTTTTGTAGCTGTGCATAATACGCACCCCTGATTTTGGTTATTATTTTTTTAAGAAAAATGCGTATTATACATGGCGAATTAATTTCTCAAAATCAAATGTTACTTATGAATGTAGAGCTATATTGTTTGAACGTGATGGTTGGACTGGATTTTGGTTCCTTCATGGAGGTAGTCAATCAATTCAACCAACCAATAACAGTGAGAAAGGTGAAATAATTCTTTGGGCTAGTGCTCTAGGCAGTAAAACTGTAACTGCCTTCAATGCTTATGATAGTGTCAGGATAAATGTGGAGAATTATTGTGTTTGAACAAGAGATTTTTTTGAATGGCACCGGTCCGAATGAAGAAACCTTTAAGCTAATGAGTATATTCAAGCAAGACAGCGCTCCTTAAGAATTTGCAAAGTTCCATGTTGACCACCTTACCGAAATTCTTTAAAAAATGCTAGATTAAAGAAATTGCCTCTAGTATCTCCAGATAGTGATTCAATAGATTTTTGTGATCGATTATTAAAGGAGAGAGATATGAAAAAGGAAAACAATATTCAGACAAAGATCAAGACTGATGATGGTTATAAAACGCCTCAAATTTACAGGAGAAACCGTCATTAGATTAGACGTGCTTTCACCAACTCGGCTACGAAGAGTAACGTAATTAAGCAAGGTTCTACATTACCTTTAAGAACGGAGAGCGCATTTCCCCTTAATGAAATATCTAGAATATTCAGGTCGGTAGACGAAATAAAATATTCCTTAAAATAAAAGGAGTGTCTATTCAGATATGGGTATCCACTAAAAATAAATTTTAAAATGATAAAAATATGTCGGATTGATAAATAAAAATCCATTATTTCTTTATACGTACACACACCAATATATATATATTAAAATTGGCTAAAGTACTCAATATCGTATGTAAATATGAATATAAAAGTGTACATTGAAGTCAACACTCCAGAAGCGACAGGCTGTTTAATGCTAGACGCGGCCTGACGATTGCATCTAGTATGAAACAGCCTGTCGCCTCTGAGTGTTGACTTCAATGCTCACTTATATATATATATATATATATATATATATATATATAAAGATAACGATATATAATTTTTATATCTCAAGAACAGTATGACAAGACAAAGTACAAGATCGACCTGTGCTAAGCGGCTTCACTCTGCATACTTTAGCTCCTTTTGCCATAGCAACTTTTCCGATACTTTGTGATTAGACTTCGTATATATATATATATATATATATATATATATATATATATATATATATATATATATATGTAGGGGGAAATGCATGACAAAGTAAAAAAAAATCATATAATGTTCTCGCTCATTTTCGTTTTTTATAACAATACTTTGAACGAAAGTGTGTAGACTGTGGTCATCTCACCACATTTTAGGGTTTTCATTAGTAACTATGGCCTGTGAAGCTTTTTTGGCCAAGTATTACATTACCCATGTCCTTCTTCTTTCTAAAAATCAAACCCCCTTGAAAAGAGGAAAAAGATTTCAAGATGTCGAGGAAATCCAAGAGAATGTAACGAGGCCACTGCTCGCTATCTCAGAAAAGGAGTTCTAGGAATGTTTCCATCAATCGAAACGACGCTGGATAATGTGAGTTGTTTCAGAAGAGAACTACTTCGAAAGAAATTAAATACCGAATTAATATATGTTGTAGTTTTCTTTTTACATCACCAGTCCTGATACTTTTTAATCAGATCTCGTATATCATGACACCATATCATTCCACGTTTTCTATTTCTCTTTTCTTTTGATCGGACCTTTTTTTATTTTCTGAGAAATTAAATGAAATAAGAAATAAAATAAATAAAAAATGTGTAAGTCCAACATCTGAAGAGATTTTTAAAAATATTTCGTAAGAATGTGGAAACGTATTAATGAAATTGGAAGTGTTTTAACTTCACAGCCACAATTATTTATTTCTTTTGATTTGCTGTTTGATCCAATCATTTACCAATATTTTCACTTGGAACCTGAAGTAAATGAAGGTTTTTTTTTTAGAAAACTACTGAGTATATTAGACTAGCAGTAGAGCCCGGCGTTGCCCGGGGATGTAACAGTAAGAAATAGATCAAGTATCGACCATCATAAAGACTGAAAAATAAAATTGACAAAGATTATTGTTTAAGGTTGACGGACACGCATGTCTTAATTAGTTTTTTTTTTTTTTTTTTTTTTACGAATTGGTCAAACCCAAACTCAAACAAAAACATTGTTTTCAATCGTTATGAGTCTACCGATTGAATAGAATTTTATCATAAACAATTGTCTTGTAAATGGAATTTTTAAAGCATTCTGAATGTAAAAATAAAGAAAAAAAGTGTGCAAGACAATAAAAATACTACCTGCCAAAAAAAAAAAAAATGAACTTTTATTGAAATCGGTTGAAAAATGTAGGAAATCTGATCCCATATATAAACGAACACACACACACACACACACACACACACACACACACACACACACACACACACACACACACACAAACACTGGGTTTTATAATAAGTATAATTCGATATGAGTTGTTCCCTTTCATTCTCGTGATGCCTCTTAATCGTGTTTTTTCAAATTGATTTCGTGCAAAAACAATTGTGTTTTCCATTTTTTAGCACTGTCAGAACCACCGCAAGCTAATTTTATGTAGTCCTGTGAAGTTTAGTTGAAATCTGTTGAAAAATGTAGGAAATTCGATCCAATGTATAAACGTACACACACACACACACACACACACACACGCACACACACACGCACACACACACACACAATCTGCGTTTTATAATAAGTAAGATTAAACCGTTTATGAGCAGTACTCATTACGACAATATGATGTATTTCAGATAAAGTTGGGTTTCAAAGGAATTTTCTTAATGTGTGTATCAGTATTTGGAGGTGCGTTATCAATCATTTCTTTCACGCTTCTTCTTCTTTTCTTCTTCAAATTTTTCTTCTTCAGATTCTTATTTTCTTCAGATTCTTTTTTTTCTTTTTCTTCTTCAGATTCTTCATCTTTTCAGATCTTTTTCTTCTTCTTCAAATTCTTTTTTCAGATTTCTTTCTTCAGATGTCTTCTTTTTCTTCTTCAGATTCTTATTTTTCTTTTTCTTCCTCTTCGGATTCTTAATCTCTTTCAGATTGTTTTCTTGTTTTTTTTTTCAGATTCTTATTTTCTTCAGACTTTTCTTTTTCTTTTTCTTCTTCTCCAGATTCTTCATTTTTTTCAGATTGTTTTCTTCTTCCTCTTCAAGTTCTTATTTTTTCAGATTTTTCTTCAGATTTCTTCTTCTTCTTTTTCTTCTTCAGATTCTTATTTTTCTTCAGTTTCTTCTTTTTCTTTTTCTTCCTCTTCAGATTCTTAATCTTTTTCAGATTGTTTTCTTGTTCTTCTTTTTCAGATTCTTATTTTCTTCAGATTCTTCTACAGATTTCTTTTCTTCAGTTTCTCCTTCCTTTTCTACTTTCGATTCTTCTACTTTTGATACAACTTCTTCAGATTCCTCTTTTTCTTCTTCTTCTTCTTTACATTCTTCTTCTTGTCATTATTGTTCAATACACATTTCTTAGGTGCATTAACACACACAATATACATATACACACAGCCGCACGCAACACAGATGAAACAAACACACACACTACATCGAACATTGGAAAGTAATGACGTATAAAATTGTCATCATCTTACGCAAACCCCATGTATAAATGTTTCCCCTCAAGTGCTTTGTCCTAGAATTAATAGATCTAAAATTTCGCACTGGGGGTAAAAGATCAAAGAAGTGGTACTCGAGATACTAGCTGTCTTTGGTTAATATTTTTGCTCTGCTGCGACAGCGAGAATTATAAATGTTCTCCGAGGAAGGCAACAAGCATCCGACTATTTTCTGGGCAAAATCTATAATCCTCTAGAGTGCTCTCCTGTCCGCTGCAGAGCAACCGGTATACCAAACGGTGATGTCGTACGCCAGCCCACTCTTAACAGGGCAGCAGTAGATCATCAGCAGCTTCCATTGTAAATTATTTTTTCTGAGTAAATAGAGTCACTTCTATGGCAGGGGTATTGTTAGTCTCAGAGAGATCCTGTACAATGCGCGTGCCCAAAAACTTAATTTTATCCATTCTCCCGACAGAGGACCAGCCGTTAACTAAAGGGAGAAGTTCTGGAACATTAGTCTGAAAGTTTCCTAACAGCTCCTTTACTTTTAAGGCATTCAAGGCAAGAAAGTTCCATGCAGCCAATCTTTCTATTTCACACATGCAGTCCGTTTCACCAGGCCTTGAAATGTGTTCAAACACAGTAGTGTCGTACGCAAACAATGAACGTGTTGGTGGAATGGATAGGAACGTAATCATGAGTGCAGATGAGGAACAGAAGAGGGCTTAATGCACATCCATGAGGGGGCACCGATGCCGAGCATGAGAGTAGGGGAGAGTGGGTGGCCTATTCTGACAGTTCGTCGGCAATTTGTCAGGAATTTCTTTTTAATATAATCTTTCTCAATTACCAGTCGCACACATACTCATATACGTATATATTGTGTATTTAGGCATCAATCCTTCATTTATACATGTTTCATTAAAGACGACAGGCAAGGTACTGCGATTAATCTTTTTATTTAATTTTTCTTGTGTTCGAACAAGTGTTTTGTTTTTTGGACACAGAGTATGTAGAAACTGTCCTTATGTTCTATAATTCCGAACGCTTTCGGCTATATTTTTAGCCATTATCAAGGATGATTTTATTTTTTCAATATAATTGGCTTTGTGGATTGTGTGTATGTTTTTAGTGTTATAGAGATGTTTTATTTTCTGAAAACAGCACATTGTCGCTGTGTTCATAGTTAATATTACTGAGTGTTGGCCGTTTCTTTTTTATTATTAAAGCTTCCATTATTTTTAATCTTTTTTTACACGTGTGTGAGGTTATTATGTTTGTATTTTCTACTAGTATGTTTCGGGTGGAGCGTGGTAAGTTTGTGTGTGCAGGTTTAAATGGATTCTAATAGAGCTGTGTTCAGATAGGTGTAACATAAGGCGTCTGAATGATATATATATATATATATATATATATATATATATATATATATATATATATATATATATATATTGATCTTGACATGGCATTTCCACTTTAATCCCTTTCCCACTGCCGTAATGTAGCTTCCCCGTGTCTTTTCTATAAATACTTTCATGGTAATTGTTCTGAGGAACTCTCTTCTATGGTACTTAGTTTTTATGAACTTAAGCGCAGTACTAGATTGGCGACTAGGTCTCATCATTTTACAGTCGAAATGTCTAGATGCAATCGAAAGTTCTATTCTAACAGTTTCTTTTCTCGCACTTCTCGTTTGTGGAACCATCTTCCGGCTTCGTGTTTTCCAGTCAATTTTAGTCTTCAAAAGTTTAAATGCAATGCCAATCATTGTCTTCTGTTCGCTTAAATTCTATTCTTTTATTGTTCTTACTCCTTATTAATGTTTCTCTTATATCGCACTCAATAACCCCCCTGCATGTTAGTGAGACTGTTGGCTTGCTTGCGGTGAAATTATATATATATATATATATATATATATATATATGACTAATAGTGGGTAAGTGAATGACAAAATGGAAAAAACTTTCAGTGACGCGTTTTTGTTTCAAGAAGGAACCCTTTCAGATTAATGATTTTATTGACAAAATCTAAGATTAGACAACTTAAACAATAACGATAAAATTAAAATAAAAATAAAATTGTAAAAAGCTGAATGCGGTAGGTAAGTTAAATATTTGGATATACACTGGATGTCAACATTTCAATGAAATGGCAAAAAGAGCGTGTAGGGATACAAAAAGTGATTATCTTACTTTGTTGGAGTTGAAGTCATGTTACGCCCTCTTAGTGATGTCACTTCATACAGTGGTGAATGTGGTAGTCAGTCATTCAGTTTCCTGAAGTCAACACACACACACACACACACACACACATATATATATATATATATATATATATTTATATGATAAAATAAATATAGCTTTAAGGTATGCTATATTTATAGGGTAAAAGTGTTCAGTATCCGGGATAGAACGTATGTAGATATAAGCAGTGTGGACATCGAGCTCAACACCGAATGGCGACAGTCTGTTTTATTCTTGACCTGAATATATATATGATAGAGAGATGAGAGAGAAATAGAGAGGTAGAGAAAGAGAGAGATGTATAACTTAAAGATTTTCTGTTTTCATGTAAAATGTTTTCTCAACTTCATACATTGAAAATAACAAAGATAAAGATACCCGTCTCAAGAAATGTAAAATAAACATTTTCGGGAACAACAAAATTATTCAGACAGCCATAAAATCTAACGACAAGTTTCTTTTAAACTTTCTAAACAGAATCAAAGAAAATGTATTTAAAAAAAATATTTGTAATACAACGTTCCGAAGTAAAGCACATTCTCAGTGTATAAATTCTAGGACACAACTTGAATATCCAATCTGAGGCTGAAGTAGAATAACGGCCAACAGCGCAGAAAATAACAGGAGACACTTAGCCTTGTAGCTTTGGATGGCGGCCAATCTAGAAGATCAATTCTGAATTTAAAATGATGGAGAAAGAAACGAGAAACCACTTACTGATCTTTCCCAAGAAATATACAGTTTGCCGATGATTAAAGGGAATGGACGCTGAAGAAACAGGAGGAGGGTGCGATCAGATTGTATCTGTTATTATACTTGGCGCTACAGGGTAGCATAGCGGCAGAACGTAGGTGGTCACGACTCTTCACAGTTTCCTTTTATTTATCATCTGTGAATTACCATTGAGAATTTCTCATCTCGCAGACTTCTAGAGAATCCCATCTCCCCTGCTATTTAAACAGTGGAGAAAGATGATACGTCCCTTTGCCAAATGAAAAAGTGAATGCAAAAGACACTCACAATTTGTGTTCCCTTTCGAACTTGGAATAGGCAGAAACCCTACCTCTGTTATCCTCCGCTCGAGGATAAATGGACTGAGTCCAGTAGTAAATCAGGTAATACTGAGTTTGAAATTTTGGTTTCAGTCTTCGTTCAATGGATGCATGAGTTGCGTGGAACAAACTTCACAAGATTTGGCGCTCGAACCTTTCATCCTTTTTAAAAGTCTAAACTTTTCGAAAACTGATTGAACCAGTCCTACTGCATAGATCAGAAACTTGGATACTATCCATTCGTTTTGAAAAATCTACTTAGAAATATCCAGAACATCATTTGGAGATCCTACGCAACGCTTGATACAATTTACGGAGAACTGAGACTAATATTTCTTAAGCTCAAACAAAAGCGTTTGCATTTTGCTGGTCACTGCCACCGGGCGAACGGGGAAATCGTCCCATCCTTACTTCTAAGGCAAGTTGACTTTCCCAGACCCCATGGTTCGGGACTCAGGGTTAGACATTGGGAATCTGGGACGACAATGAAGGACTGAGCAGTGTGGAAAGGGATTGTTAATGGATTTCCGACCAACCACAGGGAGGTCGAAGGATGATGATGATGATGATGATGATGATGATGATGATGTACTTTCGTTTTTGTGTCTTTGTTACATTATTAGATGTCACGATAAAATATCTCGTTACTGACATGTCACTATAGTTGGCTGAAGAACGAACTGGCGAAGAGTACTTACGCCAACTGCTTTTCCATAGCTATCTTATTTGTCCAAGCAATAGCAACAAAAAACTATTTATTCTATACGCAAACTTGACAGATTCCAATAATAATAATAATAATAATAATAATAATAGTAGTAATAAGCAGCTTATGATCATATTGAAACGCTTGTTCTCATCCGATCACCGAATGTTAAGCAACGTCGAGTCTGGTCAGTACCTAGATGGGTGACCGCTTGCGAATACCAGGTGGTGTAAGCTTGGATATGCGGGTGGTGTAACGGATAACAGCTTGGAATGAAAAATCAGAGAGCCGAGTTCGCATTCCAGTCGAGTTCTTTACATTGATTTATGCGCAAAATATCCTTGGGAAAAGTATGAATTCATCTCTCCTCCCAGCTATGGGTTAAAGAACAGGATAGACTGGGTCCTATAGTGTTGGTTGAATATTTAAAATTATAATTTGAAGATTAAAAATGAAGAGATTTTCTTCCTCCCCGTTTCTCTAACAGGTCTTTTTCATAAGTGGCTTTGTTAAGAAGAATTTGTTGCTTATCGATATGCATTTTTATATAACTTTTATAGTAACAAATAAAATTAAATGCCCACTTACTTTATAGTATAAAGTTTATACTATTTTTTGTGTAGGAACTGAGCAATTTAATTACATTGACTGTCTGCCATTAATAGCGTGATCTTCTAGATACACTAGTTTTATTTTTAGCAATAGTTGTATTTTTTATTTTATTTATTTTACGAAACACAGTCTTTATTCTTTATTATTGTTTTTATATAATTGTTATATTTTACCCCCCATCCCCCCCAAAAAAAAACAATTATCGGGAAGGGGAATATTCCTTTGAAATCTGACAGGGGTCAATAATAATTCCTGTAGATCTTCGTTTTTTACAATTATTTGAATACGAGAAAATTAGTAAGTAATCGTATATGAATTGTGTTTTTTTTGTTTTTTTTTTTTTGTTTTTTTTTCATTCCCGTCTTCATCACTCACGGCTTACAAGCGTTTGGTATTTTTTTCTGTTTTTTTAAATTTACTTATTTTATGAATTCTCCACTTTTTTCCCCCTGTATTTCCTTAATTCTATCCCATGTTCTTATCTTGGACGCTGTCTAGAATCTCAAAAAAAGCAGGCATGAAGGAAATAAATAAATAAAGCAAGTAATTAAGAAAGAAAGATAGAAAGCAAGAAAGAAAGAAATTGAATAGCTAAAATTCAAGTCCTCTTCAAACCCAAAAACATTTTTGTAATACAATATTTTTGTATGTAATACAAAGCTTCTTCTTATCATTATTATTATTATTTTTATTATTATTATTATTGTTGTTGTTGTTGTTGTTAATGCTGTCTTTGTTGTCTTCAACCAATTACGTTTAAATTGTTACGCGCCATTTCATTGAACGCGCCTGGTTTTAAAGCATATATATCGGTACAAATCTACCCTAATTGCAGGAATGCGTTTTCCTCTATTTTTTTTTTTTTTTCACCAACATGTTCACGGATCAGTTATATTTTTTCCCTTCTTCGTTCTCCAGTCACTCAAAATAAAATTATCCCCAGCAATGTCCACATTCCACCAATACCTTTTACATATCATTGACGTGACGATCATTCTTGTATCTGCTTCGCTATTGTCAGCCCTGTCAGGATTCCATTGGGAATATTAACAAAAAATTACCTGTCATTCAAAACTTACTTGGGATTTACTTTGTTATTTTAATCTAACAATAAGCAGGAGATTTCTTATCATATAATTATTGTTCATTTAACTAAATATTCAACATAGACACATGGACACGTTACACTCTTAAAATGCATCTATCTATCTATCTATCTATCTATCTATCTATCTATCTATCTATCTATCTATTTAAGACTGTAACCCGTCATAAAAAGGTGTTTTTATGTTGGGAATATAATTTCGCCATTTTGAGTAATATCGACTTTTGGTGTTTTTGGTCATTCATACGTCAACTGTACTGTAAATTTAGCCCTTTGAACTTTGACCGCCGCTTTACCGGTGGTAGAGAAAAATGACGCAATACTTTGCCACCGGTTGAACCGTGGTAGAGAAAAATGACATAATGCCCAGCCACCGGTTGAACGATGGGTAAACACTTGTAACTATTTTTTATATCTACCGTGAAACATGAAATACCAATTATTTGCAAATTTTGACTCAGGAGCTCAGAAGGCAGAAGGGTTAAAATTGTTCAGGAACGCAGGACTCAAAGGATTAAACGGGATTTCATATTAAGAAAAGCAGATTCAATAGTCACGTGACTTTTGACTTTTGACATCTACTGGAAACAGACGGATTATTTTTTACAATTTATTTTATGTAAAATAATAAATAGTAATTTTTCAAAATCTAATTAAGTAATGATTTAAATGACTAATTTTTGTCGGATTTATTTCGATAATAATTACTTCATTTTTGTGGGGGTGGGAAGATGTTTAATTGCTGAGTTTAAATTTAAAATTTTAAAAAGTTCAAGTTATTCTGTCGGTAGATTTTATTTAAGGTGTAATCAGAGTTAATTTTGGATAACTTTAAAAACAATCTAAAACCCTCTTTAAGTACAAAAAATTAAATTTTTCATTGCCATCTTATTTTTCTGTGGTTAAAAGCAAAACAAAAACTTGGATAAAAGATTTAAATTATAATAACATATGACATATTTTTTATAAAAAGTTCTAAAGTTATTGTTAAAATTTGTAACGTTTTTAGTCCCTACCTAGCTGAGATAAGTTTTGGTATTATGTACTCAAAATATGAAACGTCTATCCAGAACCCGATTAAACTAGAGCAGGGATGATAGCTTAGGTTATAAAGGGGTATCACGGCTTTAAAAAATATACCAAAAAAGAAATCATAAATGAGCCACTGGGTATAAAACAGGTAAATATTTAACTTCGATCAACCAA
>CAHIKZ030005360.1:0-7500 GCA_903632075.3 Acanthosepion pharaonis | reverse complement strand
TCACTTTACATTTGTTTTATCACACATAAATGTGACATTTTTATTTACATATGTAAATAATTTCATAGTTATATAATAGAGTAATCTCTCTCTCTCTCTCTCTCTCTCTATATATATATATATATATATATATATATATATATATATATATATATATATATATATATACATATATATAAAAAATTCAGATATAAATAAAATATATCTAAAAAGTAAATACTTATAATGACAAAAAGAAATTTTCCTTCACAAATGTGTTTAATCTACTATATATATATATATATATATATATATATATATATGTGTGTGTGTGTGAATCTATATATATATTATGTACATATTTATATATATGTGTAAAAATTCAGATATAAATAATATATATATATATTTATGCAAAAATTCAGAATACGTATGACAAAAAAGAAAAATTCCTTTACAAATGTGTTTAATCTACTATATATGCATACATATGTATATGTTTAAATATATGTACATATATATATATATATATATATATATATATATATATATATATATATATATAAAATTCAGCTATGAATAATATATATATATATATATATGCAAAATTTCAGATATAAATAAAATATATCTGTAAAAAGTAAATAATAATGTCAAAAAGAAATTTCCTTTAGTAATGTGTAAATCTACTGAGGAGAAATGTATATATATATATATATATATATATATATATATATATATATATATATATATATTCTTATAGTGTGTCCCGATGAGTGATTAATTAATTACGAAATTTTGAGTTGATTTTCGATATATGTTGAACGTTGAAACTTTAGTGAGCACTCAATAAATCAAGAATAATAATGAAGAAACAGAAAAATGTTAAGAGTATAAAAACAAAACAAAAAAAAAACAACAAAAAACGCCATTCCTGGGGATGGTAAGAATCCTGAAGCGAGTGCTGTAGATTTGAGGAAACTTGGTGTCACTTGATCCTCAGCGACGGTCGCCAAACCGTTTTTGTGCGAACGTGTAACTGTCTAAAGCAATAATAATAATAATAATAATAATAATAATAATAATAATAATAATAAACGACAGGGACAAACAAAAAAGGAGGAGGACGAGGAGGAGGAGGTATAGGAGAAGATGATATAAAAAAAGAAAAAACATGATTATTAAATAAGTTACTTTTCTTATCTATGAAATTAAATAAATAAATAGTGACAGTTAAAATATTTACTCTCCGAATCAAAGTGGATTATATTGTTAGAAATAAGATTACGTTTCTTTATCAGTTCAAAAAAATTCGTTTTTAAAATGAAAATTTTTTTAAGTTTTTAATACAGGAAGTGTTAATTATTTTTCCTTTTTTTTTAACCAAAATTTTTCGATTCTTTAACAAATTCTGACAAAAATACTCCCCCTCCAAAAAAAAAAAAAAAGATAAATTTAAGAAGAGATTTTTATTTAGAGACCAGGTTAGAATTTGGGACAGTATTCTTTACTATATTTCTAAATACATTGGGAGAATGTTGCGATGTTTTTACGAAATCCTCATCGAAAATACCCTTTTAATTAAAAGATACCACACACCACATAAAACGAACCGTTTTGGGAGAGGAAACATTAAAAAAAAACTACTGAATATTTATTGCCTATATATTATATTCTTACTTTCTTTCAAGCGGAAAAGAATGGTTTGTTTAATAATAATAACTAAATTCTGTGGAAAGTTTCCATCTTTGTATTTGAATTTAATTCAAGTAGTAACGAAATCGGATGTGCCATTGTTCTAATAGTTAATAACACAAAAAATGGAAAAGGTGAAACGAGATCAAATTCAGGCTGAGACGATTTGCGTTTACTTTCACACTAATGGAACGATATGAATCTTCTCTTTTCCCCCAGCTATGGATTAAATAGCAAGGTAGACTGAGCTCTCTGGCATTGGTTGGAAACTATTCCAACCGAATTCAAAACCTGGATTAGGATCCACTATTTTCCTTAGTTATAGATAAAAATAGTAAGATGTTGGAGTTTTCGGCTGGCAATTCCGCCCTGTAAAAAAACCTTTTTGCTAAAATATGCACCCACTTTTTTTTTTTTAAGAATTAATCGGATCTCGGACTGATGAATACTAATCCTTTTTTAGTGGTTACAAAATTAGAAAATATTTCCGAATGAGAAAATATCAAGTGTTTATAGATAGCCGCGTCATATTTGCAATGTTCAAGTTAAGATAGAAGCCTAGATTTCGAATGCTGATTTTCAAGGTAAGAATGCACGGCTTATCACTTGGAAAACTACTACAGCACAATATTTCTCCCTTAAATAAAATTATTGTTTGGGAATAATAATAATAATAATAATAAATATATGTTTAAAATTTAAATACATCTGTAAAATTATAATTTTCAATTTAATTCATCTCGGGCCTATTGTAGGACCATATTTAGCTAGTTTGTGTTGTTGACCGATTTTGCCAAGTTAGTGAGTTCGATCCCTACTGCAGAATCTGCAGGTCGTCGAACCTGTCGACTCCCTGTGAAGTTTAGAACCGCACCCTCATCACTCATGCTGTGGTTTCTGTAGGAAGTACGTTTTACCAGGTGAAGTTTTTAACCTCACGCCCAACCAGTTTTGAATTCAGAGTTGTCCTTCTCCAAGATTGGTTGCCAACGAATGCTAGGGAATTTTCGCTGTTATTTAACCTATAGCTGGTTAAGGATAAATGAGGTGGAATCATGCGTTTCTTAACGTCATTTCTGCAAAAGTAGACGCAACGTCTCCGGCCGGAATTTGAACTCGGCTCGCTAATTTCACTCTCTGTGTCAATAATCGTTGTCCTATGCGCAAACCGGTTACTGTACGTCTGAGGCGTAAACTTAAAGAAATTATCATGAAAGTGTTTGAAGCAATCTATACTCTGTATACCGAATTTCGATTTGACAAAATCTTAAAACGTTTTATTGAAGAAATTCGCATAAGCATTTACTAAACTGAATCTGACGCTAGCGAAAAAAACAAATGTAAACTAATAATAATAATAATAATAATAATAATAATAATAACAGTTTAAATTCCAGTTATATTCACTTTCGCAAAAATACTCTGGAGAAACGTATAAATCTATTTCTTCCCCCCTAGCTATGGGTTAAATAGTAGGACTGACTGAGCTTTCTTGCCTTGGGGTGGCAACCGGTCTAGGAGAATAAAGGCTCTTAATTCAAAGACAAACTGAGGAGGAATGGGCTCCCTCAGGCTGTCTTGCCTTAGACACACAACTGTTGCTATAGCTGCAGCACATGTAGTACCCCTACAACCGTAAGGAGTTATGTAACGTGTGACGTGATGTAACAGAAATAATAGCTAGTTAGACTAGCTTGTTATCCATTACCCTATGTAGTCTCCTTATAAGTCGGGATGATCTACCTCAGCCTCCCTACTCACTTGGATTATAACTTTTAAATTTTAATTTAGTTCCAAAACACTTTCTTAGAATCCAAACCTCGAAAAAGTTTTTAAATTCAGCTTTTAAAGAATTATTTTCATACGGGGTTCCAGATTCTTTTAACAACGAACAAAAATAGTTGCTGTATAGGGAACATTACATATTGTGCCTTTCTCAGGTATTTATAAAGTTCAGCTTAGTCTAGAAGGCGTCCACAAATATAGGGCACCTGGTGCGGATCAAACACACTACATAATAACTGTAGTCTACTAGACTAGCACACTAACCACTACTCTACAATGAGGCGATCACCGACATTTACTTATAGTGATTTACTAAGCGTAGCTCAGATGTGGCACAAGGCCGCAAGTATGGAGCATCTAGTGAGTATTGCACTCACATTTTAGTTATAATCGAGTCAAGCTTAAAAACAACACGTGGAAATGCATTCGAGATTTTCTTATATTGACAAATTCTAAACTTACTTGGATATTTATTACCAAAGATCTCAGATATTTGTAAAATCATATTATTCTACTTGTTGTCAGCTCGTGCGTTAAGCTCTGTCATTGCCCCAGATAAATAATAGACCATTGGGTTTTGACTGCGTGGAAAACCCGAAGAGAAAGATATATCACATACGCTGCTTGGTTTTAGTGAGAAAAATAAAGCATCCATGATAATAATAATAATAAAAGGAAGAAAAACAAGGAAGATTGAGAGGCGATAATGCTGTCATATATTTAACGCCTGCTTCAGTGAAATGGAAAACCTTGCAAATTTTGAAACTTCTCATTTGTACCCACTTACTTCTTTAAATAATGACCTGCATTCATACTTATAATTGTCATTGCAATATTTTCTTATAATTGGTAAGCTCAAATATTTAACGATGCAACAGGAGAATTCTATTGGGTAATTTATAGCCGTGGAACTCACAAATAGCTTATTCAATCATTAGGAAATATGATTCCTCAGAATATTCAAATAGTGAAATAATGTGATTTTTAGAGACGCGGTTAGATGAATATATTCAGTAAAATTCTTAAAATTTGGGATGGGAAAATTTTCTTTTTTTTTTTCATTTTATTTAAATATAGTTAAAGTTCTGATACTGAAGACGTTGAGATTTAAGCATCCAAATAATGTTGTACATGTTATTGACTCTATTCAAAGTTATAAACAATAAGGTTTAATATTTGACTATAACATATTTGGTGAGGAAATCTTTGGGTGTTTTTCAAAACACAAAATTTCTATTGCTTTCACTATCGATTGTAAAGACTTGACACCAATATTATATATTATATATCAGGAATCATCATTGATTCCAATATTATGACAAACAAAAATCCCATACTCGATTCAACCCATTGCGTTACCACACTTCTTAAATGACTTCATCACTATATAATTTCTTATTTTTTCCACAAATTCTGTTTTTTGTCTTCGTCCAGTAGGGTTTGTAGCTAAAACATCCTGCTGCATAAAATTGTTCTCTCATTAAAATATTAAAGTGTTTATAGATAGAAACATCGAAAAGTGGTAACTGACATTAAACCACCAAGTAAAACAGTTATATATATATATATATATATATATATATATATATATATATATATATATATATATAAAAACGAAGAGAGAAACCGCAAACGTTTTTTGGTTATAATGTGGATTTTAAAAATATTATGCTTTACTTTCCATAATTTTTGCTACACGTGTCTCCGATCTCGCGACCTTCATCAGGTAAAGCGTGAAGATTTCCACATATCATTAAAAATAATTAATTTTTTTCTTATGTTTTTCGATGTTAAATATTCTCGATATAGGACATTCTCTTTTTAGTGTGTTAGTGAACCAAATGTCTTTCTTGACCTGACAGTGAAAAGTTCTGCGTGAAGGGTTATAAAACAATTAGAATTGGTCCAAGAAATGGTGAAGGAGTTATCGGCATTCTTATTTTTTAATGACCTTTGTGTGTTCTTCGATCTATTTCCATTTTCCTGTGTTTTTGTCAGCATGCGTGTATATATGTATATTTCCTCTCCATACATACACACTGTATTTTTAGTAATATGTGGAAATCTCCACGCTTTGCCTGATGAAGGTCTTGAGACCGGAAACCCGTGTAGCAAAATTATGGAAAACAAAGCATAATATTTTTTTTTTAAAATCCACATTACAACCAAAATCGTTTGCAGTTTCATACCTTCGGTGTTTAAATCAACTTTATCAGAATTCTTTATGTCCAGTGTCCACGGTTCTTTAAAAAACGTTAAACGAATTAATCTCCCACCAGAATTTTGCCATTGAAAATTATGATTGCTGATCTGGACAAATTAATTTTAACTGTTATTGCATCTAAACAGGTCCAAAAAATGCGACATTAATTTCCGAACTAACTACTACATGAAAAGTCATAATATTGAGAGAAGAAAAAAACCGGGTGTCGGTTGTAGCGTGGTATTTACTAAACTTGTTTAACTGTTCAGTTCACAAGTGCAATGTGTACGAACCTCAATGAGTACATCACAGCCTATGTAACAGATTAAATTCAGATTACAGTATCTATCTATCTATCTATCTATCTATCTATCTATCTATCTATGTGTGTGTGTGTATATGTGTATTAAAATATAACTGAACAGGCATGAATGCAAAATTTGGATAGATATGTTTTATATGAAAACGAAATCGGAAAGGAAATTTATTGGTTTAAGAGAAATTTTGTTTTAGTGGATTCAAAATTAAAATAATCAAATATTAAAAGATTTTGATGAAAGTCTTCGTTTCGTTTTTTATGCAATTCAATATTTCAAAGAAAAGAGACCGAAAAGGATGGTTAAATGAATTATATGCTAACAGAAACTCCTATCTATCTCAGTTCATTCATATCTATCTATCTATCTATCTATCTATCTATCTATCTATCTATTGCAGTTTATTCATATCTATCTCAGTCCATTCATATCTATCTATCTATCTATCTATCTATCTATTGCAGTTTATTCTTATCTATCTCAGTCCATTCATATCTATCTATCTATCTATCTATCTATCTATCTATCTATCTATTGCAGTTTATTCATATCTATCTCAGTCCATTCATATCTATCTATCTATCTATCTATCTATCTATCTATCTATCTATCTATCTATCTATCTATCTATCTATCAGTTTATTCATATCTATCTATCTCAGTTTATTCATATCTATCTATCTATCTATCTATCTATCTATCTATCTATCTATCTATCTATCTATCTGAGTCTGTTCATATCTACATTATGTATCTGTCTATTTCAGTCTGTTCACCTTATCTATCTACTGCATACAAGTATCGGAATGAGATAGCTAGTGAATTTTATATATATAAAAAAGAAGATATTTACATACACATTTTGTTAGATAGTAACTGAATGAGAAAGACTGACCTACATCATAAAATCTGTCCAAACATCAAAAACTATTTAAAATTTAAATACATCATTGTTGTAGCTGAGAAATTTCAGGGCAAAACTTACAAAGGAAACGTTTTTATGTTCAATTAAAGGGTTAAGCATGTGCAGAAAAAAGAGAAAATTACATTTAAACTAATAAACTATGCATTTAAACTAATAAACTATGCCTATATTTTTGTCAATACATTTATGAAAAGATGAATAAAATTATATCAAATACATTAATTAATGCTCTTTTGTTTTAAAAAACAAACAAACAAAAACAATCTCCTTTTATCCTTTATTCTGAGAAGTTAATTGACTTTCACATAATAACCATGACTGATATTAACACACACACACATATATATATATATGATTAATACAAATAAATGTAATTTGTCACTTAGGTGATTGATGTTATATTCATCTTCATCCGTATATATATATATATATATATATATATATATATATATATATATATATGTGTGTGTGTGTGTGTGTGTGTGTGTGTGTGTGTGTATGCGTGTGTTTGTACGTCTGTGTGTACGTGTGTTCGTGTATAATTCAATAGTCTCAATAAGTCAGTAGGCTGGCAAGTAATTATTAACTGAAACTTT
>CAHIKZ030005358.1:1882500-1892500 GCA_903632075.3 Acanthosepion pharaonis | reverse complement strand
ATATATACATTTATATATCATTCATTCTATTTCTCTTTTTTACCCCTCCCTCTCTCCCATATAAAAAATCCACTTATATATATATATATATATATATATATATATATATATATATATATATATATATATATATATATATATATATATATATATATATATATATATATATATATATATATATATATATATATATATATATTCAACTTTACAATTTGTCTATAGTTAGAAATATTCTTGGTTTAAAAATGAAAAAAAATCATTTAATTACTTAAAATTTACATAATTTCCATTTCAAACATAAAACTATAAGCAGATATGAACTGTGAAAGGAGATGTGCAAAAGGACAACTGAATGTCGGCTTTGCTGTAAGGACCTCCGTGGTCAATTAGTTAAAGGCATGCTTGGTAACTTCCGTGGGAAACGGGAATTCAGTTTCGATTACTGTCGGTCGGTACATTCTACTTTAATAAGACGTTTGGTAATCTCGATGACTTCAATGTTTGTTAATAGACATAGTGTCTACCAAAACACATGTACTCGTTTATAGTATATATATATATATATATATATATATATATATATATATATATATATATATATATATATATATATATATATATATATTTTAAATATATATATATATTTGTATATATATATAACTTTTAAACGTAAATATATATATATATATATATATGCATGTATAAAAATATATATATATATACTTACTATAAACGTAATTATACATACATATACATATATATATATATATATATATATATATATATATATATATATATATATATATATATATACATACATACATTCGATAATATTCACTTAACAAAATCAGTAATCTGGAGTTGATTATTAAAATACTAATTCTTGGTAGTATCTTAGTCACAGACATACACACAAGCACATAGTTCAAGCTACCACCACTATAACTACATTCATGGTTTTATCATTCTCCCACCACCGTTACTAATCATTTCTACTAATCTGCAATTTCTTCCAGTTTACAATAACTATTAGCTAAAACCTAAATAGCATTGTCTCCAATCCTTTGAAACATTACTATCACATCATATCATATAAACCCGTTATTAAATTAAACATCACCATATAAATTAAACAATAAGGATTACAATTTTTTACCTGTTACATATACACAGTCACCAAAAAACAAACAAATAACCAGCTTTAAATAAACAAATAAACCCCATTTTTTTTTAAAATTTAAAAATAAATATAAATAATTTAATAATAATTTTTACCTATCATAATTTTTACAAACCCCACCACATATATATATATACATGCGAGAAAATATTCTTCAAATATTTTCAACGGAAAGAAAAAAAAAAAAAATTTCATAATATGACATGGATACATTCACGAGACAATAACGAGACATTTCCGCCACACTTCCAATGTTTAAATTTCAACATTTCAACATACAAATGCGTATGTATAGACATAACACCATCCGTACACATACATGTGTCATAGCCGAAACTGTCTACATATGTTTATATATATGTATGAGTCCCGACGGACGACCAAGTATGTGTCTGCATACATCGATGTTTGCGTTAGTACGATGAATGACAAAACGACGAAATCTCCCCCACCACTTCCACAATAACACCAATACACGCAATCTACATAAACCCAAATTTTTTAAAACAGTAATCAGTTTGTCTGACGATCGCTAAAGCGTGAAACCCAGGGTCACAAACTCACATCTATCCAACCAAATACTTATATATATATGTGTGTGTGTGTGTGTGTGTGTGTGTGTGTGTGCGTGCGTGCGTGCGTGTGTGTGTGTGTGTGTGAAAAGTGTATATAAATATAAATAAATATATATATGTATAATTATTTATATATTATATATGGTAATTAGAAAGCGCTCAATATCAGAGATAGAGCTAACATATTTGGTTGGATAGATGTGAGTTTGTGACCCTGGGTTTCACGCTTTAGCGACCGTCAGACAAACTCTCTCTATATATATAATATTCTATTATTACGATAAATATAATTTATATGATTAATTTTATTTTTACAATAATTATATATATATATATTCAATAAATCAAGAAACTTTTAAATGACTGATTTCATATAGCCACTTAAGAAATTTTCTCGATTTATTGAATATTATATTTGCAGCTATCAATTCAGTGCTTTTTGGCCCAAGTTCTGATACTCAGAAAATTTTCATGTATTTTTAGTATTATCATTATATATATGTATATATGTATATATGTATGTATGTATGTATGTATGTATGTATGTATGTATGTATGTATGTATACTAGAGGTTGGTTAACAATTTTCTATTAACAAAATCAGTAATCTAGAGCTATTCATTAATATACTAATTTTTGGTAGTGTCTCAAACATTATACAGTGAAAAATATCAGCTCCAAATTTATCTATTAACTGCGTGATTCTAGAAACCTTGATTTGCCTCCTGCATGTTGGTATAACACTTGGCATACAATACCATCACAGCGATTATGACAATCGCCAAAAGGACTCTGGTTGTTAATGAGATTTAAAACTAATCAAAAGCTGAAAACATTTCCTGAACTGAAGGGACTGTTGACACACCTATTATACTTTTAATTCAAATATACGAAAATTAATAAGTTAATTAGAGAAATTATTAAAAAATATAATCGGCATAAGTTGTCTACTATCATTTATAAAACTTATATATGCATGTATACGCTTTAATAAAAAAAAAACGCAATATAATTTAGCGAAATAAATGTGCTTTGAAATAATATATGAGTGATCTACAATTATTATACGAACGGGTTATTTCAGTTTTGTTCCTTGTTTTTAATAAATGAAACATTGAAGTATACAAAATATCTTGAAAAATAAAAAAATAATACAGGAAATAAAACCAATAAAAATAAATAAAGGAAAAAAAAAAACTAAGATAAAATTAGTCAAAAAACCTAAACTAAATTCTATGACGATACAGTTAAATTTAAAAAGAACCATTCATTCAAACTTTTAGCGGTAATCTTATTTGTTTCATATCGTTAATATATAGATTTTGTTCTTATGATAGGAAAATTGTTTTATGGTGATACCGACGCATAGCCAGAACATTTCAAAATAGAAGTTTTTAGTTATATATACAAATGAGAGAAAGGACAGATGTAGTAAAATTTCACAGAAAGGACAGATGTAGTAAAATTTCACAGAAAGGACAGATGGAGTAAAATTTCACAGTTCGTACCATTTACTTTTCAAAAAGTGCTCAATACAAAGTAGAGCATTATTATTATTATTACTATTATTATTATTATTATTATTTTTATTATAAGAGATTATAATAAAAACATGTTGATTCACTACACAAAAAGCTTCAGAGTCTCAATACTATGATTGTACTTCTTCAGGCGATGGTAAGTAAGTCTACCGTCGTCTGAAAAAGTACAATCATAGTGAAAAAGATGCTTTTGTGTATGTAGCAAGATAGACATGTTTTTATTATAATCTCTTATAATAAAAATTATATATATATATATATATATATATATATATATATATATATATATATAAGTGCGCAGGTATGCAGAAAATAGAAAAGAACACGTTGGGTGCATAATCCGGAGTTCCTCAGTATTTTTGTTTTATTTTTAAGAAGCCAATCCTCCATACATAAGTAGAGCTTTATTATAATAATATTTTTGTTTATTTTTAAATATTTTTTTAAATAATATATATATATATATATGATTATAAATTAATTCACACTTAAAATATGGTTTTTTTCTACACAGTATGTTTTTAAACAATTCTGGAATTTAATTTTGTAAATAAATTAAAGACATTTTCCAATCCTCAAGGGAATTTTTGGAGATAACTTATTTTTAAAATATAAAGGCACATATATATGAGTTGTTTGTTATATATATATATATATATTTTAGTATATATATATATATATATATATATATATATGATATTATATATTTAATATATTGATTTTATATGTATCATCAATTATATATAATTTTATTTAACCTGTTTATAATTTTGATATAATAATGTGTTTATTTTTGTTTGTATCAGGATGATGTCTTGTGTTGGAATAAATTTTTATGTATATATATAAAGAGATAGAGCAGAGGATGAAATCCAAGTAACACACACACTGCATATATATATATGTATGTGTGTGCAGGGGCGTGTGTGTGTGTATATATATATATATATACACATTGCAACGTTGATGAAATGGTAGAACTAATTTGTAGAAATATTCGTAATACATATATATGCAAATAGTTAAACTCCCTCTCTCACTTTTTACTAAAATAAAAGTCGGAACGTTTAACTTCACGTTTTCCTGTGTTACTTATTTAAGCATTCTGTTGAAATCTATCTAATGATATATATATATATATATATATATATATATATATATATATATATATATATATATATATATATATATATATATATATATATATATATATATATCGACAGACAGAGAAAAAGAACGATAGATAGATAGATATGAGAGTCGATATCAAAATACATTTGTTCTTTGTTATTTCTAACTCTGTTTATTACCTGAAAATGGATTACACATTTTCACAATAGAGAATTAATATTCTAATAATAATTAAGTAAATTTATCGCTTGTAATGCTGCATTAATTCTTTTTGACTGAAAAAAAGCCTCTGCGCAAAAAATATCTGTCCACCCAGTTTTTATTCTGTTCACGAATGATTTTTTCTTGAACATCCTAAACACGTCAAACACGCCAAAATACGTCAACATTTGAACACCTTGAACACTTTCATTAAACGCATCAGTTAGACATAAATATAGAAAGTTGTTCATAAACTTTCTTAGATTATTTATGCATTAATAAAAAAACACTTTAATTAACTCTTTCATAAGATGCAGAACTAGTAATAATTAAGTAGATTATCTTTATTTAATCAATTCGCTCCAGGCAAGGCGATAATGCCGCTAAGACGCAATTTACCTATTGGAAGTGAAAGAGAACGAGAAGACTCTAGAAGGAACCGGAAACCTAATCCTAAAGATGAAACAAGGGATAAACCTCTACTCCTGTTCAAAAGACTAGGGAGGAGTGTGAACCGGGCGATCTTTTTTTAATTGCAATTTTAAATAAAAGAATAGTTGAATGGTTTCCCATTTCCTTCCTAACTGTTTTGAATTCAGATTTTTCCTTCTCTTAAAATGGTTACCACCCATGGTTAGAGTGTTCATTCTACCTTGCTGTTTAACCCATAGCTGGAGTAGTGGAAAAGAGAAGATACGGATTCTTACTTTTCCCGAAAGCATTAGTGCGAGAGTGAACGCAACATTATAACCCGGAATTTGAATTTCGAGTTCAATTCTGCGCCGATACCCGTTAAACTACCTTTTTACTTTGTTAGGTTATCATAAAAATTTTAAAAAAAATATTTTAAACATCGTTTTTAAATATAGAATAATTCGCTTATCATAAGAAAAATCTTTTGCGAAAAATAATCGCTTAAAAATTATATAATTTAACCACATAATTTTAATTTTTAACATTTTATAAAATAATACATTTTCATAAATATTAAATCTTATATAAAAAATATATTAGCTTACATTTAATCCAATCATATTCTAATTTTATTCATCGTCATAGATTCAGGAGAGTAGCTGGGGTAGCAAAATACTGCAGGGGTTGTGGATGAGTCTAGGGTAGTATTTTTCAATGATGTTCCCTAGGATTCCTCAAAAAGTCGCTAGGGGTTTCGCGGGAAACAGTGATAAATAGGATAATGCATTTTTACGTAATTTTTGTTTAATTTTATATTCCTAATTTTACTATACACGTATGACATATGGAATTTTTATGCAGGGGTCTCCTGAGACATGAAAACTATTTCAAAGGTTCCACAAGGGTAAAAAGGTTGAGAAACACTAGTCGGGGGCAAGAGAGCCAGAGAGGGCCCTTCTTTGATAAACGTTTTCTTTATTGTTGTTTTTTGTTCTCTCAATAATAACAGCACCCAGTCTGGCATCTTATTTATGACAGTTCGAATTACGGTTTTACTTATCTTATCTACCATTTAACCTATAGCGAAGGGACGATCGTTTCATACATTTTTCAAGGATATTCATGCAAAATGAATATCCTCCGTTAGAATTTTAATGACGACACACTGGTTTCTCTTTATATTGATAGCTTAGATGTGGCACAAGGCCGAAAGTATGGGGCACCCAGTGAGAATCGAACTCACTATTCAATCGTAACTGTTTTAGCGAGACAAGCTTGTTAACTATTACACTACTTTATATGCTGATACCTGTTTTGATATCCAAACATGCTTTTATTCTTAAACTCCACAAAAAATACATTTTTATAGATTTTTCGAAAAAGAACCTGTATATAAATATACAAATATATGTCAACAGTCCTCGGAAAATCCTAAAAATCTTTTAGAAAATAATAAAGTTACTTTTTGTGCATAAGTAGTATTTTTCCAAGGACAATGTTTCCAGCCGGTGGTATAGTCTTAATAAATATATAAAGGCTAACACCAATCTGTTTATTTATTTTCAAAGACGTTTATTATTAAAAGAATTCCCAATAAATCAAACCAAAAAGAATAATTACTCTCCCATTTTCATCTTTATACACTCCTGTTTTGGCAGTATTTCCAAAATTCTTCTTTATTTTATGAGAATAAAATTTAAATATAAATATTTAAATGGAGAATTTTTCTACACACACATATGTATGCTCCAAAGAATTCAGTAAGTTAAGTGCCATATGTCACACACGCTTGGTCAATCATGTTTATTTCGAGTCATGATTTCGATACTTCCGATTTAATAAAGAAAATATGTCCTCAGACATATATATATATATATATATATATATATATATATATATATATATATATATATATATATATATATATATATATATAAAATGTCAAAGTTGAATTTAATTTAACCAGAAAACAATAGTATTAAAAGTGCTTAATATACGTGTGTCCCTAATTTTTTATATATATATATATATATATATATATATATATATATATATATATATATATATATATATATATATGTATATAATCAGCCATTGCAGGTCCACTGCTGTCCCAGATCCTTTTCCAGTCACTTCTAAAACAGAACTGTCCTATTCACTGCAGTGTCTTACAGCAAACATCTTTTATCTCGCCATCTTGTTTTTCTTTCAATGTTTACTGCCCATTGGGTGCCATTTAAGCAACCTTTTACTCCATCTGTTAGCGTTTCTTTTTGCTATGTGTCCCACCTCACCTCCTTTTTAGTTGCGTAATCACTTCTATATCGCTTACAATGGTTTCATGTTGACCTCTTTTTGCCTTTTCCACTGACCCCTTGCATCGTTCTCAATTGGTTCTTTTGTTTGCAATTCTGACGTTGTTTTCAAGAGATTTTGTTTATTTTTCATCTTTCACACATAACTGGTATTATACATTCTTTATATATTTTACATTGGACACATATTATATTATGCCTATTTTGTGTGCATACATACCCACACAGAGGCACACAGAGGCACACATACACACACACACACACACGCACACACACACACATATATATATATATACGTGTGTATGTGTGCGTGTACATGTGTGTTCACTGAAAGTAGATATAATTATTTGAATAACGTTAGTAAATGTTAATAATTTTCAGTAGATTTTATATACAAAAGAGTTCGATAATTGCCATTTATCAAACTAGCTCAACGCAAGAAATTTTATATGTTCTTTTTTAATTTCTAATTGTTTTCTTCGAAGAAAAAAGTGTGTTGAAAAAAAACAAACACAAAAACTATACCTAAAACGTCTTCTTAGTTCTTTAGTTTATTTTCTGTTTCATTATTTTAACGTTTAATTCTTCTGTTTGGGAATCCTGTTAAAGTGAGATGTTTCTCTCTCTTTCCTTAGGAATATGAATCGTTAGGAAATGTATTAGTCACGTTCATTGCTATAAAAGTGCAGATGATTAGTAGATGTTGATGACAGGAAGATAATGATAGTAGTAATAGTATTGATGATGATCTAATACACCAAAAGATATAATAACTATCTAAGTTACAACTAAAACTAAGTAGGTATAATCAGATGATTCAGATGATAATGACGTTCAAACAGATCACAAAGATGGTTTCAAAGAACAGATTAAAAAGTTGAAAAGACGAAAAGGATAAGAAGATTTATAATAACAAATAACGAATCTGTAAAGAGGGAATAATAATAATAATAATAATAATAATAATAATAATAATAATAATAATAATAAATAATGCAAGTCTAACATCTTAACAAAAAACTCTTAGAATATTTGTCTGTACTATGTTACACAATACAGATGGTGGTGGTGGTGATGGTGGATGTTCATGATGATGATGATGATGATGATGATGATGGTAAATACTTTTCCTTTTGTTATATTATTTTATATATTATTATATATTAAACTTAGATTTTTATTCCTGGTTTGTTGGTAATGATGTTGAAGGTTAGAATTCCTTAACAACTTTTTTTTTCTTTTTCTTTTTCTTTTCTTTTTCTTTTTTTTTTTCTTTTTTTCTTTTTTTGAATTGCAGAATTTGTTCCTTGGAGATCGGAGTATTTTAGCATCCCTATTTCGAGAAGAGTCAATTAAAATTTGCACACTTGGGAATTCGTTAGATTTATTTCGAAAATTAATGAAATAACATCCCATTTGACATCCAGAATATATGACAGATAGATAGATAGATAGATAGATAGATAGATAGATAGATAGATAGATAGATAGATAGATAGATAGATATGAACAGACTGAGATAGATAGATATGAACAAACTGAAATAGATAGATATGAACAGACTGAGATAGATAGATATGAACAGACTGAGATAGGTAGATACGAACAGACTGTGATAGATAGATAGATAGATAGATACGAACAGACTGCGATAGATAGATAGATAGATAGATAGATAGATGTGAAAGCAAAAATTTCGCCTCAAGCAGTACGCTTTTTTTTTGTGATTCCTCTGTCGTGGTGAATATACACTTTTCTTCATTGTGACATCTCAGTAACATAATAATCATATCATTATGTGTACTGAATAAAATTCTTCGTCTGAATGCTTGTAATTTCCCATCATTTTCTGCACATCACAACAAATTGGAGATATTTTCATTATACAACAGTAATATCCAAGCTAACACGTCACGACGAACTAGTAAAAAATATTCGGTGTCATTCATACTAAAATGTTAATGTTTAAATGAAAAATTTAAATAATTCAACAGTATATTTATAGAATCTATATAATGTATAACAGTTGAAACTTTTTTTTAAAAGAAATGAATATATTTAGAAATGCTGGAAGAACAGTCTTTCGGACACAAACCAGATTCTAGGCCGCCTATTAAGTTCCCGACAAATATAACATTTAACGGCAAAAAAGAATTTTATAAATTCTATTTAAAGACATTGACTTTGAGCGCATTCCTCTAAGCTTCAATACTAATTTAATTGTTAAAGCTTAAAATTATTTAATAAACTATAACGGTTATTTTTCAGATAATACTCGCTTTTTCTGAATCTATATTTTTTCAAAGAAATTCGCATTCTTATACCCTTGTTGTTGGTATTACTTAAATGTATCTTTTTTGTTTTTTTTTAATTTAACTTTACGTATAGATTAATGAAAATATTCCTTGAAATTAAACAACATAGGGTTTTTTTACTCCAACTGTAAAAACCAAAACGCACAGTTTTATATATATATATATATATATATATATATATATATACACAAGTTTCATTAAAGACAGCTGACAAGGTATTGCGTTTAATCTTTTTTTTTTTTTTGTTACTTGTGTTCGTATAAGTCTTTCTTTACTTTTCTGTACATCTAAACATTCAGTTAGTATAAAATAAATATAATAAAAACAT
>CAHIKZ030005358.1:1867500-1875000 GCA_903632075.3 Acanthosepion pharaonis | reverse complement strand
TATATTTATTGACTTTGTCATATTTTTTAAGTCATATTATTCTCTGATGGCGCTGCCATATCTATAAAGAAGCTTTTTTTTAGTCTTTAATGACTATATTTAGTATATTAGCTTTCTGCAAAGATGAATGATAAAATCCCAAAGAATAGTGACCTCATGACCTTCCATGATTGTCTCAGGTTGATGTTCTTTTAACTTTTTTCAGCATGTGGTGTATTGCAATATTGACATACCTTCCAAGGAATACACTACCCAATCTTATATTGATGTGCATATTCCGTGTCATGATAAAGCAGCCAGACACTAAATGGCCATCATTATTATTATTATTATTATTATTATTATTATTATTAGACAAAATAATTAACGTAACTCTTCTAATATTTTCAACAATTAAGCAAAAAAACAGAAAAGACAGTGTTTGACAATGTTCAACAATTATTATTATTGAAAGTTATTTCAAACTAAAAGATTGTATATTATATGTATTCATTATTATTATTATTATTATTATTATTATTATTATTATTATTATTATTAGTGGCGGTGGTGGGGTTGTGTTTTTCGTGGTAGTAGTAATGAAAGTCAGATTTAGAAGTATATACTTGGAATATTATTAATGAAAGTTATTTAAAAATAAGTCTGTTCATGTTTTCATATTTTTATTACTAGTAGTATTCGTAGTAGCTATCAAACACAAAACTAAAAGTATATACATTATTATTATTATTATTATTATTATTATTATTATTATTATTATTATTATTATTATCATTATTATTAAACAGAATGATTGACTTAACTCTTCCAATATTTTGTGACATATAAAAAAGCTCGATTTGGGAAAAACATTGTTAAACAATGTTTAATATTGAATATTGTTAAACATCTCCCTTTTTTATTTTTTAGAACTCGCACTCTTCTCTATTCTCCTTCTTCTTCTTCTTCTTCTCCTTCTTCTTCTTCTATTATTATTATTATTATTATTATTTCATGTTTTTGCCTGTTTCTATTATCGCTAGATAGATTGGTAAATAGATCGATAAACGAAAGTATGCATTATTTTTCTCAGTGGACGACCCAACATATTTTATGCAGATATAGGCAAAAACCATGGCCGATTGTTCTATAATAATTTTAGAGATTAGTAATAGCAATAACCAAAAAAGAAAAACGCTTGATTTGTAGTTGGGATTTTTTTTTTTCATATATATTTTATTTTTTGACATTGTTCCATCCATTTCCGTACAGGTCAATCCATTAATATAATTATCCATTTAATTAACAGTGAATTATTTATTGTCTTAAACAATACAGACTTTGCAATATAAGTAACATACCATTAGTTTACCGAATCCTTACATTTCTGCAGAGACATGACTTATGTTGTAAAACTCTGTAATGAAAAATACTGTGTGCATGCGCGCGTGTGTGTGTGTGTGTGTATGTGTGTGTGTGTGTGTGTGTATGTGTGTGTGTGTGTGTGTGTGTGTGTGTGTAAGCTTCTGCGCTCTTCCTTATAATGAATTTCGCCCATCTAAAAAAAGAACGAATGTATTAAAAATATTGCATCGTTACATCGGGCAGCGTACGTTTTATTCGATTCTACACCTGCAACATTTTTCCCGCCATCTATGAACGTGTACTCACTTTCCGTGTGCATAGAAAGGTTTTAAATAAATACAGAATACGTCCAAATTAGAAATGTTCAAGCAAAGTCCTTTTTATTTACAACTCCATAAAGATATATATATATATATATATATATATATATATATATATATATATATATATATATTCAATTTCTAATAAAAGCCGGACAAATCTTCTCTTGTTAGGTTTTAATAAAGACCTTTCTTTTTTGGTGGTGGTGGGGGGGATTTGAGGTTATACACGACGAAATTTCCCCGTGTAGAAAAACTCTTGAAAAGAAATCCCCGTGATTAAACCACGTGAAGTGATGCTATTCTGTAAGCAAACTTTATCTGCACAAGAAGACAATTATTTTCTATATATATATATATATCCGATGAAATCAGTGATCAATGATATTTTGAAACACAGATGAAATATGGGTCGAAATCAGACAGAATAATAGTAAAAAAAAAGAAATTCTTTTTAGAATAGAAATGGCGAGATGTAACCTAAGTTCTAAGCTAACAGTTTCTTTGATCATCACAATTTTAAATGTAATGTTAATCATTACATTATGTCTTCTTAAATCTTCTTCTCCTTAATAGTGTTTTTTGTTTTATTTCTCATATTCTCTTACACTCAGTAAGCCCCTGGCTATTAGTGGCTTTATTGCCTTACATTGTATGAAATGATTATACATAGATACATATATATATATATATATATATATATATATATATATATATATATATATATATATATATATATAAATTTATAATACGATTTATAAATTATCCTAGGCACGTTCATGAGATAACATGAGTGATCAAAGATATTTTGACCATTTGTCGAACATGGCGTTTTATATTTGTGTATATATCTATTTATGATTCCTAGTTTACGGGATTATGTGTATGTACCCATCGGCATATTTCTATTCTCTTTATGCATATTTTATTCATATACGTATGTGTGTGTGTGTGTGTGTGTGTGTATGTGTGTGTGTGTGTTTGTTTATTTAATTTTTTTTTGTTTTTTATTGTGTTTATATGTGTTTCTTTTTGTTTATTTGTTTTTTTTTTCTTTGCGTGTGTGTTTACCTGAAATTTTTGCGCAATCTTCTATTTGTAAGGGACTTAGATGAAGAGTTGCATACATAAAGTAACATTAATGACAAAAGTATGTATTTATTAGGCTAAACCTAATTCTGTGTTTGACCAATTTTGTACATGTTCCTTTCTTGCTTTCTTCATTCCTTTCTTTGCCTTTCATCCTGTTTTTCTTTTCTTTCTTTTTATTTATCTTTTGTAAAACGTCCTTCTGAATATAGCATTAATGTTTGTACGTTTTTAAAAGCTTTCATCGACTTATGCTTACATCAGAAATAACACATGTGCCACCCAAAGTACGCTCAAGGAAAGAAAAACACGAATATCATAATTTACAAAATGCCTTTCTTTTCACTTTCCTTTTTTTTTATTTCTTATTATTTTGTCTGTCAGTCGGTTTATTATCTGTCTGTCATCGAATAACTCAAGGACAACTAGAATACTGTCCACCAAATTTTCCAGAGTTACTAATGGAACCCTAGAGCATATTTTTAGCATAGTAGATTTTGAAAATTATATTTTTTTCTCTTTATCGATTATTTCGATTGACAATGTTAGTGTAATAGTTTAGTGAACCATTTTTGAGTCTGAATAGCGCGCGAAAGCAAATATTTAGCTTTTCTTTAAATGTACATAAAATTATTATTAGAATCCCCCTTACCAACGAATATTTTATTTAAATGTTTTTAAATAACGTAACATTCAATAAATATAATTCAAATCGATGATCTGTTATTGAACATACTGTTAGATAGATAGATAGATAGATAGATAGATAGATAGATAGATAGATAGATAGATATGATCAGACTGTGATAGATAGATATGAATAGACTGTGATAGATAGATAGATAGATAGATAGATAGATAGATAGATAGATAGATATGATCAGACTGTGATAGATAGATATGAATAGACTGTGATAGATAGATAGATAGATAGATAGATAGATAGATAGATAGATAGATAGATAGATAGATAGATAGATAGATATGATCGGACTGTGATAGATAGATATGAATAGACTGTGATAGATAGATAGATAGATAGATAGATAGATAGATAGATAGATAGATAGATAGAGATGAACATGAACAGACTGTGATAGATAGATAGATAGATAGATAGATAGATAGATATGAACAGACTGTGATAGATAGATAGATAGATAGACATGAACAGACTGTGATAGATAGATAGATAGATAGATAGATAGATAGATAGATAGATAGATAGATAGATAGATAGATAGACATGAACAGACTGTGATAGATAGATAGATAGATAGATAGATAGATAGATAGATAGATAGATTATTTCAGTACGCTCTTTTTATCCATTACCAATATATAGACAAAAGACTCTCCAGTGGTATGATTCGATAGCTGATAGAACAGTTTTGGTTGGAGTAAGCCAGTCATACATTAACTAGTTTATCGGTCATACACCCTTGACGATAAACGTACTGTTTAAAATGTTGATATTACACGCACACGCACAAACACACACGCATAAACACACATACATACATATATATATATAGACACATATATACACTAACACATATATATATATATATATATATATATATATATATATATATATATATATATATATATATATATATATATATATATATATATATAGACACATGCACACACTCACACATGATGAGAGATAGAGACATGGTCTGATGATCGTTTAAGGCGTGACTCTGCCAGTTACCATTTGTTTAATATCTTTATATCGATTTCACTATCTATCTATCTATCTATCTATCTATCTATCTATCTATCTATCCTTTGTTCATTATCTATCTATCTATCTATCTATCTATCTATCTATCTATCTATCTATCTATCTATCACAGTCTATTCATATCTATCTATCACAGTCCGATCATATCTATCTATCTATCTATCTATCTATCTATCTATCTATCTATCTATCTATCTATCTATCCTTTGTTCATATCTATCTATCTATCTATCTATCTATCTATCTATCTATCTATCTATCTATCTGTGTGTGTATGCATACTAGTTATTTTTAATCTGTTTAGCTGAAAAAATTGAAGAATTACATTAGATATTTCCTCTAAAACTATCAGCCTGATCGATACTTTACTTTCTCATCTAAAAGATGCAAATACTGATATATTATTTCATTCGGTAGAGCATAATTCAAACAATGTATCTGCTTGCATGTCTCATTGAATAGCCTTCAAAATTTCAGGGCATACGGAGTAAAATAAATGTTTTTGTCTCTCTCTCTGTTCATGTCTATCTCTTTTTATCTCTGTATAAATATTAATTACATATATATCTATATCATCATTGATACACACACACACACACACACACACACACACATATATATATATATATATATATATATATATATATATATATATATATATATATATAATAAGGAAAACTATGACAAATAGAAAAAAAAACATTTCGTTTTCGTATAATGCATTTCTTTGCTACCCTTTATCGGATTAAACTAATGTTTATATTTAGCGCATGCGTATGAATAAGAGAGTCACTGAGAATTTTAAAATTCAAATTATTATTTTTTTATATATTTTTTGTCTATATATTTTACATATCGTTTTCATACACATGCACACGCACACACACACACATGTGGTAAATTGTTTGGATCTCATTAATTGTAATTCCACACACACATACATACACATACATACATATATATATATATATATATATATATATATATATATATATATATATATATATTCAGAGTTTCTAATGTCTATTTATACATACCGAGAGAAGTGTAAATGCGCTTTTTTTTATATCATTCAAAGTATTTTTTAAGAAATAATATTACCATTAGATTAGAAAAAAAATTGATTTGAAAGGATTTCGATAAACGCAAACTAAACAGGAAATTTTGAGATAAACTAAGATTTAAAAAAAAACATTCTGACTATTTTATCTTATTATTCTTATTGATTCAATTCGTTTTCTCTTCTATTTCATGTTAAAAATAATTTCAAAGAACCACAAAAAAATAAACAATTAGAAGAAAAAAAAATAAGTGTCATTATCGGCTAAATATTCGCTTGGGATTTACAAAGATTTTTCTTATTGTACACATCTGTCCACCATTTTCTTTTTTCTCCTTCCGACAGGCACACTGTAAACACACCTGGATGTACGCACACACTCACACAGATACATTCGAGCACGTGGACGCATGCGCATGCGTGCTTGAAACGTGACCACATTTCCGTTCAAATTGAATGTCTCGCTGATTAAAAGGAAACGTGCATTATGGGTAAAACAATCATAGTGATATTGTCCGTTTAGTAATCATATTAATAGATGAATATTATTCCTTCGTTCACATGCTCGGCCATTTCATTTGCGATTTCTTTCTCTTTAGATCTTCATAACTCACACATGAGTCGATACTATATATCACTTTAGAAGTCAGTCTGCCGAACGTAGGTTTTTTTTTGAGAATTACGACAAGTCACAAGCGAAAATATCTTCAGGATTAGGACGTTTAAAAGTGTTCGTGGGTCTGATAAAATGTAACAGATTACGATAATTAAAAAAAAAGACCACGAATGTGTATCATGAGTTATTCGTCTAACGCTTATTTATCGTGTGTCAGGGAGTGTAAAGTTGGTAGGTGAAGAAAATCAAGTCTGAGAACAAATATTAATACCTCATATTATCCATTATCAAACGATTAAATCCTTGTTTAATGCGATGCTGATATCACCTGGGATACCTTATATGTGACAAGTCCATTTAATTATTCAATATTTTTTAAAATGTACTTTCTTTTTTCTTTTCTTTTTAAGTACTTAATAGAAGTTCTTACCGGTTCTTATTTGCACAAAAAATAACTTGGAGCATCGCTAGTCCTACAGTAAAAAATATTTCTTCCTAATAAAAAAACATTTTTATGTTAGCAAATCTTGCGTGTCTTCTTGCCACAGATATGAAAATTATCAGTCGTATATATATTTATTAACATAGATAAAAAAAATCAGTGTGTGTGTTTACCAATTACACAAATATCTATTAAGAGATAAATCAATAAACCAACACACACATATGTATATATAGGATTTATATATATATATATATATATATATATATGTGTGTGTACATGCATAAAATGTTTCAAGGATCAAGCAACTAAGGCGACTTGGGTGTTCCGTGAATATACCTGGGAACATCAATTGGGGACTGAGTGGATTTGATTACCCAGCATGAAGGTATTTTAAACTATGACTCGACTAAAAAGATATGCTTCTGTAAATGATAACACGAGTATGTAAATCATACGTGAATGCAGCAATCTAGCTTAGAAGAAATACAAAAGTACAGACGACAGGCTAAGAACAGTTATACAATGGGAATTGTGCAAACGAAAAAACTGGGTTCGATTGATGTAACTCGTAAAAGATGATTTGCCTGTACCTGTAAATCCTATGATGATGATAAAACAAACGGGAAAATTATTAAAACCTTACCTGTTGGTTGAAGATTATGCAGAAAATGAAGTCTAAACTAGTATCTATAATAATTGGTTCAATTAGAAATGGACAAAAAATCCAAAAAAAACAACAACCCCCCCCCCAAAAAAAAAATTGTGATTGGACGAATTGAAAAATCGACCAAAAATTGAAAATCATCAGAACTCTTAGCTGGAGTCACGTAAAAAGGTACAATATAAAAAGGTACAATGTGAAAAAAGTACAATGTA
>CAHIKZ030005358.1:1840000-1865000 GCA_903632075.3 Acanthosepion pharaonis | reverse complement strand
AGGTCTGTTCATATCTATCTCTCTATGTTCATATCTATCTCAAGTCTACTCATTATCTATCTACTATCACACACATATACATATGATATTTGCATTCATATATATATATATATATATATATATATATATATATATATATATATGCAAAGATGCGCTCGCGTAAGTATGAACATAAGTATAAACCCATCGAAGTATGTATCCTAAAGAAATGCTCTCAGCGTAAAAACCTATGCCCTAAAGCCTCTTGATCTAGTTTTGATATCGGCAGCTAACAGATTAGATTAAAATTCATACAGCCTCGCTTTCAAATCGCTTTTAAACTGGGCGATTATGTCATTTTTATTCCATAGTTTCTTGCACACATTAGATACAATAATAATAAATAATATTGCTAACATCATCTTCAGTACTACTACTACGATAAAAAAAAACAAACACTTAATGACATATAGCAGTAACAATACGAAAAAATTACATCTATACCATTATATTTACCATTTATAGCACAGTTTCTCTTTCTTCGGTGTCTGCGTGGCCGAGTGTTTAGAATGTTAGCGTTGTGATCAGGGTTCGAATCTCACCAGGGTCGATTTGTCAAGAAGTTGATTTTTTGATAACATCGGCCTTGGGAAATGATTCTAACGTAGGGAAATACCTAAAAACCATAACACGGGTTGATCAAAACCTTGTGAGTGAAAGTGTGTAGACGGAATTGTTTGGAAGCCATTTTCGTCACGGTGATGAGCGACTTGTACAAAACTGTTGATAACGCCAGATTATGCGCTTTCTCTCAGAAACTGTAACTAACGTCTGCTCAGCATAGTTGTAGCATAGACTACAGAATAATTTCCTGGGCGTTTGAAAAACATATTAGGTACCTGAGTAGGCGTCTGCAACAGGGATTAGCTAGTTACACTAGCAGACGGGTAAACTCGAATACGAGCAGACGGACATTTTTTCCAAGAAATAATGAGTTCAATATTGTATTTAAAATTTGGCAGTGTCTTATGTTTCCAATTTTCAAATAATTATAACAATATCAAACAGATCGAATCGCCGTTGTGTAATGTTTAGAAACATAATCGAGCAGACCTTTACTACTGTATAGTAAGTTTAATCCTGACTAAATACTCATATACTTGTGGCCTTGTGTCAGAAAAAGTTAATTTTAGTAAATATTTCTAATATCATTAATAATAAGTTGTATATTTCATATTATATATCTTTACTTTTATATGGGCTTTCAATTATTAAATAATAATAAAATTAATATTAAATGTTATGTCAAATTCCAGTTTTGCCATTATTATGTTAATCATCCTTGAGTTTATTAAAGTAACAACAGCAATAATAATTATAATAAATGGTTGATACATTACAATTATTACAATAAATCATCTCTTTCCTCTTTTCGTTTAAATAATAATATAGTAGAAAATAAACGTAATGACAAAAAATAAATAATGAAATTGCAGAAAGAATTGGCGGAAATAAGACTGTTGCAAAATGAAGGAAATATTTTGACAATGAAGAACAATGTTGGGTCCACAATTGTTAGCCTGCTTAGAATAGCGCCAAAAGATCTAGAGGGTAGATTGGCGAAATCGAACACTCAAAGTATGATTGATACTTTTCCAGAAGTGATGTTGAGGTCGACAAGAAAACCGCGAAACATGCGGGAAATTTTAGAAGACTCGCTATTACTCATTGCACAGTGAAAACTGTCAGACATCAGGTGCGAACATCCAAATTAATAATAATAATAATAATAATAATTGTCGCTGTTGTTGTTTCCGTCGTCGTCGTTGTTGATGCTGTAGACGTGAAAAAATCGTTTCTGTAAGTTTTGCAACTAATTAAAGGATATAATTTCATAACAGTCTTTTTATAAAAAAAAAAGAATAAATGCAAAAATTCTAAGACCTTGCTCGAGAACTGAAGAAGCGGTGGAAAATATGAATAAAGATCGTGCTCGTGGCCATTGCCTCCATGGAAACTTCTATAAAAAATATATGTAATGTTGAGATTGGGGAACTGGAAATCAGGGAATATTTAAAACAATGGCAGGTCGGCAGGTTTATTGTGAAAAATGCATAGACTATTACTACTACTACTACTACTACTACTACTAATAATAATAATAATAATAATAGTAATAATAATAATAATAATAATAACAATAAAGAAAATGGTTGACGTAACTCTTCCAGTATTTTTCAACACTTAAACAAGACCGCAATTTAAGAAAAAATATACAATATTTAACAATATTCAACAATATTTCGACAATATGTCTGTCTTTTTCAAGTTATGTTTAAAAATTGTATACAAGTGTAAAAATGTTTTTAAAAATTACAAAAAAATATGCCTTTGTACAAACGTCGCTTGTCTTGAGAAAAACGGTTGTAGTGGTAATCAACGCGTCAAAACGAATGAAACGCCGCCAGCGTGAATGGCATGCAACGGAAATGTGCTTAATATGATGGTGATCGTGCTCATCTTGAAATTTTCCGTTAGTTGATTAGTTACTAAGAGGAATTAATCAAAAAGCTTAATATAAATCATATGAAAATCTCCTGTTATTCTGTCATGTAAAGCCAACCGCCCAGACATTGTTATTAAAGACCACAAACAAAAAAGTGCCTCCTTATTGATATAGCAGTCCTTGCTGACTGCAATGTATCTTTGAAGATATTCAAAAAGCTATCAAAATACAAGGACCTTGAAATAGAAATCTCGAAAATGTGGCATATGGGAACATCAACAATCCCTGTTGTAGTTGGAGCCCTAGGACTGGTTGGAAAAGAGTGCAGTAGACTAATTGAAGGGATTCCTGGAAGTCCATGCCTCAAGGATATACAAAAAATTGTTCTGACAAGTACAGCCCATACTTTATGAAGGGCTTTATCTATGTAATTTTTTTTGTTTTGTCAGTGGAAAGTGTCATGATGCCATTTCTAACCTTAGGTCCCTGGGCAGGACCCAGAAAGAAATTTGTAAACGCCAGAAATTGAAGAAAATAATAATAATAATAATAATAATAATAATAATAATATAGACCTCAACGTCTTAATAATAATTTAAACAATAGGGGTCTGGACATCGCATCTTTTGGTTTATTTAATCTAATAATCTCTGCATTTCTTGAACTTGTCAATTCTTTGACCTTGTCATTATGGTCACCAAGAATAAATATGTCACAGAGTCACTTTCGTAATCATAATAATAATATAGACACCTACGTGTTAATGATAACTAAAACAATTGGCGACTGGACGTCCCACCTTTTGGCAACTTCAATCCAAGGATCATTGCATTTCTTGTGCTTGTCAATTCCTTTGACCATGTTATTATGGTCACCAGGGATAACCATGTCATTGAGGCAATGTCGTGTTTATTTGTCAACGGCCACAATGTCTGGTTTGAATCAATGACGCAATTTATTTGGATGTTGAAATACCACAAGATCTTGAGTTGGTCTTTTCGATCACCTTCTGACTTGGGCTTGTACCAGTTCTTGTCGACTTCAAGTCCATATTTTCCTACAGAGACGCGCCAATGACTCTAAGAGGACAACTCTTCTTCTTCTTCTTCTTCTTCTTCTTCTTATTATTATTATTATTATTATTATTATTATTATTATTATTAATAATAATATTATTATTAATAATAATAATAATAATTATGACATCAGTGTTAATATTTAAATTTTGGTATTAGTTCCAAATACTAGTCTGCTAATTTTCATTGTTCATCTTGGCAACATTCAGACGTAGTTCTTTTTTTTTTTTTTCACCATTTTCATTCATTATTTCGTTTGTCAACCCCAGCCGCAGGCAACTCAGAAACAACAACTTAAATATGTTACCCCCGGGGCAAATGACTAAGAATAAGAAAGAATTTTGATCAAAAACCGTGTAATTCTATTTATCTATGTACAGATATATGTAAGTATACACATGTTCGTATGCATAAATGCATGTTTATACATAGGGGATATGAAAATATATGCGTTAACACATACACGCACACACAAACACACAGACGCGCGCTCGCTCGCACACACACACACACATATATATATGTATATATGTATGTATGTACATAGGTATGTATATATACGCGTGTGTGTATATATGTTTGTATATGAGCGCGCGTTCATGTGAAACATGCATACTCAGATATCGACACATGCAAAGAAAATTGGTTATTTTTACATATCTAGATATCGAGATATATGCATGAATAGATGTACACATATATGTTTTTATATATATATATATATATATATATATATATATATATATCTGTACATATAGTTATATTAATAAATGAATGTATAAAATATATGAATTTACAGTTTTAATTTTGTGTTATAAATATGAATATCTAAACATATATATATATATATATATATATATATATATATAAATATATTATATATTAAATATGCATAGAAATTTACGTGATATATCGCTCAATCATATATATATATTCTAATTGTAGCAAAACAATTATATATATATTATAATTATATATCATTATTAATTTTTATAATAAAAATATTACATAATAAAATATTTTATTAAATTGTTGTAGTATATTTCAATATATATATATCTATATATATCATTTATTTATTATAAATTTATCATATAGACTAAACCATTTTACTCACTACAAAGATGCAACTTGGTTTCAGTGCATTTCCGCTGCACCTCAACGGTTGAGAATCGAATATGGTTATGAATAATCCTGCATGTAGGCAAGCCGTATCTAATAATTATCACTCTACTATCGGTATTCAGCCCTCTTTTGGATTAATGCTCTGAACGTTGGAATTTATATATTACTTTCGTTCTCATCGCATCGCATCGGATATATATATATATATATATGTGTGTGTGTGTGTGTGTGTGTGTGTGTGTGTGTATGTATGTATGTATGTATGTATGTATTAATCAATTCACGAAAAAAATCTTATCAGGGACCGAGAACAATAGAAGAGTAATCAAGAACACGGCAGATAACGATTGTTGTTGAATTTAATCTTTTTAGGATTAAAGTTGGCTGGAAGTTGTCAGAAAGTGTTCCACAAGCAAGAAATTCGAAAAAAAATTGGTATCATAGAACTTGCGGTTACATAAAGATGAAAATTGATTAGACTTTTTCGTCAGTCTAGTACTGCACTTACTAAAGTCTAGGTATCATAGCGAAGAGGTCATCCAAACAATTACCATGAAAATATTTATAGAAAGGGCATAGGGAAACAACTTTACAGTGGTAGGAAAGTGACTGAAGCTGAGATGCCAGGTCATGATCAGTAATATTGCTGATTCTTTATTGGATTTTATCAAGAATCTCTAAATATGTGGCAGGAGAACCAGACCATATGTGGTAACAATAATCTAATCATAGACGAATGGTAAACTTATAAATATATAAGATAGATTCTACAAATAAAATTGTCTAAAATAATATTTTATGTATCCTTTGTAATGGTCAGTGAAAATGTGGTTTCAGCATTATCAACACCGGGAATTGTTAACTTGAAACAGATCTATGAGTGTGTGTGTGTCTTTAAACAGACTTAGACCATAACAACACGGTCGTGCATGTCTCCATTGGTGTCACGAGTAGGCCAACTGGAGCTTTGATTAGTACTCTATAGTATTCAATAATACGAACAACTTCTTCTTGCCTTCAATATATCCTGTAATTGTCAAAATTTCCAAGCCTCTTTTCCTCATTATGTATTCTAGAAATTTTAACTATCTATTCCTGATGTTAAGTATAAGTGTTCTTTTTGCTTCCATTTCTCTAAAACTTCGTCGTTACTTACGTGTTGTGTCCATGTTATTCCCAGCAGTAGAAAAATATTTTTGTTGTCTCAAGTCTCTTCTTCATCTGTGCGAAGATTGTCCAGCATTCATTGCCATATAGGAGGACTGATATTACAGAGCAGTTCAGTATTCTTTGCTTTGTTTCTAATGAAACTTACTGTTTCTTAATACTTTGCTTAGCTTTTAGAAGGCAACTGTTACAATGTGCCTTCGGTTTTCATTGTCATATTTTCTATCCTCTGTTAAAACACTTTCTAGATATTTAAATTTTTACACTTGTTTCATTTTAGTATCTCCAATTTCTAATTCTAACCAGAGATGACTTTTATTTTACTTTTTTTTCTGAATATATATATTGTTTTATTTTATGAATTTATCTAGAATTATGGAAATGTTTTATTTATAAAAAAAAACAAAAACAAAAACATCCTTGATAATGGCTAAAAGTATAGCCGAAAGCTCTTGGCAAATATTCGGATAATTTTAATATAATTTGTGTCCTGAAAAGAAAAAAATTATACGAACACATGAGAAATTATGTAAAAAAAAAAAAAAAAAAAAAAAAAAAACTCGCCCACTACATCTTGTCAGTCGTTTTCAACGAAACTTGCATAAAAGAGGGATTGCTGCCCAAATACACAATTTATATATATCTTTGTACGTGATGGATGTGAAACCCATGAAACCCTGAGTCGTCCTGTAAACGTAGGTACATATATATATATATATATATATATATATATATATATATATATATATGTGTGTGTGTGTGTGTGTGTGTGTGTGTGTGTGTGTGATTGAATAAATTACGAACATTATGTCTGCTTATTTTTATTATAATCTTTTCATATTCACTAATATTTTTCCGTATATTACAATTAAATAAGGCAAGAGATGCACAATAACAGTGAAAATAACTTTTATTTCCCAAGTACTTTCCAGTTTTTTTTTCTTGAAAGTACGTGAATATGAACGGATTGTGATAAAATAAGCACTATATATAAGCACAATATTTTTAATTTATTTAATCGGACATGCCTAAAAGAGACTTTGCTGTCAAAATACACACACACACGTGTGTGTGAGTGTGTCCCTGTGTGTTTTATTGAATTCCACTGATAATACGTGTCTATTCAATTGTTTACTACTTTTATAATGTTCGTGTATGAATTGTCGTTCATTCAGATTAAACTTATAAAGAAACTGTCCCCCCTTTTTTCATAATGTTCGATTGTTTTCAGCCATCATTCGTCATTATCAATAATGTTAATGTTTATCAGCATTGAAATGCAGAAAGTAACACCACACGCATTCGATATTCGTACATTTCAATTAAAATTACAACGTTTCCTTACAAAAAACCCATTAGGATGAAATTAATAAAACCATTTTCTCTCTTGTTACTGATAACTTCAACATTTTCATTTTGTTTTTCTTACAAACTTTGCACTGTTGATTTAACTGTACGCGTATCGAATGCAAGTGATGTCATTTTCGCTATTTTCAATGTTATCACGTTCTTGATAACATTCACGTTCGTGATCTTCGAAAGTACTCGAGCAAAAACCTAGCGGAACTTTTGGGGACTTCTTTCATCAGTTTGATCTAAATGTACGGCAACTAATACAATTGACAAGCATGTATGTATATATATATATATATATATATATATATATATATATATATATAGTAGAGCCAAAAAACAACATGTCCTGAAGATAACGTTCAAGCATGAAAGAAACTGTTGCCGCCTGGTGTTGATATCAGTGTCCACTTTTATATTTACATACATTCTATCCATGTCTGACTAGGTACAGAGGCTGAAGATTGCGTTTAAGCATAAAACAGACTGTGGTCGCTGGGCGTTGACCACAATGTCAATATATTTTAATTTATTGCTTAAACGTTATTATTAATCGATGCCAATATTTGAATAGATTGTTTTGATCTATTTCTTACACAGCATATTTATTTCCATCTACCGGCCTGAATATTCGAGAATACTGGTTAGGGAAGGGCATATATTTTTCTAACAAGATTTCAAATATGGGTATCCATTAAAAATAAAAATTTAAGCAATAAATTAAAATATGTCGGATTAATAAATGAAAAATCCATTCCTATATATATATATATATATATATATATATATATATATATATATATATGATTTAATTGATGTGTATTTGGGCAGAAACCTTTCTTTCATGCATCTTTCATTGAAAACGGCCAACGAGGAAGATTTAATTATTGAGTTTTTCCAACAATCTAACATTTTTCCGTTTTTCAAGGGTTAAAGAATATAGGAATTGTCCATAGTTATAATTATTCCGAGCGCTTTCAGCTGCTTCTCTAGCCATTATCCAGGATGTGTTTTGGGATTGTGAAATTCAGTGTTTGGTTGCTACATAGTAATTTTACAGTGTGGTTCGAACGGTTAGTGTACCTCTTGGCGATCATACACAGTGCGCGGCCAATTGACCTATTAAAAATAACGTATAAACTAAAAATATATTAAATAATTGTCCAACTTAATCCACTTCAGTATATATATATATATATATATATATATATATATATATATATATATATATATATATATATAATTATTTTTTTTTTAGTATGATCCCATCGCGACACAGAAATTACTATATTTCGAAACAGGTCAGCAGTATTTAAGTTTAATTCCAATATTAATCCTTAACCACCGGGTGGCAGTTTCAAAACAAGGCTTGAGGATGAAACTGCCACCCAGTGGTTAAGGATTATAGAATCATATTTTAAAAAAATAATTATAATCTAGGCTCTACTTGTGTATCGAGCACTGTTTTTTAAAAAATAAAAACAGAAATACTAAGGAACTTCGATCATCAATCTAACGGTTCTTTTCTATTATATAAATATATTTGCACACACACACACACACACACACACACACACACACACACACACACACACACACATATATATATATATATATATATATATATATATTATCACTTTAATCGGTATTTTTTTTGGATACTCATATTTGAGTAGACGCTTCATATATTTATTAAACATTATGTTTATCTATTTTCGTCAACCAAGGTGAATGTTCGAAAAATCGTACTGAAGAAATATTTTCCCTCACCAGCAGGATTCGAACCTGCGTTCTCGGGCCGGTAGACGAAAATAAATAAATATACTGTTTAATAAATAAACGGGTCGTCTATTCAAATATGGGTATCCTCTATTCGTGTAAGGTGATAAAAAATGTATATAAATATTTAAAAGAGGTTAAGTTCAAATCGCTCATAAGATTTTCTTGCAAGTGCGATCGACAGGCACCCCCGAACATTCAGATCACCTGATCATCCTTGTTGTAAGAAGTAGAGATTTGATCATACTCTCTCTTTTTGTGTGGTGTTGCGGGTTACTGTATTTGTTCTGCTTTATTCATTTTTATTTAGTCAGTGTGTATTTTGTGTCATTGCATAGGTATGTGTCTGTCTTTTAGTCTATGTTTTACTTTTCTGCTTATGTTTACTCTTCCATTTTATTGTATTTGTGGGTCTCTTTCCTTCTTTGTTCTCAGTTTTTGTTTTTTTTTTTTTTTTTTTGTCACTTCAAGTCTATTGTGTTCCTAAAGTCAAAAACACTTTGATTTGTTGTGTGTATTAAGATCGTATAAAATTATCTTTTGTGGATATATAAGTTGATAATCTTCTATGTACCTGAAATAAGACAAATTTTTTAAAAACACATCGAACACACCAACGCTTTACGGATTACCAAAAATACATAAAACCGTACATCCCTCATGAGACTAATTATATCAGGAGTGGGTAGCGCTCTACATAAACTAGCCGGCACACTAACCAAAATTATATCCCCAGTTCTTGGTACAATTATTTCCTCACATCAAAAACACAGGTGATCTTTTAAATAAATTGAAAAACATAGACATCAAAAACAAATATATGGGTAGTTTAGATATAAAATCTTTATACACAAATGTTCCTAAAAATAAACATGTAAAATCACACTTAACTAAAACAAAAAATAAAATGTTTTCCTATATAGAAAATCATAAAAAAATGTGCCATTGAATCACAAACCGATGTTTTTTTTTTTCACGTTCGATAACAATTTTATGCACAAAAATTTGGTTTACCGATGGGATCCCCTCTTAGTAACGTTTTGGCTTGTCTATTTTTTGAATTTCTGTTAAGTAATCCTTTCAAAATATTTTACCACAGAATTCTTCTTATTTCAGATACATAGATGATTCTCTCTCTCTCTCTCTCTATATATATATATATATATATATGAATTTGTAGATCTGATGAATTGGATCGTGATTCCAATGTAATAAATTATAACCATGGAATATTAGTGTTTGAGTATTATATATATATATATATATATATATATATATATATATATATATATATATATATTATATATATACCCAAGTATAGGATTGGTGTATACGGAATAAATTCCAATAATCAACAAATACTATTCTTAAAAGAGTGCTCAATACAGAGTAGAGCAAATGTAATTATTTATTCGAAAATTATAACATAGATATGTTATGAAATCACTACAAAAATAGCCATTTTGTTTCAACGCTTCTGATATCTTACCAAGTGATGGTGTTGGATATATATATATATATATATATATATATATATATATATATATATATATATATATATACGAATGATCTATTTCCTTCCTTCTAAGCATATAGACGCCATTTTAATACCGGTGATTGTTGTATAGGAAAAAATATCTATTAATTGGTCTAGGTCATGCCACAACATACATGTTTTTTATATTACATAGTTTTTGAGATATGATTGTAATTAATCAAAGAAGGATTATCCTCACACGCTGTGTGTAAGTGTGTGTACTCACAAGAAAAAAAGAATTTATATAATTGTGTGTGTCGTTGTGCGCACATGTGTGCGTGTATCTAAGTAAAAGACAATACGTGTAGCTAAAAATTCGGAAGATTATTAATGACAGAAGTGTTTTCATTATTGCACTTGAAGAAACAAATCTTTTGATTGAATCAAATATTGTCACATATCCATGAAATGTGATATGTTCTTTGAGAAAGTGTGCAGTGTATTTTTAATTCGAATTCACTATAGCACCCTTCTTACGAATTCAAAACTTTAGAATAAATCATAGTCCTCTTCAAATACGGGACGATTAAATTAATTTAAAAAGAATTTAACAACTGAAGGAGAAGAGATCAGCTAAAATGTTGGAATAAAAAGCAAGAGAAAGATGAAGAGATGATAGAAAACTAAGAAGAATAAAATATGTGGAAGAATGAAAATACTTCATGTCATAATCTCTAAACAACTTAAAGAATATGACTAGGAATTTAACAGCTGAAGAAGAAGAAATCCGCTAAAATGTTGGAATAAAAAGCAAGAGAAAGATGAAGAGATGATAGAAAACTAATAAGAATAAAATATGTGGAAGAATGAAAATACTTCATGTCATAATCTCTAAACAACTTAAAGAGTATGACTTGGAACAGCTGAAGAAGAAGAGATCTCATGATAAAAAGCAAGATTAAGATGAAGGAATCATTGAAAACTAATAAGAATAAAACATGTGGAAGAAAGACATAGAATTGTAGGCATACTAGCAATACTGTGCGTTGAACATCGTTAAGAAAAAGGTGTTTTTTTTTTAGAAATATTGTCTAAAGTTATTCTTTTTGTTTTTGATTGGCGATAAATATTTTATCAATGGCTGTACTGGAAACAATCTCTTTTCATTTTTTTATTTTTATTTTTGTGTCTTTGGATAGAATTATCATATTTAAAAACTATAAATAAATGTAAAGGTAAAGTAACTCATTAAATGCACCTCGTTTCGTATGTCTCATGTGGTATGGTTTACTGAACAGATGGTAAAAATGTCTCAGGCATGCCGATTCTCTATTGGTAAAATATCCTTTCTTTATTTTCTTGTAATTGATTAAAGAAGAAAAATCAAATAAGAGAGATTACTTTTCCATAGATACATGCATACATACATACATAAATACATACATACAGATGTGTGTGTGTGTGTGTGTGTGTGTGTGTGTGTGTGTGTGTGTGTGTGTGTGTGTGTGTGTGTGTGTGTGTGACGAAAATCGTTTGGTTATATTTTCTTGAAGGGTTTCCGGTTAAAATGTTTAAGAGACGACGATGTCCGTTGGGTAAATGGAGTTCTTATTTGAGGAAATAAGAGTTAAGAAGAAGAAGAAGAAGAAAAATCCCCAAATCAGACTGACCTTTAAGAATTTAATTGGTGAAGCACAATCAGAAAGTGTGACTTTTTTTTTTATATGATGAAGGTGTGTGTGTGTGTGGGGGGGGTAAAGATGTAATAAAGGAGAGGAAAAGAGAGACAAAGAGGAAGGAAGGAAAGACGAGTAAGAAAAGACTGAATTCTTAGAGTTTTTATTTTTATGTTATTATTGCAAAACGGTGAAATAGAGAGAGAGAAAGAGAGAGAGAGAGAGAGAGAGAGAAAGAGTTGTGAAGAAGAAGGAGAAGGCAGTGAAAGAGAGGGAGAGGGGGGAGCAGAGAGAACACAGGTAAAGGTCGTGGATTGTAGGTGGGTGAAAGGAAGCCGTTACGCGTTAAGTGTGAGGAGGTTTCCGGCACCGCTTCTCCATTTCCTTAACGAATCGCTGGGAAGCCGTTAAAAGGGGTCGGTATTAGGATTTAGAAACAAATAGACGCAGGCAGACACGCAACGAACGAGACACACGTACGCGCCATCAAGCAAGTTGGACCGGCAAGCAGGCAGTCAAGAAGCTAGGCAAGTAAGGAAGGCGGTTGGTTGGATGACGAACGGGGAATTGTATATGGAAATAATGTCCAGAGAGATCTCCCGTTGGCCGTCAGCGTTGGAATGCGCTTGTGGTTGCTGGTGGAGAAGGAGGATGGCGAAGGCAGGGAGAATGAAGTCGAGCAGAGAGAGGTAGCGGAGCCGAGAAGCAGGGATTGTAAGAAGAGGAAAAACTGTAGTCGTCATGGCCAGGTCTTAAACGATATCGCCCGAGCTTAAAAAATGATTCTTATCCTATTGTATATAGGCTAAGGAGCTTTAAGTTACATAACAAAGAAATCGACGTAAATAAACTTAAACCAAAATGCAATTCTATTTTAATTTTTAAATATCAATCTTGAATGATAAAATAATGGAAGTGTTTCACTGCTGTTTATTAAAACTGCAAATAAGAGTATGCATTATATTTATACTACAATTAATCAGTCATTTATCCCTTGTTTCCTGTTTAGGATTGGGTTTCCGGTTTCTTAAAAAAGTCTACTTCAGCTCTATACTCCTGACACTTATCCTGTCACCCTCTAGCTTGAGCGGCTTTCTATAGGGTAAACATTAGTAAAAAGGAAAAAAATATTATGTTTTTCTTATACGTTTCTTTTTTTAAAAAGATAAACATCACATCCAAATTGTTTACTATTATATTATTTTTAAGCGCATCCTATTTTATATGTTAAAAGTAAACATGTAAAATTAACCAGAAGTGTTTAAAAATATTTTGATTATCTAACTAAAATGTTTTATGCGTGTTAATTTAGAATCAGTTTTGATAGAAATTCGTCTCAAAGCTATTTAACCTTTAATTAGTAATTAGTAATTAGTAATTAATAATCCTTAGTAATTAGTAATCCTTAATTAGTAGCTTAACGTTTATTGACGCAGAAAGTGCAGTTGGTGAACCTATTTCAAATTTTGATGTTCTTTGTTGCATATACTTTTGTACAAATGCCCTTTAAGAAAGGCATGAATCCATCTATTTTATTTTCTTATGGTAAACTGTATTTCTCTAGCATTGAAGGACAGCTCTTCTTGAAGAAGGGTTATTCTTAACTCAAAAATTGTGAAGAATGCAATAGAAGACACTCTATTATTATGTTGCAAGAAATTATGGTAATTCATAGATAATAAAGAAATGTGTGGAGAGTGATGATTGCCCGCGTTAAAAGAAAGAAAAAAATATTTGATAATTAACTTCTCGGATTGTCATTTAAGTATACATAAATAATTTCTATGCTAATGAGAAATGGTTAGTAAATGATACCTAGGTTATTATTCTTATTATTGCTAGTTCGATCATAAGTGACCACAGGTCATATAGCCTTGTGCCAGACTAAACTAAGCATGGTAAATATAAATATCGGTACCCAGTCCTTCATTAGTAGTTTGCAAGATAATATCAAAGACTATTACTATGAAAACAAGTGCTCCATACTTGCGAACTTGTGCCAGACTAAGCTAAATTTAGTTGAAAGACACATAAATAAATACGGTCCAATGCGTGTACATACTTACATCCCATTACACAAATACACATACAATCCATTATACATATTCACATACATACATTTCATTAGATACACATATATACATATAATTACACATACACGTATACACACACACACAGATATATATATATATACAACACATTACACAGATACACAAATATACATTTCATTGCACATATTCACATACATACATTTCATTAAATACACATATATACATTTAATTACACACCCAAATACCCAAACACACACACACACACACACACACACACACACACACACACACACACATATATATATATATATATATATATATATATATATATATATATAACCCATTACACAGATACACATACATAGGTTTAATTACACATATTCACATGTATACATTTCATTACACAGATACACATAGATACAACCTATTACACGGAAACATATACATAAATTTCTGTACACATATACACATACATACATTTCATTACACAGATACACAGACATACATCACATTGCATATATACGCATATACATTTCATTACCCAGCTACAAACACACACACACACATACATCCCCCCACATATATAACAATATCCAAAATTACCTCATATGGGTATAGGTCTATTTCAGCCAACGGGAAGTGCGTCGGTTTTATTCAACCCAGGTAGACACACACACATACATATATATATATATATATATATATATATATATATATATATATATATATATACACAGATACATACATAGTCCCATTACACAGATACATAACACAATGAATTATAAACACGAGCTGAATCCCACTCAACGTAGAAAGAATACTTGACCACATTGTATATTGATATTAATAAATCTGATTATATTTTTCTGCACAAAGAATTCAATATTTAAAATGTGATTTATTTAATCGTTCTATCGAGCGCGTTCGACCTCAACATTGATTATCACGTTTCTGTTGAAGTCTGAAAGTTGTTATGACCTGATAATGTATAACTGAAATATTTTTTACATATATACTCCTTAATGTATATGAAAAAAAACAGACCCGCGCAGACAAACACTTGCGCGCATATATATATATATATATATATATATATATATATATATATATATATATATATATATATCTATTTAGGTAGCAATCCTTCTTTCATGCAAGTTTCATTAAATATGACAGACAAGGTGCTTTGATTAAGTTTTATATAATTTTTCATATGATATTACAATTGTTTTTCTCTTTAGTAGATAAATTATATAAAAACTGTCCAAATGTTATATTTTTCCGAGCGCTTTCGGCTATACATTTAGCCATTTTCAAGGATGAAATATATTAACAGTTAACTGGAAATAGATTGTTGTATGTTTGTATTTAATATTATAGGATGTTTTATTTTCAAAACACAGTAATCACATTGCGTCCATGTTCATTGAGTATTGGCTTCTTTTATTTTATTAATAAGGCTTCCATTATTTTTAGTATTTTTTTTAGCTATTTTTTGCATCTAGATGATACTATTACATTTATGTTATCAACAATTATGTTGGGAAAAGTTCCGGTAGGTCTCCATGAGTATTTAAATGAGAACAAATTGAGCTATGATCAGAAAGATGTAGCGTGAGTCTTGTTGTTAAACATGTTGTCGTGTGGACAGTATAATTGTTTACGAATTTTGATTGATTAGGAGCACAATATATATATATATATATATATATATATAGAGAGAGAGAGAGAGAGAGAGATTTTATAGTAAGGTTCACCCTGTACAAGCCCCGGGGGCTACTCAAGGTAGAGGGTTACGATAAGGGGTAGTTTATATGGATAGGAGGTTGACTCTAGACTTGAACAGGTTAAGATTGTAGTGATCGGGGAAACATCCTCTATATATCTGCCTGTGTGTACGCAGGCGTGTAGGTTGTACTTTTTTAACTTTTACATTTATATCTAGGTATAATAAAGATATACACTATAGGTATAATAAAGTTATACATATAAAATAGGGGTTAGAAAACCCTGATTTTAAACCTTTGCTCCCTAGTGGTCATATCAAAACAAGAGAAAGGCTGCGGAAGTAAATTCATACAGAAATCCAGACTGGAGCCCTGAAAATGCTTGGCTGTCAACACCGACAAAATTCCAGCAACTCTTGCAGCCAAGCCATCCCCAAATGTAATACCCTGTATTTCTTTGCATCATATCGGTACGACCGAGAGGGGATCATGTGGCCTGGGTAGGGCACGGGCTCCATATAACATCGGCCAAGCCTACTTCTGGAGAGGTCACACCAGACTCAACATCAAAGAACTGAATTTTGACCAAACCGGGCGCTACAAGTTGAGGTCAACCTTAAACAAATATATGCCATCGACACTTTGATTTTCTTTCACATCCAACCAAATCTTGCAAAGCCAAACGGCGACAGGAAATGGATGATGGGATCAGGATAACGGTTCTAGGCCTGAATATGCACATTGGTGACGAATTTAGGCATCATAAAGGAAGTGATCGTCAAAGAAGAAATTAAATTCTTTTACTCATAAATATTATATCTAACAACTAGCTAGCCCAGATAGATAGATAAAAAAAACATTATATACAATATTACATCTTTTTATATTTAGATTATTATTGTTAAGAAGTATTTATTTTAATTTTTTTTCTTTTACACTGTTGGAGCAACTTTGTACATGAACTTGAATCTTTCATAATAATATCAAATATCATCTGCATATGATTCACTGTCCATTCACTTTTCCAAGCTCATCAGTTTAAAATTATTTCACCCAAACAAAAATTCTTATTTAAAATCCAATATCAAATTTATACTTACATGAATTACTCTTTGATATGATTGTCAAATAACCGTTGAAATGTAACCCACACAGAACATATTAAATGCAAGAGGAACAGAAAGAAACAGACAGTACCCTAACTAACGAGTCTGCATAAATGGATGACAGAATACGTTGTCGGAGGGATAGTAAAAAGACAATAGAAAAATGGGGAGAGCCATGTTTGTCCATTTCCTGAAGGGACATAAAAGTAATAGTTTCCTGAATTTCTGAGATGAATAACAATTTTATATTGTATTGTTTCATGTTATTTTTATACTTTTGGGGAAAAAAATCAAAATGTATAAGTATAGGAAAATACAATGGCAGCAAAACTCTTTACCAAACACTTACATATTTTAAAATTAGGATCCAATTAAATTCCTTCGAAATAAAAAAAAATCTATTTACCTAGAGAGTAAAATCTGATTCTCACTGAGTGTTCCATAGTCGTAGTCTAAAACGTCACACATAGTAAAATAACAACCAAGTTATAAAATTTTAATACAATGTATTTCCACTTCCAAATGATCGGGAACTCTTTGGCTATGCTAGATGATTTTAAAATAATAAATATATTTTTTCTGAAGAAGCATTCAAATTTATTTAATAAAGTACTCTTTGCAAAAAGCACAACATTAATTTATTTTACTTACTGCATATAAATAATTTAAGAACTAACTTTTAAAATAATAATAATAATAATAATGATGATAATTATAAACAAAATGATTCACGTAACTCTTTCAATATTTTTTAACAGTTAAAAGAATAGCGTGATTTAAAAGAAAAAGAAAAGACAATGTTCAACAATATTTCTACAGTATGTCTTCATTCTTTGAGTTATATTAAAAAATGTTTTTCAAGTATAAAAATATATAAATTTACAAAAAATTATAAGTCTTTCTATAAACATTGCTTGTACAAATTTTATACTTGATTTTTTTTAAATATAACTTGAAGACAGAGATACTATCGAAATATTGTTGAACATTGTCAAATTCTGTTTTTCTTTTCTTAAACCGCGCTCTTCTCTTAACTGTTCAACAACAACAATAACAACAACAACAACAACAATAATAATAATAATAATAATAATAATAATATTTAAGTGGAGGAAACTTTATAGATATTTTGCAAAGTTTTGCTGAAAAGTTTTCAGCCTGACCAAGAAAGTGTTTAACTGAAAGCAGTGAAATGTGTCTTTTATCAAACATATTAATCTTGAACCTAAAACCACTTAGCATATCAAATTTTTCAAAATTTCTTTAACACTTCAACAACAATAACAACTATTATGATGTTTGATTTATTATTATTATTATTATTATTATCATTATTATTATTATTATTATTATTATTTCCTTGGGTTTCTCTTGTAACCATTTCCTTCCGGGTTGCAGTATTATTATTATTATTATTATTATTATTATTATTATTATTATTATTATTATTATTATTATTATTATTATTGTTGTTGTTGTTGTTGTTGTTGTTATCATAAAAAGTGGTTATGGCTTCTATGATTTCTTCCCCCTCTACATCGACAAAACCTTGCCAAGAATTTTTCCATACTGAGAAATGCTATTTTCTGAAGTATTTTGAATAATAGTCCCAATTTTGCCCGGGCATTTTTGGATTTTGTTTATCACAGTTCCAAGGGCACCCATTTTCTTATGCCACCATAAGCCTGTTATCTCACTTTTCAAATCTTGATACTTTTGCTCCTCGTTTTTCTCTCTCTTTCTCAATAATAATAATAATAATAATAATAATAATAATAATTATTATTATTATTATTATTATTATTATTTTCTTTCCTTTGTTTCTGGTAGAAACCAAAGGAAATAAAATAATAATAATAATATTCAGTTCTTTATTATTATTATTATTATTATTATCATCATCATCATTCGATTTCTGCTATGGACACACTACCTACCAAGTCTGCGGAAAGACCTAAGGCAGGTCGGGTGTGTTGTTATAATACATTTCATGTTAATTTTTTTTTTTTTTTTTTTTCTCTCCGATGAAGTTGCTAGCGTTACATAGACAAAGTTCTCCTTAGTGTGTGTGCTGTTTCCTACTTTGTATTCTGTATCCAAATTATGTTCCTTAGGCCCTATAGGAGAATTGTCATTTAACTGATAGCACTTTCCTTAGTATATGGGATGTTCCTAGTAGGGCGATCTTCTGGGAAACTTGTATGTTGATGTTACTTGAGACACTGTTAGTAAAATTATCCATTCCTTTTTCTCACAAGGCCCAGAGCTCCGATTACTATTGCTACAGTCTCAGTCTTCATCCTCCACATCCTGTTAATCTTGATCTCCAGGTCCTTGTATTTAGACAATTACTCGATAATTTTCATGGAGTTGTTTCTCACAGATGGTACTGCAATGTTAATAAGCATATAATTCTTGAATTTATTATTATTATTATTATTATTATTATTATTATTATTGTACCAGACTATTTGTTTCTTAATTTTTCGTTTTTGCAGTAATTGTAAGAATAACCATTTAAATAAATCGAAAGTGATTCTCAAAAGTGAGTGTTGCTTAAAAGTTCTTGTCTTGACTATGAAGAGATTTTTAAAAAATCTGATATTGAGACATTTGGTCAGATTTTGGAAAGTGGATTGTGCGAAGAGCTTTTCAACAAACCATCATATAACGATTGCATGCATGTGTTCACGTGTGTGTGTGTGTGTGTGTGTTCACGTCTGTGTGTGTGTTCACGTCTGTGTGTGTGTTCACGTCTGTGTGTGTGTTCACGTCTGTGTGTGGTGTGTGTGTGTGTGTGTGTGTGTGTGTGTGTGTGTGTGTGTGTGTGTGTGTGTGTGTGTGTGTGTGTGTACTGGAATTATTTTCATTAATACTTTATCAATGCTAATCAAGACCTATTTTCGATTAAAAACTTTCGGAAGGATAAAACTTTGACAGCTTACCGTCGGATTAAATTGCAAAAAGGCCTGATAAAGATAATGGTTGAAAATGGCGGTAAAAATATGTCTGAAATGTAGTAATAAAAAAAAAGGAAATAATAAAACAGACTAATGATTAAAATAAAAAGAAGAAATCATTATCTTTGTTGCTGATACGAAGGTGATTAATAAGACGAATTCTCATCGTCGCTGTATTTATACTGCTTATTACTTTCATTATTATTATTATTATTAATAGTAGCCATAATAGTTTTGCCTCATCCGCTATCAATATTAACAAAGTATTAATAATTTTGCGTGCACGAGTGTGTAGGATATTACTCGGTAATTATGAAATGCTTTTATATCCATACAATTATAAGCCTGCTTATGCATGTTTTTTATGCATATACAATTTGAGAAAAAAAATATTTAAAAATAAATGTACAGATACAAGTAAAACTTTAAAACATTACATTTGAAAACTTACTTTTGAACTCGAATTTACGACCACAGTCACTCGAAAATTATACGAAACCATCTTAGGCAAACTGGATCAAAGACTTAGATATATGCTACACTACATTACTAGAGAATTCCGCTCATTACATTAGTGAACAATGTTGCTTGCTAAGCACTACATTATGGTGGGCATGACCGAGTTTTGGAGCTTCGACTCTTGGAACAATTTTTTGTGTTTTTTAATACTAACCTTCACCCAATACAAAGCTTGAGAGCCATTCATGTTAAAGGATTACTGTTGAAATGGTTATGATTCCTGAAATGTTTGGTGTGAATGAAAGCGAAAGTGAAGATTATGAGGATAAGGAGGATATATAACGATTGAACGAAGAAATAATAATAATAATAATAATAATAATAATAATAATAATAATTTTGTCATAAAATGCATTGGAATGATGATTTTATGAGAAAGATGCACTGGAAATGTTTCATGTTAAAGTTCCCGTAATACGGCACTGGAGAAGCCATTTGCAGTAGAAGGTTACAGTTAAAATAGTTATAATTAATGATATGAATAAAAGAGGTGGTTATAGGAATATTACGAGGATGTGGGGTATAGAAAACGATTGATCTTTGACTGGAATAGGTTAAGTTTTTAGTTTTCAGTGAAGCATCTACGTTGGAGTCTATTTCATGTATTAGCTGTTCTTGGGGAAAAGGTTGTCTTACACTATTTACATTATTCGGATTATTGTCATCATCTTTGTTGACATATCTATCACAACGTTTCGGCCAACAGAAGATAACTAATAACTTACATCCTTTAGACATGGCACGTAGAACTAGAACAGTCTAACCTAGCGAGCGAAAAAAAGGGTTCAGTTCGACATTCCAACCACCTGAAGAAGGCCGAAGCGTACAACGGCCGAAACTTTGTAATAAATACAGCGACAAAGATGAGGACAATAGTCAGAATAATGTAAATAGTGTACATAGTACCTCATCTCAGAAATATAAACAGATACTGAAGGGCCGAAACGTTGTAATAAATATGCGACAAAGATGAGGACAATAGTCCGAATAATGTAAATAGTGTACATAATACCTCATCTCAGAAATATAGACAGATACTGAAGGGCCGAAACGTTGTAATAAATATGCGACAAAGATGAGGACAATAGTCCGAATAATGTAAATAGTGTACATAATATCTCGTCTCAGAAATATAGACAGATACTGAAGGTTGTCTTAATTCTCTTTATATATGAGACCTGAAGAAGGCCGAAGCGTACAACGGCCGAAACTTTGTAATAAATACAGCGACAAAGATGAGGACAATAGTCAGAATAATGTAAATAGTGTACATAGTACCTCATCTCAGAAATATAAACAGATACTGAAGGGCCGAAACGTTGTAATAAATATGCGACAAAGATGAGGACAATAGTCCGAATAATGTAAATAGTGTACATAATACCTCATCTCAGAAATATAGACAGATACTGAAGGGCCGAAACGTTGTAATAAATATGCGACAAAGATGAGGACAATAGTCCGAATAATGTAAATAGTGTACATAATATCTCGTCTCAGAAATATAGACAGATACTGAAGGTTGTCTTAATTCTCTTTATATATGAGATAGGCAGTAAATGAATGTAGTTCGCAAATAAATCTTTAGAAACTGTTACACGTACATGTCTTTTAAGTTTTTCAAATTAATAAAATTTAACTCTTCTGTAACCAATTAATAAATTATTTAACACATGAATTATTTATTATTTAATTAATTACCTGTTTCAAGTATAGTAAAAATATAGCGTGATAAAAGCAGTATAAGCTAAAACGACAGACATTTTTAAGATTTAAAATAATAATCATAGTTGTTCACTCTAAAACATGTAGTCTTTTGCTACCGTCTTGCAAAGTTTTTGGGTTTTTTTAATATTTAAAAAGACAAGAGTACATTAGTCTAGTGGAGAGGCCACTGAGATATCGTGATTTTCCAAGCGTAGCTTAGATGTGGCACAAGGCCGAAAGTATGGAGCACCCAGTGAGGAACTAACTCCCTACTCAGTCGTAATTGTTCTAGCGAGACAAGCTTGTTAACCATTACACCACCTCGAGGTGCCCTAGGACTGAGGCATATGGAAGCCAGTTAAGAGCAATGTGTAGAATTGGATGAAATTGTCTCTGACGGTAGATATTTTAATGTGAGTTTAACCAGTGAGAACTGAATTCATTATACTAGCATTAGTCTGTAAAACTATGTTTTAATCAGCAGTTTATGACAGATGTGATGCCTTGGGGTATGCAATGACTGAAGGGGAAATATTGTGTTAGTCTAGCACAAAATTACAAAAATGGGTCGAACAGTCGGTGATAATAGCTTGTCAACCAAAACTTGTATATTTATGGGCGTTGTAGAAACATTTGGTTTGACTGAAACATAGGAGTACATTCGTTTTCAGACTCATACACATTCATATATGCAGAGATATTCCAAAATTTGTGAGCTTTAAGAAACTAATAAAAAATAAAAATTATGGTTTTTATTTTATGGTCGACTGATTTGAAAAAAAATGTTTGTTGCGTATCTGCGTGTATGTATTTGTACAAAAAGTGGTTATATGAAAATGTTTGAATTATTATAGATTATGCATGTGCGTATTTCTTCATCTTCTCCTTCTTCATCATCTTCTTCTTCTTCTTCATCTTCTTCTTCTTCATCTTCTTCTTCTTCTAAATGTCGTGTCTCTTCAGGTTGTGGGTGATCATGACACTTCACAATTTACTGTCTTTTGTGTACCTTTTTGCTATCTCTCCCTGTTCCGCCAACCATTTACACAAGCTCGTTAACTTTAATATGCCCCGTGTGTATTATATTTTCCGAGCCTTCTTTTCTCATTATGAGCCCTAGAAATTTCAAATGTCTCTTTCTGACGTTAAGTATAAGCGTCCTTTTTGTTTCCATTTTCACTTCGTCTTAGCTAACGTGTTCATTCCACGGTATTGCACGCATTTAAATTCAGTTTGAATTGAAGCGTTCAAAAATGCCTAGCTCTAGCCAACAAAATCTTATCTGCCATACTGACAACATCCTGTTCTTGATAATGACGAAGACGGTCGGAAGAACTTAAAGAAAATCAGAACAGAACTATGGACTTTTGAATATTTATCAACATTTTTTATTTGCACGTACAACAAATTATTCGAAAATAAAAAAAATACAACGAAAAATTAAACAAACGGAAATGATAGGTTGAATTTAACAGAACATTTTAAAATGAATTCATGTTGTTCTACATCTCTCTCTTTTCCAGTCTTCCCCTAATTCTCTCACTCTCTCTCTCTCTCTCTCACTCTCTCTCTCCATCTCCCTCTTTCTCTCATATATATATATATATATATATATGTATATGTGTGCGTGCGTGTGTGTGTGTGTGTGTGTGCGTGTGTGTGTGTATGTGTGTGTACTGTACTGTACTGATGCGGCATTCACCCTGTGCGGATTGAGCCGGCTTCTTCCTGTTATGAGAAGAAGATTCTTCGGATAAATTACAGAAGTAGGGTACCCAGGCCTACTCGGATAACGTTCTTGCTTGCCGCGGGGTTCCCACAGACGCAGAGACAGGAACGACCAGAAGCCGCCGGTTACCGATGCAGACGCTCCTTGGATTTTCACCAGAGCCCTTGTTAGCCGGCGTGTGTGTCAGACCTGTCCGCCTTGGGTGGCCCTACCAGGAACGAATAGTGTGTGTGTGTGTGTGTGTGTGTGTGTGTGTGTGTGTGTGTGTGTGTGTGTAAATACGTAAACCTAATTTTCCTCTCCAACCCTATCATATCCTAAATCCCCACCCCTGTTTACTAACTAACCAAAGTTCTTAATCAGCTAATTTACACCTTACATTCCAAATAAATACAGCATAAAGTCAACACACGAACTACTCCCCCCCAAAAAAAAAAACAGAATGATAACAATAATGAAACGGTTGCATCACTTAACGTTTAAAATTTAATCACCAACGTCCCACTCAGGGAAACAATAAACAATCATAAGCAATATTTACAACTATCCATCTTTTCCTCTATTAAAAATGTGTCCTAATATTTAAAAAAAAAAAAAAAAAAAAAAAACTCTTGATGTGCACCACACAAGTTCCTTTTTATGACCACCAAAATAACATATACATACAATGTGATGGTGTATCTATGTGTTCCGTCCTTAAGCCAACATTTACTAATTTGTTCATGACTAACCAAGAAAATAACGTACTTAATACCGCAAAAAACCTCCATTTACATAAGTTATGTAGATGGCATTCTCATTTTAATCAAAGATAAAAGTAAATGTTCTACAAAATAGCTATTATACGAAACTTAATAAATCAATTTTCTACGGCTACCTAAGAAGTGATTCATGTACTGGAAAGGATTAAAACGAAAATAAACATAGTCTGTCTAACTTATTTAATTAAACCGGTTCGGGTGTATATAGTGGTTAGAACGTTCGAATTCTGAACATGAGACTCGAGTTCGAATCTCATGGTCGATTTGCCAGGAAGGAGACAACCTGATGTTATTGGAGAGGA
>CAHIKZ030005358.1:1820000-1835000 GCA_903632075.3 Acanthosepion pharaonis | reverse complement strand
CCATCTGTCACACATTATGAAATGAACCATCATATAGCCTGACGTGCTTTTACCGATTTCGCCACAGAGGATCGATAGGTTAGCAAAATCGAATTTACTGCTTTTAAACTTCAATCATCCATGAATTTCTCACGTACATTCATGTTTGCTCATGGCGTATCAATTGTAAACAAATGACGTCACACATTATGAAATGGACAAAGTCCGACAATTATTTTAAGACATTTTTATGTTTAACATTCTTTTTATAGATACAAATATTTAAGTAAATGCTCAGTTTATAATAAACAGTATTAACGACATTTACCAGCCTGTCGGAGGACAAATATTTTCTATGAAAATTTCTCAGACATTCAGGCGGGTAAATATTGCTTGGGGTGAAATGCATAAAAAAATACCACTTAGTATAGTATATATGCGCTATGCCACTTAGTATTAAAGTACTTTTCGTGAGCAGATATGATCGTTCGGGAAAGATCTTCGAAGATTTGTAAGCAGCAAATTTGTAAACAGTAAATCGGAGTTTGCTAACCAGAGGCTTCTCTGTAGCAGAATAGTATAGCACATTAGATCAAATGACGGTTCGTATAGGTCGCAGGTTCGTTTCCTGTGAGAGGACACATGTTTTCTACCAAATTTCTAGAACATTCAGGCCGGTAAATGTAATTATTACTGTTTACTTTAAAAACAAAGCATTTACTTAAATAAATTGTCTCTATTAAGATAACTTATGAACAGAATACATACATACATACACACATACACACACACACATACACACTCTTTGGGTCCAGTCTCTGGATCTAACTCACGTCTTTATCCTTTGAGGACACATGGCACAGTGGATAAAGGCGTTGGTTAGATCCAGTGACAGGACCCGAAGAGTGTGAGTTCAATACCCTGTTAAGGCAGTGGAGAACTTTCAGAGGGAAATTAACAGGAGATAACTGATAACTGACATCCATCAAACATGGCACGTGGAACTAGAACAATCTACTCCAGTGAGCGAAATAAATGGTTCAGTTCGACATTCCAACCACCTGAAGAAGGCCGGAGCGTACGACGGCCGAAACGTTGTGACAAATATGGCGACAAAAATGAGGACAATAGTCCGAATAATGTAAATAATGTACATAATACCTCATCTCAGAAATATAGACAGACTCAAATATATCTACTAAAAATAATATTTAAAATAAATTATACACACACACACACACACACACACACACAGCTTCAAATGTTTTTCTAGTGGAAATTTATATTATTTTAAAATATATTTTAATTCATCTACCGACCTGAACATTAAAGAAAATGCAGCCTCTGAGTAGGTTCAAACCTACGTCCTCTTTACAAGAGAAAACATTGTTTGATCGGACGTGTTTTGACCACTCGTTTACAAAGAGATTCATAATCAAGGAAGGGTCTATTTGCTTTTAAAGCACATTCACTCGTTCAGAATTTATCGAATGTCATCAGTACTCACTTCCATATCCGAACCGTAAACAAAGAGATTTCTAAAGAATTAATGAATTTTATAATCCGACATATTTTTATTATTTTAAATGTTGTTTTTAGTGGATACCCATATTTGAGTAGATGTTATGTTTATTTTAAATAATATTTTATTTCGTTTACTGGCCTGAACATTTGAAAAAAAAAACTAATTAAAGAAAATATACCTCAGGTAAAATTCGAATATGCACCCCACCCTTTACAGGATAAACATATTATCATATATATATATATTATACATATATATATATATATATATATTATAGGAACCAATAAACTTTCAGACAACATTTACATTTATAAAAGAAAAGATATGCACGTATACAAGAAAAATAATAATCAAACACATGTAATCTACCTTGTACAACGAAGCATATATTGAAGAGGAAGTGCTGCCCAAATATACAAATTCTAAGTTAAAAAATTAAATTCTAAATTTAAAAATTCACACCGTCTCTTGTTCGTGTGCATGTGTATTCTCATCAACGTAAACAAATCTAGTCCGATGAAGTCCTAAAGGACGAAACGCGTCACGCGAAAACTTTTTCAACTTTTTCATAGATTTTTCATAGATTTATATATATATATATATAATTTTTTAAAAATACGATTCCTTCGCTACATAAGAGTTTTCATGTTTCAAAAACGAGAGCCGAAACTTCAATATAATTATAAAAATTAAATAGAGTTAAAGTATCAAGCCCTGTTTCATCCTCAAGCGAAAATTTAGGAATAACCAATATTGAAATTTACGCTTCTTTATAAGCATGTTCATTCGCAAAATTAATTACTATGGAAACGGCTTAAATAGAAATGCAAGAATAAATATGTTTGCTATTTTGATGTGCATTATATGTGATAAAATACATACGACTATACATATATATATATATATATATATATATATATATATTGTGTGCATATACATATACACACGCATATATACGCAGAGAGAGAGAGAGAGAGAGTGAGAGAGAGAGAGAGAGAGCAAAAGATTGAGTGACAAAAGATATAAAGAAATATATATGAATACTGATATAAATACCTGAAAGTATACAAATGCTTCTCCATATATATATATATATATATATATATATGTGTGTGTGTGTGTGTGTGTGTGTGTGTGTGTGTAGCAAAACGTAAATTCTTATTGAGAACATAAACGCTAGAATTTTTGGCCTAATTACAAAAATATAGGATTGCATAGAAAAATATGTTTACATATTCATACAATGAGCTTTTACAGTATACTGGGTAAAAACAAAAATGAAAATTAGAATTTTTTTTAAAATTTCATGAAATAAGAACGCAAATTATCACCAATGATTGTTCAAAATTGTTGTGAATTAATGATATTGCAAACATTGAAATTTTTATTCCATTCGAAAATACATAAATAAAGCAGGAGAAAGAAATACATAAAGAGAATTTGGGATATCAGTAAAAAGAAAACAAAAACAATTTCATTCTATGCTGTAGATTTTTCTTTAATTCAACACGATAGAATGTTATCTAAGATTCTAACGTTAAACAGAATATGGGAAGTTGCATTTATTACACATTGACAATACAATAATTCTAGTTACGAAAACGAGAAATATGTATTCTTTATGCATTCATAAACAGCAATTTTTGCAAACGCAAGTACGAACACCAAGAAAACTAATACCTTCTATATATTTATTTAAAACATATAGTGTAACGTTGGTCGCATCTCACATGTCGAACAAATCGGTTTTCGAACAGAAAATTCTCGATAAAAATGACTCGGTTATCGAACAAAATTTCGGTTCTCGAACAATATTGCCAAACCAAGTTAACCCGAACTGAATAATTTCTGAGTCGACCACCGTGTTTTATACATTCGTGTGTCGTGTTGTTCTTTTTTCCCCAATTTTATTGTACTGTGACTTTTTTTTCTCTACATTGATTCCTATTCGGTTTACGAACATTTCGGGTTACGAACGGCCTTCAGGAACGAATTAAATTCGTGAACCGAAGTTCCACTGTAATTAAAAACATTATTATTAAGCGCTTCGTCTACCTTTACTTTTGTTCGTACTGCCATTGTAAAATTTCGTCCCCACCCTCTTTCCAATAATAACATAAATTAAATAACTTCTCACCTATAGTTTAAGTAACGGGGTATAATGAAGGACAAATGAATTTAAAACCGTGACGAAACTATCAGAAAACCTCTCCACGTTCTTTTCTAAAAAAAAAAAAAGGTATGGCAATTCACTAATAAGAAAAAAAGGAATCTTTGAAAAGCCATGATTACCTACATCCTGAAAAGTCGTGGCATAAAAAATAGGAAATATAGAATGACCTACTATAGAATTGAATAAAGTGTTGCTTAGAAACTGTGCTTATAATCATTCAATATTGTAAACTATCCTCAAATCACTGGAGGCACATTTGAAAGAAATACGGACTCAAGAGAGCAAAAAAAAAAAAGAGTTAGACTACCCAGAAAACAACAATGTCTTGGTGTGCGATGACACTGAGACGGTTTCTGGGATTTAGTGACACCCAATCTTGCAATAGCTATCAGACATGCAAATTATATGTGACGGTCCCATTGTAATCATTTCTTCTATTTCTACAATAAAGTTTCTACTCTTTTCAATTTTTGATTAAATAATAATATGAAATTAGAACACGATCTTTATAATAACTAGAGAATATCCAATATATTTTCTAGTTCTTTTTTTTTAAAGTAATTATAATATAAACTGGCAAAAATCATGGAAGTAAACGGCTGTGACAGGGTTATCAGAGTGGGCTACTTCTGAAAAAACTCGCTCTACTAAATTTAAAACTTGTTACCTGTTAAGGCTAGTAATGAGAAAAAAATAATTGAAAACTCTAGAGTTCTGGCTTCTCAGATGTAATCTACTATGTATTTCAAAATCATAAAACCCTGCCAACAAATCATCAATATTAATTAATGATCAAGTGGACATTAGAGTGACATATTATTTTTGTTTTACAAACATGCTATAAAAAGATCACCCACTTATTTACCATTATGGATTACACATATTTCTCTATTGCAGAAAAATGGACCTTCAAATGTTGCCGAATTCTCTCCTTGCAATCCAATCTGAGAACTCTGGTTAGAGATTTAAGAATATTTCCTATTACTTTATTCCTTGTAATGGACTGTGCATAATTATGTTATTGAGAAATAATAATAATAATAATAATAATAACTTCAAAAAGCTATCTACTCTGGTTTCCGGTCATGTATGGATATGCCACATAACAAAGTTTATTAGCAATGCCTCGTCACCTAACATCTGTCTTCCAGTCAGTACCATACCGTTGCACTAAAGATTATTGTCAGAGGTACGGCCTTGATGACAGCGGTTGAGTGAATTTAACACCTCCTGGATTGCTCTTTTTAAAACGCGCTCGGGACTTGCATCATCATCATCATCATCATCATAATCATCATCATCATCGTCGTCGTCGTCGTCGTCAGTCTCAGTCATAGGTCGCTACGTAGCTGAGCACCTGACGAGCTCCCACCATATGTCTTGTTGGACGTGTTAGTGTGTGAGCGATCTTTCAGTACACTCAGTGATGTTGTCATCCTATTTTCCCCTGTCTGCCTGTTATTCTGCCTATTTATAACTATTTACATGGCAGTGGAAATGTTGTTGTCATATTCATAACGTATAAATTCAACTTTCTCCGCTGCCTACAACATCGACGAAAAGTTTGAACCTGTTATCCAGTTTGATATGGACAAAAAAATGATGATGTTAGTATGCTGTGAGCCATGGTGGGTAATCTATATACTAACAAAATCGTAAACTGTATAGTATATGGATTATAACACTAAAAACAGACTTTGTTTGGCTTAAAAGTAAAAACAAAATGTAAAAAGGCTTATGAATAAATTTATTATTATCTATAATTTTTTAAGATCAGGACTAGTATCAGATGTCTCACCATACGCAGATCTCTTGTGATAAGACTATCCTCAAAATGAGGAGAATTCTCCCTTAAGAATTTTACTAGTTTCGCTATCTTGTTGTCAGTGGCAGGATAATAATTTCCAATTGATCCAATCAAACAAAATCTTCTATAGTGATGTTAAGCCAAAATACGAGGGAAAATTGAAAAATCAGGGTCATGCTTCACAATTTATAATAATTATTTGAATCCACTCAAACTCTTAGATATTTCGAAAGAGGGATAACGTTCATAGTTCTGCTTCTAAATACAAAATCTTAAGAAATACTTTTCTTAATAGGTCAGTTGTTCAAACCGGCCCAGCATAGAAAATTTTCCCATCTCACTATCATAAAGACCTGACCCATATATATAATAATTTCAATTGTAATTTTTTTTGTTGGCTCTGGTAAAAAAAAAAAAAATGAGACATTAGGTTTATAAGTCCTTTTTATTAACCATGTCCATATCATCTGGAATTCTTTAAGTTTGTCTTCTGAAATGTCCATACACTTGTTTGTCTTCTGAAATATCTAGTTCAATTTTTGTCTCACATTTTGGGGACTTCATTTTTCAATTTGGTTCCTTAAATTTGATTAATTAAAATTTTAAAACCATGTCCATGTCAATCTGGATCCTAAATGACCATACACTTCCTTTGTCCTTCGATTTTATATCACCTGAAGAAGGTTTTCTGGGCACTGCCGACCTTCATATCGTGAATATAACAACTCTCTGATGCAGACAACAGTTCCTTGTGTAAATTCATATAAAACACTTTCAAACTTTTTCAATTTAGATTTTTTACACAAACATCTTCTCCACTGAGTTTTTGAAAAGCACCCTAAAAATGATACTAGGATACTAATATACTAATCCTAATATACACATCATGACACTCTGATAAGACTATACATTATTATTATTATTCTCATTTTTTTTATTAGACTTAAATAAAAATAAAATCAAGACGGAAAACTAAATAAACGATTATATCAATCATCATATTTTTAAAATTTACACCTTTGATTTTTTAATTTCTTATTATCAATTTTTTTTTTACTACATTTTCTCAACAACTTCATTTTGTTCACGAATCAAAAAATCAAATTTTTTTTTCTCGTAAAAAAAAACACAAATGGTAAAAAACTAAATTAGACTTCTGAGGAAGTGTTTATCCATACGCTTAGAATTTTGAAAAAAAATTCTAATAAGAATTTAGCACATAAATGGCTTTGACAAATTTAAATGAAACAGATGAAAAACTTGTCGAAAAATAAACAACACTTAAAAAATACATTTACAGCAAAACTGCAAACAATTTCAACGTAGATACATATAACAAAAAATAACTGCGTTCTTTTTGAAACAATGAGAAAACTGACGTTTAGTTAATAAGTTCGAGCGTGTAATACATTAGACATATACAAAAGATAGGTAGAAGCTGTAACTTGTGGACATGAATAAAACCTATTATTTTGTCAATATAATAAGAACAATAGTAAACAAAAGTATATATGTCTCTTGAAATAATAAATGAACTCAATGGATACACATATTAAATGAACTCAATGGATACACATATTAAATGAACTCAATGGATACACATATTAAATATATGCTGGTCAAACCAGTTCGGACAATTGAAATCATTCTTTTTCAAAGATTTTTTTTATATTTTTGTCGTTTTTCTTCTTGTTCCATTTTCTTTTACATTTACAGCCTTAAATTGGCTTAGTACCAGTATTTCCAAAAAAGGCGGTTTCTCTTTGTCATACAGTAAAAAAGACACAAATAATTAACGAACAGAAAATTTAATAGAAACACATCTAAAATAAGTTATCGTTTCAATAACAGACTTGTATATAATGCTTAATCTTAATTCCTTTCTTCTTTTTTTTTATTATATATATAAACAAAGAATCTCGATTATATTCTTGTTGAGCAACAAAATATGCTCTGTTTTAAAAACCCATGTTCGTCTGACAACATCTAACTTTAAAGTGGTGAAGGTAAGTCCAATTTCTGAAGGGCCACAAGTACAGAGACCTGGTGCCAAATGTGCCACAAACTCCCAAAACCACTCTCAATTTTGTAATTCCGAGACCAGTTGCTATTTACCCAACCATGGAGGGAGAAGAAGAGGCATCCCAAGGGCATTAGCATATATTGGAATTTTTACTAAGCTTCCGATTCTCAATCCAAAACCACTATATATATATATATATATATATATATATATATTTAAATCAATATTCATTCTTATTGTTCGAACTTGAAAATGGTCCCTCCAGATCTAGTTCTCTAATCTACTATCCTCTATTTTTTATGACTTATTCACTGTTCTCTTGATGGTTTATAAAAAAACTTTTAAAGATGAATTATGGGCGAATTTGGTAACATTCGAACTCCTGAACTGTTTTTTTTTCGTTTCATCTAGCTCGTTAGAAGACATGGTGAGGCGCCAAAATGGCAGCCATCTCTTCTAACTGAATAAGATGAAGGGTGTCAAGATGACTAAATGACTTATTTTTAAACCTTTTTTGAGAAATTCTATTAGTTTAGTTTTTTTTGTTTTGTTTTGTTTTTTTGTTATTATTATTTATTCAAACGGTCCCACCAAAGAGACAAATACATCTTCTCTCACCGGATTTTTTCTACCTAACCAGAGTCTTTTTTTTTTTTTTAATTCACTCTATGACTTTTCTATGCTTTTCCAGTTTGACTTTTTAGAGACAATAAGGTTATTTTTTTATACTATCTACACATCTACATGGAATGTTGTAAATGCAGTTTATCATCAATCTCTTCTCTCGTGAGGTAGAAACAAAGAGTGGTTGTATCTATCAAAAACCACTCAAACAATATATTTGTTGACTTAATCCTTCATTAGAGAAGTGCTTGGCAAAAAATCGTAGATAGATATGAACAGGGTTAGACAAAAGTTGTTAGAAAGACATAAAATGAACAAATGACATAATATATAATTGTCGGACTTAATTTCATAATATCATTTGTTTAGGTTAAGATATGCTTGGAGCAGAAATGAGCGTTCGAGGGAATGTTTGTCTAAAAGACAGTAATTTTATCTTGTTAACCAGACACTTTCCTCTGTAGCTAAATGGTTTATAGCACGTCACGGTGTCGTGTAGGATACTGATTCGATTCCTGTCGGAGGACACGTATTTTCTATGAAATTATATATATATATATATATATATATATATATATATATATATATATATATATATATATATATATATAATAAATTAATTGATTTAAAATATGTTTTTTTTTCGCTACACAGTTCTAACCGTAAGCTTCAAAAATGGAAGCTAAAGCTAATTTAGAATTAAATTAAAGACATTAGTTCCATTTTCATTTTCAAGCGAATTTTTGGAGTAACTTTTAAAATTACTGTGTTTTAAAAACCCAGTAATTTTAAAAGTTACCTAAAATCAATTTTTAAAGTTACTCCAAAATTCGAGAATAATGGAGACTACTATCTTTAATTCATTAAAATTAAATTCAGGCTTTTGGCTTCCATTTTTTGAAACATGGTCAGAACTTTGTGTATGCAAAAGCTATATTCAATCAATTAATTTATAATATTAATCTCTGTAAATTTGTTGAGTACTATTTTGTAAAAAATAAAATATCTATAAGAACACCGGATTATATATCTTACTGATCTTTATATATATATATATATATATATATTTCTGAAAAATTATGTCATTTGTTACACTCTATATTATACCATTCCTTTACACATTCAGTTTTTAGTATATTTAGTATATTAGTTTTTAGTATATTTTATAGCATTCTCTAATTCAAAATTGGAAAACAGCATTTGATTTAATTTTCTTCACGTTACTTTTGTGTATATGTTATGGGAACTTACCTATAACGATAATGGACTCTTCCTGACATTATAAATACTGCGCCTCTCAAGCGGTATAATGAATGAATGGTGTAACAAGTCGAGACAATATTAGTTCACTCTAAACCAGACGGACAGTCATTATTAACACCTTCAACTTCTTGTACTATATTTCTGTTGTAATATATCTTTGTTATTCTACTCTTGTGTTCATGTTGTTCTTTCTTGGTTCTAACCTTAACTGTGGTGCGAGGATATTGGACCATAACAGTATAAATACAGGTTTATAAATACAATGCCCGAGTTTGACTTAATAATGATTCTCAAGTTACGAAACACGTTGGCATTAAAAGGTTTCCCTATAACCGCTATAAATGTCGTCACCGTAGACGATTTAAAATTTTCGGCTTTCCAAATAATACCAGGATCTGGTCAAAGGAATTCTAACTACCACCTATACATAACATTAGGTTATTGATAATGACTGAGATGGTTTATAGAACTTGAACAAAATATGAACTTTGGGCAGTTTTATTCGCAATCTCGAGCACATTACTCAATGCCATATGGAAAAATAGGGTAAAAAAAATAAGCAGAAAGATCTTGCCGGTTCTTTTTTAACCAAGTGCGTCGATAGCCTAGGAGTCAAAGTCACCGACTGATGTCGAATCAGTCGAGTTTCGATCTCGGAAATATATGGCTTTTTACAGATGTACTATATATATATATATATATATATATATATATATATATACTTTATATGGCTTGACGATTGCGTTTAGCATGAAACACAATGTCCCCTCTGGGTGTTGACTTCAATGTTCACTTTTATATTTACATACACTCTATCCCTGATACTGAGTACTTTAACCCATAAATATAGCATATCATAAAAATGTATTTTATCATATATATATATATATATATATATATATATATATATATATGTGTGTGTGTGTGTGTGTGTGTGTGTGTGTGTGTGTGCGTGTTCTGAAATCTTTAGCTCTTTTGAAATGGAAAAGTACTAAAGAATTGATTTTTTTTTGAAGAGAGACTCTACGACGAGTAAATAAAAGAACTGTGTGCAAATGCTGCAAAGGACGCTGGTAAATTCTGGCCTTGGGCACGATCTTGTATTTACTCCAACTTCTTGTTTATGACTTTCTATTGCGGCAGTGATCCCCAACCCTTATTAGCTGCGGGCGATATCGTTTAAGACCTGGCCATGACGACTACAGTTTTTCCTCTTCTTACAATCCCTGCTTCTCCGGCTCCGCTACCTCTCTGCTCGACTTCATTTCCCTGCCTTCGCCATCCTCCTTCTCACAGCAACCACAAGCGCATTCCAACGCTGACGGCCAACAGGAGATCTCTGGACATTATTTCCATATACAATTCCCCCTTCGTCATCCAACCAACCGCCTTCCTTACCCCTTAGCTTCTTGACTGCCTGCTTGCCGGTCCAACTTGCTTGATGGCGCGTACGTGTGTCTCGTTCGTTGCGTGTCTGCCTGCGTCTATTTGTTTCTAAATCCTAATACTGACCCCTTTTAACGGCTTCCCAGCGATTCGTTAAGGAATGGAGAAGCAGTGCCGAAACCTCCTCACACTTAACGCGTAACGGCTTCCTTTCACCCACCTACAATCCACGACCTTTACCTGTGTTCTCTCTGCTCCCCCCTCTCTCTCTCTTTCTCTGCCTTCTCCTTCTTCTTCACAACTCTCTCTCTCTCTCTCTCTCTTTCTCTCTCTCTATTTCACCGTTTTGCAATAATAACATAAAAATAAAAACTCTAAGAATTCAGTCTTTTCTTACTCGTCTTTCCTTCCTTCCTCTTTGTCTCTCTTTTCCTCTCCTTTATTACATCTTTACCCCCCACACACACACCTTCATCATATAAAAAAAAAAGTCACACTTTCTGATTGTGCTTCACCAATTAAATTCTTAAAGGTCAGTCTGATTTGGGGATTTTTCTTCTTCTTCTTCTTAACACTTATTTCCTCAAATAAGAACTCCATTTACCCAACGGACATCGTCGTCTCTTAAACATTTTAACCGGAAACCCTTCAAGAAAATATAACCAAACGATTTTCGTCACACACACACACACACACACACACACACACACACACACACACACACACACACACACACATCTGTATGTATGTATTTATGTATGTATGTATGCATGTATCTATGGAAAAGTAATCTCTCTTATTTGATTTTTCTTCTTTAATCAATTACAAGAAAATAAAGAAAGGATATTTTACCAATAGAGAATCGGCATGCCTGAGACATTTTTACCATCTGTTCAGTAAACCATACCACATGAGACATACGAAACATACCACATTCATACACACAGATATACACACACGTCTGTATGTATGTATGTATATATGCAAGAGTCTTATATTATTAGGTTGATACCAAGTGTCAGACGAGGCTGTGAGTGTAGAAATTGATTCTTCGTGTCAGTAACACATTTTCCTTCGTTTTTTTCCCGACTTATTATTAATAGGGTGGCTGGCAAAGTGAAAATCACTACGAACAAAAGCTGGGTCATTCATTTGTGCCAGTTGACATCACAAAACGCTTGCTGGACATTTATTGTAACTAAACAATGGATTTGATCACAGTTATATGGTGGCTAATGCGTTTCACCAGCGACAACATCGATGTGAGTTACGAGCTAGATTTTTGGCATCAGTGAAAATTAAGAGCGTCTCGAAAATGAATAAAAGTGGCAGTGACTATGTAGACATGTCGTTGAAAACTTGCTCTATCCGGTGAGGTTATAGTGTTCTCAGAGTTTGTTTTATTTTTAATCGACCAATACTTCTACTTGGAATCAGAGTTTACTATTTATGCATTTATTTTTAAAGTATTATATTAAATTCCTTTTTCTCTCTCTATCCCTCTCCTCTCCTCTCTCCTTCTCTCTCTCCTTCTCTCTCTCTCTCCTTCTATCTCTCTTTCTCTCTCTCCTTCTCTCTCCTTCTCTCTCCTTCTCTCTCTCTTCTCTATCTCTTTCTCTCTCTCCTTCTCTCTCTCTCTCCTTCTATCTCTCTTTCTCTTTCTCTATCTCTTTCTCTCTCTCCTTCTCTCTCTCTCTTTTTCTCTCTCTCTCTTCTCCTTCTCTCTCTCTCTCCTTCTCTCTCTCTCTCCTTCTATCTCTCTTTCTCTCTCTCTCTCTTTCTCTCTCTCCTTCTCTCTCTCTTCTCTATCTCTTTCTCTCTCTCCTTCTCTCTCTCTCTCCTTCTCTCTCTCTCTCCTTCTATCTCTCTTTCTCTCTCTCTCCTTCTCTCTCTCCTTCTCTCTCTCTTCTCTCTCTCCTTCTCTCTCTCTTTTTCTCTCTCTCTTTCTCTCCTTCTCTCTCTCTTTCTCTCTCTCCTTCTCTTTCTCTCTCTCTCTCTCTGTACAGAGTATGACAGAATCATAAACAGATGAACGAATAAATATTTTATGATAGAAAATTACATAGAATCAGATACATACATAAATACATGAATAAATAAAACACAGATACATATATACAAACTTACACACACATATACATCTGAATGAGTGTTGAAATTTTCAAGATTCCATGCACAATCGTGACGTTTAGTTATTTGGTTAGATTATAAGAAGTATGTCTTCCTATCTATATCTTTCTAATAACTGGATATACATGGAGTTAGTTCAGAGAAAATGTCTTGTAAAACAAAACATGTATTATGTAAAACATGTATTATGTAAAACATGTATTATGTAAAACATGTATTACATTGTGCGTTGGTATTGCATAGCTTATAAATACATGGCTGGGCATGATTACTCGTGAACATATTTTTATTTCAAAGCTCTATACATTGTATGTGCGAACACCACCTTCCAGTACATACAACACCCAACCGTATGTGCCTTCAAGACAATCGACGTGTGCGCGTGCACGCATGCGTACATCTTCACGCTAAAATTGTAGAGCGGGAAATATTTGGAGAAAAAAAGTTGATTCTCATAATTTAATTTTAGCACTGGCACAAATGAAACTCAAATAAGTGAAATTCCAAATATTTAAGAAAACAAATAGCGAGACCCTCGCTGTATCATATCAAATATTGTAACTTAGTCGACATATTTCATAATCAGATTGTCAGTATTTTAGTTTAACAATGTCTCTTCAATGGTTTAAAAATAAAGTGTTCTGAATCAGTATTTTGTAAAAATCCAAATGTAATGCAATGGATACGGATTCCAATTGTCGGTTTAATTTTACACCGAATTTCTAATCTATCTACCTAGCGAGCTAGCTATGTCTGTCTGTTCATATCTATCTATCTATCTATCTATCTATCTATCTATCTATCTATCTATCTATCTATCTATCTAAATCCCCCTGTATATACGTCTTCTTTTCTTAAAGAAAATTCTAGTTTTGTAAATTTTATTTGTAAATTATTTTGGAAATATCTAATTTAAAAACAACTACGCGCGTTCGCACACACACACACACACACACACACACACACACACACACACACACACACACATATATAAGAATTAATGAACTTCTTTTTAATCTGACATTTTATTACTTCACACGTTATTATAATGGATACTCGAATTTGAAATAAACGCCCCTTTTTTATTGTTACTTTAAACTGTGTATATTACCTCTATTACGCATGTTTGATTCCTGCCGGGGAGTACATTTCTCGAATATCCAGGTTGACAGACAAAATTTCATATACGAGTTACTGACAATACGCCTGACATATAGCAACGGTTACTATACTTATCTTGCAAACGATTTCCTGTAACCCCATTCCGGTTCTATTTTATTCATTATAGCATCCCTTTGTATGATTCTATGAACAATGCAGTCTCGCTTGTTCCTCCAAATAATAGTGAATTCAAGTGGGTGCAGAACTATTTTTGCCTTGTGCCTGACTCTGCTACAAAGTTAGTAAATTGTTTTAGTTGCCTGCCACAAAATAGAAGGTAAGTTCGACGCTAGTGTTAATGAATTTGAAATTCATGGGTTTCCAACTGTCATGACCTTATGGCAGACTATACTAAGCTTTTTCAGTATCTGTATTTAGTGGAGTAATAATTTAATGTCTCAATGATTTTTGTATTCTTGTGACTAGATATACCAACAATTTTATTTTAATACACTGAGGTATACCTAACTTCGAAATAGGATCCTTCAAACCAAAATTATTATTATTATTATTATTATTATTGGATGAGAAATTGCACACCACTATAGCGACGTTGGAGTGCGGGTATACAAAGGCCAATATGGCACCTAGTCTAATAAGGGTATATTAAGTACAATATAGCAGCCAAATTGGCGAAAGCTGGGTTTAGATTATTATTAGTAGTAGTAGTTGTATTATTATTATTAGTAGTAATAGTATGGTCTTTGTTGATGCTTTTTTTTCTTTTACTTGTAGTATGAGTTTCTCTTCAGTCTCAACCAAGCATTTCAAGAGACATGTTGTTTGTATCAAAAGATGCAAATAAATGAATGATCACAGAAAGAGAGAGAGAGAGAGAGAAAAAAAAACTTGTAATTTTGGTCATTGCTTAGTGATAAATCTACGTACGTAAGACATGTGAAGTACCCATGAGTATTTCAGGTGTTTTT
>CAHIKZ030005358.1:1787500-1815000 GCA_903632075.3 Acanthosepion pharaonis | reverse complement strand
TAACATAATTTTCCTGTTTCTTAATACTTTGTTTAGCTTTTGAAAGACATCTTTTGCTATTGTAATGCGCCTTCGGATCTCGGTACCGTATTTTCCATCCTTTGTTAAATAATTATTTTTTTTTACCTGCTTGATTTTAGTGTCTCCAATTCGGATTTTGCCATTTAGGTACCGAAAAGAATTTTAGGTATAACTAATTTGTATAAATCACTAGATCCTATCTTTAAATATTAATATTACACTGACAATTATTCATTTACAAACCTGTAAATAAGCTTCGTCTACTTACATCAACATTAACGCACATTAATAATGATATATCAACACTAACATACATTAACAGTGATATATCAACACTAACACGCATTATCAGTGCTATATCAACGCTAATACATATTAACAATGATATATCATCAGTAACACACATTAACAGTGATATATCAACACTAATACATATTAACAGTAATATTTGTTAAAAAAAAGACAGAGAGAGGGACAAACTCACCGTCGCCTCTCTCTGTCTTTTTTACAAATACTTTCATGGTAACTGCTCCGATGAGCTTCTTTCGCTGGTTCCCAGACTTCATGAATTCAAGCATCCTACGAGGCTGGCATCACGCTTTCACCTTTTCACTTTTGAAGCTCCTAAATGTAGGCGTCTCCAATAGCTTCATATTTCGCACCTCTCGCCTGTGTAACTCCCTATTCCTGTTTCCCTGAGAGCTATAATCTCCAACTATTCAAGTGTAATATCAATGGACATCTCTAGTTGCCTTGATCTATCCACTATCCTTCTCCTCATCCTTTCCTCTATCACTCCTATCTGCTTTCGCTCCAAATTTTCTGTAACCCCTTGCGTACTAGTGGCTTCCCGCCTTGCTTGGGGTGAATTGATTAAAAGAAATATCAACAGTAATAGATATTAGCAGTGATATATCAATACTAATACACATTAACAGTAATATATAAACACTAATACACATTAACAGCGATATATATTAGCACTAACATACATTAACAGTTATGAAGAAAAATATACAGAAAAAAACAAACAAAATATGCAATTATGCTGTATTAATGTTAATATAAAGTCAACGTCGGACGTTTCGGTCTATTTTAGACCATCATCAGGACATATTCATAAAACATAATTAACATTAGAACATATAAAATTCAACATGAAAAGACGATGGATATAAGAGCACAACTAATCCAAACAGATAACTTTATATTAACATTAATACAGGATAATTGCATATTAAGATTTTTGTTTGTTTTTTTCTGTATATTTTTCTTCATACTGTCGGATCTACATCCATATATTTGCATACATTAACAGTTATATAACAATACTAATACACAATAACATTGATATTTTTCTTCCGTTTTGTGGAAACTATATCTATTCTTTATTCTTTTAACCATTTGTCCTAAACTTTCAAGACGAACATGTCTAAATATTGCATATTATATATCTATATATTATATATGAAATTCATTTTTATAGGTATATATCATTTTTCTTTCCTTTCTATAGCAAATTAATTTGCAGTGTAATACTATAGCATAATACTAAAAAATTGCAATATACTTCTATCGTACAGTAATTCGCAGTATATTTCGATAGGAAAATAAGTTACAATGCAATACTATAATGAAATATTTTGTAAGTATATTTATGTAGTAAAATAATATGCAATGTATTTTTACAGCAAAATAATTTGCTATGCAGCACTATAGTAAAATAATTTTCAATTAGTTTTTATAGAATTGTCAAGCGTTTTAATTACCGCTATATGCTTTTACAATTACCTACTTCCCAGTATATGTAACTGCAATCTCCCCCTCCTCCTCTTCTTCTTCACCTCCTCTTCCTCCTCCTCTTCTTCTCCACCTCCTTTTCCTCCTCCTTCTTCTTCTTCACCTCCTCCCCCTTCTTCTTCTTCTTCTTCTTCTTCTTCTTCTTCTTCTTCTTCTCCCCCTCTTCTTCTTCTTCCTCTTCTTCCTCTTCTTCTTCTTCTTCTTCTTCCGAGTCCCATCAGGACGTTGGTGATCGTGACCCGCCATAATTTCCAATCCATTCTAGCTCATACTCGTTTCTCTTTTTGTTATCTTTCCTAAACCTTGTTCTTCCATCTATTTGCACAAGCTCGCTCGGTAGGTTGTTTTCCTCTGTCCCTCTTGCTTTCAATGTGTCCTGTGAGTGTCAAATTTTCTAATCCCTCTTTCCTCATTATGTGCCCTGGAAATGTCAGTTGTCCCTTATGCTAAGTATAAGTGTCCTTTTTGCGTTTTTTTTTTCTCTAAATCTTGGTCGTTGTGTTCGGTCCATGATATTCTCAGTATCCTTCTGTAGAACCATATTTCTGTTCCTTCAAGTCTCTTCTTCATCTGTGAGAAGATTGTCCAACATTCACTGCCATATAGGGAAACCGATCAAAGGTTACAAATACTTAATGTAGTATCAAGGGTTAAATAATAACATCTGTAACAACAACAATAATAACGCTAGCAGTCGCAACACCAGCAAACATTATTATTATTATTATTAATAGTCCGTATTTATATGTAGCGTATATGGATAAACTTAAGTGTCCAGCTGTGTATTGATTTTCTAAGCGTAGTTTTGATGTGGTACAAGGCCGAAAGTATGAGACACCCAGTGAGGATCGAATTTACTACTCATTTGTAAATGTTCTAGTGAGACAAGTTTTCTAACCATTACATCGCAACTAAGTACAACTGCACACACACACACACACACACACACACACACACACACACACACACACACACACACACACACATACATATTATATATATATATATACGTACAGTCATTCGTCAATAAATATACTATCCAACTTTATTTATCTTTATATCTATAATTTTCAGATATATTTAGAGAATGGAGCATAGTAAGACTAAAAAGCATAGCATTCATTAGTAAGTCTAAAAAGAAAACTTTTTAAGCTTTTATATCGATTTGCCGATTGTTCATCGTCTCTTTTCAGAACATGTTTTTTTTTTTTGTTTTTTATATAACGTACTGTTGATATACTTGCATATTTGTCGGATTATTTTTCTGTTGTGGTGAATTGCAAACATTATCTTTGAGGAACTAAAGAAGTTATTCTTTGGGAAACTGACGTTATTTTTTTTCCTGTCAAAACAACTTCCTTAGAAATGTAAACAAACACAGGCACAGACGGAATGTTTATAAACAAAACAAACAAACAAACATGGCGCTGCTATGAAAATTCGCACGCTTATTTAGAAAGCATCATAAATGTATGCAGGCATACATATATTAATAAAAACCTATGATTACACTTTCTGTCCAAATGCATTTTCATCTTGAATCTTAATAGTTCTTTCATGCTGCAACCATTTGTATACGTTCACCCGTGTTGAAAGAAGGGTAACAAAATAAAAATTAAATAAATATCCTTGTCTTTGGCCTTTAATCAAATATGTATTACGGATTACTTCCAAAATACAAGCTTATAAATGGGTAAGCATTATAATGTATATGGCCTGAAGACTGCGTTTAAGCATGAAACAGACTGTCATCGGTGGGTGTTGACCTCAATGTCCACTTCATATATATATATATATATATACACTTTAAAAATATCTGACCTCCTAATTTGTAAAGTTAAAAGCTCTACATGTTAGTTTTACTTTTGTTTTTGCTTTAACATGTTTATTGAGCAATCTTTAATTCCACTGTCTCCTGGTTGGATTTAACTTTGACCATTAATCTTATATATATATATATATATATATATGTGTGTGTGTGTGTGTGTGTGTGTGTGTAATGAAAGTGTCTATCGTTCGAGTCACACACTTCCCCGATCTTTTGAACATGAATAGAAGTTTTTCCTTTGTTTTCTGTTTAGGATTGGGTTTCTTTCAAGTTTTCTCATTCTCTCTCACTTCCATTCGTACGTCTTAGTGACGTCTTTCTTGGAGTGAAATGATTAAAAAAAAATACATGCACCCATATGTGCGTCCGTGTGTTTTTTTTGCGTGCTAGTGTAGGCGAACTTTGGTCGATTTAGACGTATGAAGTCCCCAAATGTCAGTTTCAGTATTGAAGCCGCTAGATTCTCCACAAATATAATATCAGTACAGTGGAAAAAACAATTGTATATGCACAACCACGAATACTTCAAAGAAACATGAATATTGCTTGAATATTCCTTCGCCGATTCCAGTTCCTGCGCTAATAACCATTACACTATCTGAACACACATACACATATAGATACATACACGCACAGACACACATACATACACGCACAGACAGACATACATACACACATAGATACATACACGCACAGACACACACACACACACAGATACATACACGCACAGACACACACACATACACACACAGACACACATACATACACACATAGATACATACACGCACAGACACACACACATACATACAATCATACGCAACATGACGCAATTCATTCCTTCATTCATCTTCCGACAGGACCTTCATCAAGTGCCTTGAGGAGGTAGTGGCTGCTTGAAGACCCTATGATTACCATGTCAAGACATCTTAGATCTGGTCACCCAACATCCCAGAGTGCAATTCCCCTCTCCAAGTTCTCCACTGCCTTAACCATGTATTGAACTCACATCTTTGGGTCTTGTTATCCACTGTGCTATGTGTCCTTGAGGATATCTGTGTATGAATTTCTGAGTATTATAAACCTAATGTCTTCAGCAACCATTTTTTACCAGTGCTCATATTGCAATTTTTGCTGTTGTCATTGCACAGAAATGAATATAATATGGGAACCAGTAATAAGGAGTGCGAGAGAAAAGCGATAATAACAACAAAATTTGGTAAAATTTGGTAAAAACATCCCGGTTAAGGCAGTGGAGAACTTAGAGAGGGGAATTAACAGGAGATAACTGATAACTGACATCCATTAAACATGGCACGTGGAACTAGAACAGTCTACCCCAGTGAGCGAAATAAAGGGTTCAGTTCGATATTCCAACCACCTGAAGTAGGTCGCAGCGTACAACGGCCGAAACGTTGTAATAAATATGGCGACAAAGATGAGGACAATAGTCTGAATAATGTAAATAGTGTATATAATACCTCATCTCAGAAATATAGACAGATAGTGAAAGGCCGAAACGTTGTAATAAATATGGCGACAAAGATGAGGACAATAGTTCGAATAATGTAAATAGTGTATATAATACCTCATCTCAGAAATATAGACAGATACTGAAAGGCCGAAACGTTGTAATAAATATGGCGACAAAGATGAGGACAATAGTTTGAATAATGTAAATAGTGTATATAATACCTCATCTCAGAAATATAGACAGATACTGAAAGGCCGAAACGTTGTAATAAATATGGCGACAAAGATGAGGACAATAGTTTGAATAATGTAAATAGTGTATATAATACCTCATCTCAGAAATATAGACAGATAGTGAAAGGCCGAAACGTTGTAATAAATATGGCGACAAAGTTGAGGACAATAGTTCGAATAATGTAAATAGTGTATATAATACCTCATCTCAGAAATATAGACAGATACTGAAAGGCCGAAACGTTGTAATAAATATGGCGACAAAGTTGAGGACAATAGTTTGAATAATGTAAATAGTGTATATAATACCTCATCTCAGAAATATAGACAGATAGTGAAAGACCGAAACGTTGTAATAAATATGGCGACAAAGTTGAGGACAATAGTTTGAATAATGTAAATAGTGTATATAATACCTCATCTCAGAAATATAGACAGATAGTGAAAGGCCGAAACGTTGTAATAAATATGGCGACAAAGATGAGGACAATAGTTTGAATAATGTAAATAATGTACATAATACCTCATCTCAGAAATATAGACCAGATACTGAAAGGCCGAAAACGTTGTAATAAATATGGCGACAAAGTTGAGGACAATAGTTTGAATAATGTAAATAGTGTATATAATACCTCATCTCAGAAATATAGACAGATAGTGAAAGGCCGAAACGTTGTAATAAATATGGTGACAAAGATGAGGACAATAGTTTGAATAATGTAAATAATGTACATAATACCTCATCTCAGAAATATAGACAGATAGTGAAAGGCCGAAACGTTGTAATAAATATGGCGACAAAGTTGAGGACAATAGTTTGAATAATGTAAATAGTGTATATAATACCTCATCTCAGAAATATAGACAGATACTGAAAGGCCGAAACGTTGTAATAAATATGGCGACAAAGTTGAGGACAATAGTTTGAATAATGTAAATAGTGTATATAATACCTCATCTCAGAAATATAGACAGATACTGAAAGGCCGAAACGTTGTAATAAATATGGCGACAAAGTTGAGGACAATAGTTTGAATAATGTAAATAGTGTATATAATACCTCATCTCAGAAATATAGACAGATACTGAAAGGCCGAAACGTTGTAATAAATATGGCAACAAAGTTGAGGACAATAGTCTGAATAATGTAAATAGTGTATATAATACCTCATCTCAGAAATATAGACAGATACTGAAAGACCGAAACGTTGTAATAAATATGGCGACAAAGTTGAGGACAATAGTTTGAATAATGTAAATAGTGTATATAATACCTCATCTCAGAAATATAGACAGATAGTGAAAGGCCGAAACGTTGTAATAAATATGGCGACAAAGTTGAGGACAATAGTCTGAATAATGTAAATAGTGTATATAATACCTCATCTCAGAAATATAGACAGATACATTCACTACTCATGTTATAACGTTTAAGATGAAAATAAATCTTGAAGTATAATTTGAAAATAATCAGAAAAAGTAACACCAGGAATGTGTAAATGTTTTCCAATTGTTAAATAAAAATATTTTTAGCTTTAAGCTGCAATATATGTGCCAAGTGTATCTTCAGTGACAGCACTTATCATAAAAAAAAAGCTGATTTTCGTAGTGCAGTATCCATAATGCTGTGGTTGATGGATATTATTCTGATATATAAGTTCATTTTTTTTCTTGCTTTTATGTACTCGGATTACTCCACTTGATGAAGATATTTAATAAGTTAAAAATGGTATTTATCAATCCACCCACGGGGATCGAATGTGGCACAAGGCCTTTTTAATGTGGGTATCTCTGAGCCTGTAGGCCCAGCCAAAAATAAATAACCATCCAAACCCGCCGAGGCGTGCCAGTTCCGTCAACCTCCCCGAACGAAACCCTACCCTTCGGCGGAGCTTCGTCCGGGTTCCTCTCTGCAAGCAGAGAGTTCGACAGACACCCGACCCGGCAGCTCACAAAGCGCAGATACTACACTTTGATCCTAGCCACCGGGCCGAGCGGGTAAGGGAACGTATTTTAATAAAGTTATTAGCTGCCGTGAAATTTACGTAAAAATGAATTTTATTAATTGCGTTTTTTCTATAAAAAAAAAAGTATACATAGAAATTTTGCTAATCTTTTTTTAGTTTTATCATTTTGATTGATTGATTAATATATAGTAATTGACTATGTAAGTAGAATAAGACAGATATGCAGATAGATATGATCAGGCTTATATATATATATATATATATATATATATATATATATATAAATATATGTAAGCAAATATATGGATATAGATCCGACAGTATGAAGAATATATATATATATATATGTATATATATATATATATATACACATATATATATATATATATATATATGTATATGTATGTATATGTATTGGGGTAGTAGATCATTATTCAAACATATATTGTTAATACAGTGTAACCCGGATATAAGAGACCCGGATATAAGAGAAACCTGGATATAAGAGAGATTTTCTCTGGTCCCAAATTAGAGCCTGTGTTAATGTATATAAAATAGACCAAACCCGGATATAAGAGAAACCCGGATATAAGAGACTTCTTCTCCGGTCCCGACAACTCTCTTATATCTGGGTTACACTGTATATAGTAGAATAAGACAGATATGCAGATACATATGATCAGGCTGATATATATATATATATATATATATATATATATATATATATATATATATATATATATGTATGTATATATATGTATTGGGGTAGTAGATCATTATTCAAACATATATTGTTAAATATAACAGACAACGAATGACTATTATTATTGAAATGTCCATATAACCATGTTTATGATGGTGGCTCATCTGAATCAAAAGCTTAGATCGAGGAACAGCATAATAAAAAATATTCAAATGTTGGACAGTTTTTGTCTTTATTTTCTCCCATAAATAAAGCCACTATACGAAGCTTAGAACGGCTCATGATCAAACGTAATAGACATTCGTTGTCTGTAATATTTAAAAATATGTTTGAATATATATATATATATATGTGTGTGTGTGTGTGTGCGTGCGCGCGCGTGTGTGTACAAATGTTTGTGTTTGTGTGTTAGGCTAAAAATTAAAAACAGTAACAATAATAATATAATAACTAAACTTTATTTTACGTTGCTTTAACATATCAAACTTTTTACATCACTTACCGCCCTCCATAGTTTTTGCTTTCCTTTCCTTAACATTAAGAGATATTCAAATAATTTAGAATATCTTCTAATTAAAATATGAATGCATAACGTAATATTGTCTCAACGATACTTTTCCCTGTGTATAAATACAGTTATTTAAATAAAATTATTACATTTGCTTTGATAAAGTCCATCTATGAACGAAACGCGTCGACATAACAGATTTTCCTATTTTCACTTATTTTATTAATGCACACACACACACACACACACACACACACACACACACACACACACACACACACACACACATATATATATATATATATATATATATATGCATGTATGTATATATATATATATATATATATATAAATATATATATATATATATATATATATATATATATATATAGAGAGAGAGAGAGAGAGAGAGAGCAGTCTAAGGGAGAAACATATAAAAATAAATGAATGTATGTTGATTTACAAATTCATGTTTATAAAACATGAAACAGTAATTCTTCAACATTAATTAATTAATTAATTAATCTCCAAAATATTTGTTTCGTACTAATTGTGCTTGATGTTCAATAATTCACTAAACCAAAGAAAACGAACTTAATATTTTCCCGTCTTAATTTTAATTTCGGACATCTGTGATCATCATTAGCAATAGGTGTGCACGCGCTTGCGCACACACACACGTAAGTTAATTTTTTGTTGTTTTCGAAAAAAGTTTCTGAAAAAAAATCGATGAACATAAAATAATTACCGAGGCACAGAAATTCAATAAATCAGACAGAAAGTTGATGGTGGGGACAAAACATAGTCAAACTTGATTGAACAAACACACTGTTTCGCTGTATCACAGTTCATCAGTGTGGCTAGACGTCTGGTTGTCTCTAGCTAGGATCAAAACCTGACTCAATTGGCGTCAGTCGGGGATTTTACCTCTAAGCTGTTGGCGCCTGGCAGGGATGAAGGTGAATTTAAGCGTATTTATTTTTAGATAAACACACAGTGACTGAGAGAACTCGATTCGATAATTCATAAACTCTAGAAGAAACCTCAACAGAATGCAGAAAGCACTGGACGGCCGTTTCGTTCTATATCTGGGACACATCAGCAGTGCGCATCCACTACCGAGAATTGAAACCCGGACGGTTACGTTATCATACCAACTGTACCAACGGACTTCGGTGACGAGGAGGTAGCGAATTAGACTCGATATAGCGCCCCTCGATCACATATTCCGTGGTGGAACTCATCCGAGTTTCTGTTACCCATGAGACTGTGCCTCCACGAGCCACAACTACTATCCCCAAGCAGCTCCATCCAGAGCATTAGAAGCCGGTTCAAGCAAGGATATATAATTGATAGAAATTATTAGGAGGATTTGAGATAATTATAATTATAATTTGAGATAATTATAATTATAATTATCTCAAATCCTCCAAATAATTTATATCACTGGCTTGTTTGACATGCATTTGTTTTGTCAACAAAGTGGCAAATACGCCATACAGATTTGGTGTTTATCTGAGTAAAGCTCACCGTAGAATTTTTCTACTCTAAGCAAGAATGATTTTTAAAGCCAGCATATGATTGGCATTTATATGCACATACACAGAACTTGCTAATTTTAGCTAGTTAATTATGAGCAATGGTTAACAGGATCAGCTCTGGAGAGAGGAACTCGGTTACACACGGGACATGTGTCTTGGAGCAAATTCTGGGTTAGAAATTTTCCTCATTTTTATGGCTCACTAGTGGCTTTCATGGCATTGTAATTTAACATCTTAACATCTTAACAACAAAAAAAAAAAAAAATTCCACGATGGTGGTTCTTTGTTCCGGTAATAATGTTTACATGGGTAATTTCGCTATGTCCATCTAAGTCCTGAAAAATAAAAAATAAAGATAAAAAGTATGAAAACTCTGGCATATATATATATATATATATATATATATATATATATGTATATAAATAAAAAGAAAGAACAGTAAGATATAAAATCCGGTCTTCTTAAAAAGAATATAGTAAAATAAAAATTAAAAAGGAGAATATTTCAAATCGTAGTTAAATAAAAAGTATTAGGAAAAAAAAAAAAAAAAAAAAAAACGAAAATCTTTAAATTTAAAAAATGACGTTGAAATTTTTTTACCGTTAACAATTTAAAAAAAAAAAAATTCAGACGACATCCATTCAACTGATGTCAGGTTTCATTGTAGAATACCTTTTTAAGAACAGTTAAATGTATTAGAATCCATTATATTATGTAGGATTATTTTGAAAAATACATCCCTACCCCTTACCAAATTGTAGCTAATAACTGATACAATGATACTGACATAAGGAAAATCTAGACATCCCTTGTTCAATTTACGTTGAATATTCTGTAACCATGGAAACGTGATTTTAGCTGTGTCTTTAAAACCCGGTAATTTTTAAAAGTTACTCCAAAATTCGCTTGAAGATGAAATGGAACTAATGCTTTTAATTTAATTGCAAAATTAAATTCGGGGTTTTTAGCTTCTATTTTTGAAACATGGTTGGAACTGTGTAGCGAAAAAAAAACATATTTTAAATCAATTAATTTATAATATATATATATATATATATATATATATATATATATATATATATATATATAGGTAAAATCTAGTGTAGAAACAAAATTGCCATAGTGTAACGATTTTTAACAGATTTTTGTTTTAATAGCCTAGAATAAATAATATTATATATAATATAATAGCTGGCCCCTCGTATTCAAGAATACCCGTCTGCTAGGGCGGCTAGCCAATCCCTATTGCAGACTCTCGCCCAGGCACATTTGTGTTTACTCAACCCCCACAGAGCCCACCTGTGGTTTATACTGAAACTATACCTAGCAGACCTTAGTTACAGTTTCTGGGAGAGAGCGTGTTATCTAGCTTGATCAACAATTTGAACAAGTCCAGTACGCTCAAGCCCTCGGCCACGATGACTTGTGGATTCGTGCTAGCACAACTATCTTTTCTCTTTGTCGTCTACACACATGTAACCATGTAATAGACATAGACATTATATGTATCTCTAGATATATGTTTTTACCATATATGTATAAATTTACATATATTGATGTTATATATATATATATATATATATATATATATATATATATATATATATATATATATATATATATATATTTACTCGGATAAATTTAGTCAAGTTGAGCCGAATGAATTTGGGAAAGATACAAATAAACGAAACCCAATACACATTTTGATAAAGGGTATGCCAGGCGCATGTAACAGCCATATATGCGCGGTATGGTGACAAGTTTTGATAAATAGCTTAGAATAATCTTGTAGTTATATATATCTTCAAGTCGGATAACCCATTCAGCTTAGATGGTATCCGTTTCAGAGTATTCTCAAATATCTTGATGTATCGCACAAGTTCCTTTGACGGCTTCATTTTCCTAGCTTAAAAAAATCTCTCAACCCCCGACCACGATGTTTCTCTCACCATTCCTGCTTATTAACAGACATGCGCAGTGCATCGTCTCCTGGGTGACATGCTACTTCGGGCAAATGACAAACAAATTTGAGTATTGAACTGAATATTTAATATGCCGCACCTTAATTCACCAAGACAAAACAGGTAAATGTTACTACAGAAACTTATAGTTACACTCAGAAAGAATTTAAATTTCTGGAACACATAATGAGGAAAAAGGGTTTGGAGAATTTGACCTCTAATAAATTAAATTTTTAAAAAAAAGTCATGAATGGTATTATTAGTCGTTTCCTTATAAGGAAACATTTGGCATTCCTTGACTGAGCAGCCAGTGCCACTGTCTGTTGAAATTTATAAAATCTTTCTCTTAAAACAATTTTTTTAGAAAAATAGATTTCTCAAACCCATTATCTGTTACCATTATTTCTGGTATTGACTATTTTGTTTGAATTAGTGTGGAACGTCAACATTTTGATGACGTCGTTATTTTCTTTTCGAGTTACAACGGCTATCGATTTTAGTGGTTGCTGTTGTTGAAAATCCTTACGTGATATGGTTTCTGTTGTTTGCCTTGAGATTCAGTAGCGCCAGTTCACAAGATTCGCGCTGAGATCTGCGGGCTCCATTCTTTAAATTCTTACATAGTGATACGTAAAAAAAAGTAAAGGCGTTGCACGAATATAAAATGGCTGACGGAAGATAAAATGGCTGACGGAATATAAAATGGCTGACGGAAGATAAAATGGCTGACGGATTTTAAAAGTTTACAGTAAATAAAAATAAATATCCACCAATCCTTTACGGTGAAACTAGTATCTAGACTTCATTCTACTCCAGTAATGCTATTAGAAGTCTCACTTGGCTGGATGGCAGATTCTACACTTGACTCAGCTATCTGCCTACGATAAGGAAATTTCAATGGAAAACCTATGAAACATCGATGACATTACTGGGTCACGGCATGTGACCTATGGTTTAAAAGGCAAGCTTGTTACTGCACGCGTTTCTCTCTCCACCTTAAAAGTTCATTAGTACATGCCTGAAGGTTATTTCACTTGTGTCTCAAACGATCTGGGTGGATATGTAAATACCTTTTCACTAGCTGCTACTAATTCGCAGCTGCTGATCCCTACCGTGCCAGAGGACGTTCTTTGGTTTCAACACGAGGTCTTATTCTTAGCCAAAGATGGAAATACTTGCAAAATGCTTCGTTTATACTTAAGGTTAGATGTAAATTTAAAATCTTAAAAATTAAATGAAAATATCACAAGTAAAGATTGCTGGCAATGAGGAAATCAGGTGCACGTATAATGTTTGTATTTGTGTGCTTGTGTGTGTGAGCACGCCAGTGTTTGTGTGTGTGTTTGATAAATAGATAGATATGGACGGACTGAGATAGATAGATAGATAGATAGATAGATAGATAGATAGATAGATAGAAATATTTTTATATAATGACAAGAAGGAATAATCACAAAAGGGGAGACAAATATGTCAATTGCTTTTGGTAGAGAAGGTCAATGACACGAAGGAATTGATGTAAGCAAACGTTATTTTGTGCATTGCTATAATTTTAGATTTTTGCAATTTTCAAGGCCAAACAAAAATATTTTTTCCTGTCAATTTTTAATTGTCGTTTCTTTGAGAAAATAATGCATTTTTTCATAACAAACCATCTATTTTCATGAACAATGTAAACAAAACTATATGTGTGTGTGTGTGTAGATATAAAAATATGCACATAGATAGATAGATAGATAGATAGATAGATAGATAGATAGTTCTGAACAAAATTCATAAATATATGACTTTGAATTGAATTTAAAATAATATTATTTTTACCCTTTATATGTTTAAAAGGTAATTAAAAGTATCTTCAGAATTTGTAACTTAAAATTACAAATAAAAGACATGTGATTAAACATAAATGTTTAAGTCTATTTCTTCTAAAGAAATAAAAATCAACAACATTGCATTTAATCACCAATAATTATGATTGTTTTATTTGCATAAACGCGTACGTTCAAATGTTTAAATTTCTAAAATCCAAATATGTAATTTTCCCTGAACGATATAAGATAAACACTATTAGAAATATATAAATAAACTTCTTTCAGAAAGAAAAATAAGACAAGACCCATGATCAGAGTGTTTTAACAAGGGCAGTAAGTTTGAGGTGGACACGGCTCAGTGGCTAAAGCATTAAACTAATATTAAGAATTTATTAGATCTTTTATCATGTTTAATGTCAAGCAATAATCTTTGTTGTACACAATACATAATTATAGTAAATGATTTTTAAAAAAAGGAACAAATACACTTTGGAATAAAATGAAGTGATAAATGTCAAGAGTTTTTGCAATTCAGAAAGTCGTAGAGAGAGTCATGATTGCCCGTATCCAGAAGAGACAAGACAAAAAAAATATCTGCTATTCCATGTATCAAGCATGCAGTTAAACACACTCGATATATTAAGTTCTTTTTTTTTTCACTCGTTTAAAAACATTCTATTGGATTACTGAAACTGATTTTGAAAAGGTGATCGGACCGAGAATTTTTCAGCACACTGTCATGTGTGTGTGTGTATATATATATATATATATATATATATATATATATATATATATATATATATATATGTGTGTGTATGTGTGTGAAGAAATATAGTTTTTAAAGTGTGCTATATTTATGGGATAAAGTGCTCAATATCAGAGAGAGAGGAGAGAGCGTATGTAAATATAGATATAAAAGTGAACACTGAAGTCAACACTCAGAGGCGACAAGCTGTTTCTTGCTATACGCAATCCCCAGGCCGTCCGATCACGACATATATATATATATATATATATATATATATATATATATATATACAGAGAGAGAGAGATTGTAAAAATAAGCGTATGTGTGCGTGCAAAACTTTAATTCTCTCTCTCTCTCTCTCTCTATGTACCTATCTATCCCTCACAATATATATATATATATATGTGTGTGTGTTTCTGTGTGTGTGTGCAGTGTAAAACTTTCATGAACACTCACGCTCTCTTTCTCTCTCAGTACACACACACACACACACACATATATATATATATATATATATATATATATACACACACAAAAAATTGATATATATATATATATATATATATATATATATATATATATATATATATATATATAAGCGTTTGTGTATGTATATAGGGTGCTCATATTTCGAATGGTGTAATTAATTTTGTTTGATTCATTTAAGTAATTTTCTGTATTGTTTCAATTGTTGATTACGGTGCCAGCGAAAATTTTAAAATTTAAGTACGATAGATTTGCGTTTCCAGAGATCTTTCCGATTAGCAATTGTTAGATTAAACAGAGAACATCTGCCACTACAGTGGTGTTCCGAGAAGATTTTTTGAATGTGTCTTGAGATTCGCTTTAATTTTTTAAATGATGTTAGTGACCACAAAAAATAAAATAAAATGTCATCACGTATTTATCTTATTTTTTTCGTATAATATTTATCTCCTCTCTTTCTATCATTTCTCTCTCTCGCTCCTTCTCACTCCTTAATGATTTACCTGTCTTTATCTCCTGTTTTATCTCAACTCCAACATTTCAACTGCGCATGCGCCTATTTATGAAGCAGAAACCATGCGTACAGGTGCACAGTGATATATTACTGAGAGTATATATATATATATATATATATATATATATGTTTTTCTTTTACTATCTATAAATATCTTACGTGAGTGTATACATGATTTATATTATTTATTTGTACGTGTACTTGCTTTTAACTCCCTGCTACCATTTCTTTTCTTATTATAATAATAATATTCTTTCATGAAATATATATTTACGTTCATCTGTTTCTACATAATTCTATTAATATCTATTTTACAGTCAAACTGTTCGAATCTATCTATCTATCTATCTATCTATCTATCTATCTATCTATCTATCTATCTATCTATCTATCTATCTATCAAACGATTCTGATCTATCTATCTATCTATCTATCTATCTATCTATCTATCTATCTGAGTGTCTTCATGTCTATCTCGTTCTGTTCATATCTATCTATCTATCTATCTATCTATCTATCTATCTATCTATCAAATAATTCTGATCTATCTATCTATCTATCTATCTATCTATCTATCTATCTATCTATCTATCTATCTATCTATCTATCCTAACAATAAAACAGACCGTTAACGCCTAAGAAAATACGTAGTCCAATAAATTACTGGAGTTTAAAGGCATGCACATTTTATCAACAAAGCGCTCGATATTAAAAAGTAGTGCGACAAAAGTTAATAGATAAAGAAATGTTCAAATGACTTATCCTCCTGACTTCAAGTTTCGCGGATACACCGCTCATCGAGAGCAGATAAAATTATTTATCTGTCTCATTATATATGTACGTATCCAAACTTTTAAGATCTAAAATAGATCATACATATGATTACATGTACCACCTTCAACCTATTATATGTGTGTGCGTGTGAGTAAGAATGAAGGTAGCATTTTATTCTTTTACTTTTGTTTATAAATACTTATAAGATAACTTTTCGCACACACTCACGCACGCACACACATACTCCTCCTCTTTCACAGGCATATATATATATATATATATATATATATATATATATATATATATATATATATATATATAAAGAAAATAAATTTTAAAATAATTAAAAAAGCATCTTTCGGTCTACGCATATTTTGTCTTAGTGTTTGCCTATGTATGGGAAAATTGCAACCTGAAGATGACAATTTTAAATTGTCGAAAGTACTTGGCATGTGACTTCCATCTGACAACAACTTTAATATAAGGATTCAAAGAACTGATAGTTAAGTTAATGTCTCATTGAGTCGTGTTAGCGAAGTGATTTCGCCACTGATCACATTATCATTGCTATTTAATTTTTTGTACAAATTGTTTCTTTGTGATATAAAATATAAGCTGCGCACTACACGTTTGTGAGTATGAAGTACATTTTGACCAAGTTTTCTTCTTCGACACATGTAGTCCTTCAGTATTATACTAAGTCGATTTGGGTCAACGTAAACATGTCATAAAATAATTCCTCAAATAAAGACCATTGGTCGATTTATATACGGGCTTATAATATTGAGCGAAGAGTATATTGTATTTTTTTTCTGTTTATTTCTTCCTTAATTTTTACATTGTTGAATTTAAAAAAAAAAAAATCGTTAAATCTTTCTGATAAATAGGATGATTTAATTAGATTCTTTATTTTAGAGGGGTACATAATCGTTAAATCTTTTTAATCTAATGTAAATTCTATTTATTTTCTTATCCAATCGTATTAATGTATTTTAAAATCATAAATAAATGAAAATCGTTTACGAGAAACTTTTAGCTTAGTTAATAGACAAAAACAAATAAGACATTTATATGTATTCATTGCTACAAGCACTTGTAATAATAATTAATCTGTAAATAGTTTGTGTCCTGCTAAAAGGCTTGGTCCAAAAATGTTGGTTAAAGAATCTATTTGTTTTATACCCAATGATCTTAGTTTTTTTCTTTAAAAGGTCTTCAGATCGATTTCAAATGTTACAGTTAAGATGGAAATAACTGACTTCTATAATAGTATATGGCATTGATTTTCTATAGTTCTTCATATTTCATGGATGCTCTATAATATAATATTTAATCGATTTCATGTAATATTACATAGATTTCCTATATTCTTAGATTACATAGATTTTCTATATTCTTACATTACATAGATTTTCTATAGTATTAAATTTCATTGATTTCTTATATTTCATAGATATATATAATTTTTAAATATATTTCTTGGATTTCTGTAATGTTATACTGAGACGGGCCGAAAGTTCGTAGCGTTTTTTAAGTAATTTTCTAAAACTATGTATATATTTGTACATAGATTTCTTCACCCATATATGGGCCACTTTTATTCTCCTATCAATCATGATTCTAACCTTAAAAAATTTGGCATATTTCTATGTGGTAAACTCGTCTAAATGTTTCTTACAGGCCTTAAGAGATTTGTAGTTCTCCCGATTAAAAAAATTTTCTAGGGGTCCAAATAAGTGTTAATCCGAAAGTGAAAGGTCAGGTGGGTATGGTAGGTTACAAGGATATACCAGCCAAACTGTACCAATTTTTTTTGCCCGGTCTGTAAAGAAACGTGAGGCCTGACGTTGTATTGATAAGAAAAGGCATCCTCCCGATTGGCCAATTCTGGAAACCTTTAATCGATTACTGCCTATAATCGGTCCGATTAAGAAGTGTACTTGTCTGAATTCAATGTCTGATTTTCCAAGGGCTCATGATATATAATCCATATATAATCTCTTCTATTCCCCCCCCCATCCCACGGATACACATTAAAACTCTCTTTTCGTGTTTATACCAGATATTTTATAATATATCTTATTTTATAGCTTATATACTAAAATATATTTTTATATATGATAAGATAAAGAACAAATAGGGAATGTTTATCAGTCTAATATGTTTCGCTTTTATTAAAGCTTCATCAGAGAATGTGATATGGAGAAAAAGAAGAAAGGATGTTTTGCTATTTTTACTTTTGTGCTGTTTGTTTCATTCATCTTTCACATGCATTCGACTTGTTAAACAAACGTTAGTATAAACGTTAGTATAATTTGTAGTGTTCAAAATTCAAATAGAGACGACGTGTCCCTTCGCCTCCCAAGAATATATATATATATATATATATATATATATATCACAAATGTTTAGCCACTGCCGTAAGGTAGCTTCCCTGTACTTTTCTATAAAGATTTTCATTGTAATTGTTGTGATGAGCTTTTCGCTTTAATTTAATCGCAGTAGTAGATTAGCAGCAAGGTCTCATCATGTTATAGTTAAAATGGATAGATAGAACCATAAGTTCTATGCTGACAGTTTCTTCTCTCTCACTTCTCTCTTGTAGAAATCTCTTCCGGTTTCTTGCTTGCCATTCAAGTTAAATACAAGTGTTAATCGCTATCTTCTGTCTTCTTAATTCCTGTTCTTGTCTTGTTAACTTTACCTAACATTTTCTTTTTGTTACATTATCTCACCCTCGGTAATCCTTTCCGTATTAGTGGCTTTATTGCCTTACTTAGTTTGAAATGATTAAACACATCACACACACACACACACACACACACACACACACACACACACACACACACACACACACACACACATATATATATATATATATATATATATATATATATATATATATATATATATATATATATATATATATATATATATATATATATCTGTAATTCTCCCTACTCTTTTTTCTAATATGCCTAAATCTTTGACTATGGAGCAAAGCGTAAGAAATGTATGTCCCAGACCATTATTATCAGATATTCCTAAATTCTAGCCTCGTACCAAATAAAGACAGGTTTAGTTAATATAAACATTGCTTTGCACTAATGGTCATGAAGTAAATATTTTTGACTATTACTACTATCTTTAATTTGAATCGTGGCCTTGATTGAGAATAATTTAAACTTATACATTAGCATTTTTTCTATGAAACTATATAATCTGTAAAAAAATATTTTTATTTGAGAACATAGAATAGATATATTTTTCTTCTGTTTGGATAGAATTTTATGAAGAGAACTCTCTTAAGAATTTATTATTATTGTATTCATTAAGATTTAAACCACCACATCATTCTTCTTCTTCTTCTTCTTCTTCTTCTTATTATTATTATTATTATTATTATTATTATTATTATTATTATTATTATTATTATCATCATCATCATCCATTATTATTATTAAACATACAGAATGATGGACACGACTCTTTCAATTTTTTTTATCATTTAGAGAAGAGCGCGATTTAAAAAAAAGAAAATGAAAAGAGCTGTTTTTTCTTTTCCTTTTCTTAAATCGTGCTCCCCTCTAAGTGTCATATTATTATTATTATTATTATTATTATTATTATTATTATTTTCACACCAGCCATATCTGTTGGCTTTCACTGAGAATCAAACAACAAATCTAAAATCTGTAGTAATTTCCTCAGTACTTTTGCTCTGCCCCAATAATATCGTGATCTAGACTGTCTTGATTTTATCTCTAATCTCCATTTCATTTTAATTTTTCCAGAAGTTATTATTATTATTATTATTATTATTTGCATATTGCCATCAAATGCTTCAAAACGAAAAAGGCAATCATTATTACTATCATTAGCATCATTATCATAGTACAAGAAAGTTGCAGGCTCTGTGAAAATGAACATCTACCTTTCACAAATTCATTACTTCAAAGCGCATGAAATCGTGCTCAGAGGGCCATTTTTTTTTCTTTGGTAAAAGCGCGAATGAAACACGTGTTTGTAGACGCTTTCCAATAGGCGTTCCTTTACATCTTGTTACATCGTGGTGATGAGGTGGGAACGTAAATAAAACCGACTCTTCGACTTGCTGCATATATAAAATTGAGTTAAAAATTAATTTTCTTCAAATGTTTTAATTTTTAGTGACGTTAACAACGTCTTTCTCTCAGAAAAATCTTGGTTTACCTGAGGTGAAACTTCACTTTTCCTGGGTCTGTGTTGTAGATTTTAAGGATTTTGCGTGAGAGTAAGCATTGGGAACTCATGTATTCCAGTTTTATTGCATATTGAATGTTCATTTCTTCCTTTCTTTTTTTTTTTTCTTTCTCTTTTCCTCCATTCTTTCTTCCCTTCTTTCCTTTCTTCCTTCTTTCACACGACACGTTTAGACAAAATTATGAGACGCCGTCAGTAATATTTCCGACTTTTCAGAAAGAATAGTTTAAAAAAGAAACCAAAAAAAAAACAACATATTTACTTATTTTCTTTTGTTCACTAAACACTGTTACTTTAATATGTAAAAGTTTAAGTAACTGTTCTCTAGGTGTTTGCCTGTTCGGTCTTCCTTAACTTCTGTCTGTATATTTGAAAGGTTTTAGTTCTTTTTTATTTATTTTTTAACTAGTTTTCTTTATATTTAAATTTAATTTTTCTACTTGTACAGACACTAACGTGCTAGTATCCACATGTGTGTACTGACATTAAGTAGAGCTTTTTTTTGTAGACTATAAAGATTAAGTTTATTTTTAGTTAATTTTAGTCGGTTACCAATCCTCGGCTGTGAAACGTCGAAACAAAATCGGATTTCTGAGTTGATTTATTACTATTATTATACAATGAATCTTTCGGGCCAATTTAAAACATATACCAACTCACACACAACACACACATATAACACGCACACACACAACACACACACACAACACACACATACACACACAACACACACACACACATACACACAACACACACACATACACACAACACACACACAACACACACATACTTCATGAATTTAAGCGTTCTACTAGGCTTGCATCTCGCTCACACCCTTTCACTGTCGAAACTATTAAATGTAGCTGTCTCTTCTATTCCAATAGCTTCGTGTCTCGCACCTCTCGCCTGTGGAACTCCCTCCCTTCTTCCTGTTTCCCTGATAGCTATAATCTCCAACTATTAAAATGTAATGTCAATCGACGTCTCCAGATGCCTTGATCTATCCCCCATCCTTCTCTTCATGTTTTTTCTCTATCATGACTATTTGCTCTCGCTCCAACTCTCTGTAACCCCTTGCGTGCTAGTGGCTTTCCGCCTTGCTTGGGGTGAAACAGCTTAAATATATATATATATATATATATATATATATATATATATATATATATATATATATATATATGAATAGAGAAAAAAAATTATCTAAATAACGCGTTCCGCGTTTTGTCCTCTGATGAACTTTATCAAGGATTTGTAAGGATTAGGTTTGTTTCTCTTTATTCATATTGCACTTTTTCAGATATATTTTTGTTATACCTGAGGTTTTACACTCACACGCACACACACATACATATATATTTCTCATATTCTCTCACGCTCACTAGCATCCTTGTGTCTTAGTGGCTTTATTGCTTTGCTTGAGGTGAAATGATGAAACCAAATCTCGGTAGATATCACTGACCTTGATTATACACGATAACAGCTTTTAGTATGAAGCCAATATTTTCATAACAAAACTGGTATTAAGTAAACAATGCTAGAAAAAGTTGCAAGACGTACTCTTATATTTAGATGAGTAATATATTGCTTGAGTTTAAGCTTTTATTATTATTATTACTATTATTATTATTATTATTATTATTATTAAATATCTTTTATAATAATTTGTTTTTCTGAATGTTATGTTTTATTATGTAAACAACCAAAGTGGGACATAAATTTTATATATATATATATATATATATATATATATATATATATATATATATACACGCACACACACACACATATATGTTTGTGTTTGTGTGTGTATGTTTGTGTTGTGTATTTGGGCATTATACCCTCTTTTATCCAAGTTTAGTAGGTCTTCCTGTGTATTTCAATTCTGTTCTGAAAAGAAAAAAAACACATACGAACAAATGAGAAATTATATTAAAAAAAACGCAACCATAACGCCTTGTCAGTCGTACATACATATATGCATGCATACATATATATATATATATATATGTATGTATGTATATACGTATACTATCTATATGTATATGTGTTTGTGTGTGTTCATATGAATGTGTGTGTGTATGATGTCAGTTTTCATTATCCAAGTCAATGTTTTTCATAATAAAACTGTTATTAACTAATCGATATTGGTACAGATTTCAGGATATACTTCCGTTATTTTGAGTAAAATGCTGTCTGAGTTTCGGCTTATAATACCTGCCCTTGGGCACCTGGAGGCGGTGTAATGTAAGATTGTCTCGCTAGAATAATTATGAATAAGTAGTGAGTTCAATCCTCGCTGCGTGCGCCATAATTTCGGCCTTGTGCCACATGTGAGCTACACTTGGCAAATCTCTCTCTCTCTCTCTCTATATATATATATATATATATATATATATATATATATATATATATATATATATATATATATATCCCTGAGTAATTTTTTTTTCTTGCATATTGATACTGGGGGGTCCTCCTTGACATTGACACTCATCAATCTTTCAAATATTGATTTTGGACTTTTCTAATGTTCAATATACTTCAGTTTTTATTGTTTCCAAGGAACTTCACTATTTACATTATTCGGACTATTGTCCTCATCTTTGTCGCCATATTTATTACAACGTTTCGGCTGTTGTACCCGCGGGCCTTCTTTAGGTGGTTGAAATGTCGAACCGAACACTTTATTTCATTCACTGGGGTAGACTGTTATAGTACCCCGTGCCAGTCTACCTCAGTGAGTGAAATAAAGGGTCCTGTTTGACATTCCGACCACTAGTAGAAGGCCGGAGCGTACAACGGCCGAAACGTCGAGATAAACATGGCAAGAAAGATGAGGAAGATAATACCTCATCTCAGACATAAAGACAGATATCCAAGGAACTTGTTTGGATATTTATTGCCATTTATTTCTTTTAGTGATGAACTTCAAGTTTTCTATTGGGTTAGTATTTAGAGAATCTGGTGACCATTTCATTAATCTGGTGTCTTTGAAATCTTTTTATTTCTATATTTGGCAAGTTGGCCAATTGTCAGATTTACAGAAAGAGCATCATTTTTTGTCGGTATTTTACTCTTTAGCTTAACCCATTACCTGCCATGAGCCCCATTTGGGGATCTGTTAAAATTAAACTCACTACATGTTATTCCTTGTATTTGCATTGAATTGCTTACATACATTGCATTTGCAGAGGTATATTTTACAACACTTAGCCTTTAAAGTTTTTTAGCCGTAATAAGACACTTTCTGTCGTAATTTTCCATTTCATGAATAGAAAAATAATGACTATTTTGAAAAGTATTTTTTTGATTATTTCTAATCAATATTATTTTTTGATGTTTATATATATATATATTTGATGTTCTAGTTTCTATAAAAAAAGACAATAGTAACTAGTGAAATTAAACATAAGGAATAAATAAATTCCTAAGACACATGTCTGGGACAAAAATGCACATTAAAAAATTTGGTAGTTGATGTGTTAAAGCTTGCTTGTGACCCGTATCACTCCAATTAAAATCTTGTCCAAGAACTTATAATCAATCTCTGCATTTATCTTTGCCATCATAAAATTTGAAAGGATCCATAAACTAACAATACTAGCACAAAACATTACTCCAACTCTCTGTTGTCTTCTAAATTTCATTAGTTGTTATATATTTCTCAATTTACACGTTCGTTTTCATTATGTTTTCATAAAGGTACTAGTTTGGTTGCTTTCATGTCTTTCGACAATATTTTATATGTTCTACATCTTTACTTTCTTTTAATTATTATCAAATATTTTGTGACATTATTCAAGACATCTTTTTCTTGTTCTTACCTTACCAATATTTTTAACTTCTAACTAATGAATGACACACCAGATGCATACTAAAATCTTACAACACCATCTATCTATCTATCTATCTATCTATCTATCTATCTATCTATCTATCTATCTATCTATCTGTCTGTCTAATTTTCTAACCCTGCTCCTATCTATCTATCTATCTATCTATCTATCTATCTATCTATCTATCTATCTATCAGTATGTTCATTATCTATCTATCTAATCTATCTTTTAGTCTGTTCTTATCTATCCATCTATCTATCCATCTATATAATCTATTTTTTAGTCTGTTTATATCTATCTATCTATCTATCTATCTATCTATCTATCTATCTATCTATCTATCTATTAGTCTGTTCATATCTATCTATCTATCTATCTATCTATCTATCTATCTATCTATCTATCTATCTATCTATCTATCTATTAGTCTGTTCATTATCTATGTTTTTAGTCTGTTCATATCTATCTATCTATCTATCTATCTATCTATGTTTTAGTCTGTTCATATCTATCTATCTATCTATCTATCTATCTATCTATCTATCTATCTATCTATCTATGTTTTAGTCTGTTCATATCTATCTATCTATCTATCTATCTATCTATCTATCTATCTATGTTTTAGTCTGTTCATATCTATCTATCTATCTATCTATCTATCTATCTATCTATCTATCTATCTATATATATATATATATAAACAGCGTATATTTAGGCAGCATATTTTCATTCAAATAGGTTTGGTTAAATAATTTAGACATATCATGTTAATCAGTTTTCGTTGTAATCCTTTCAAGTTCACGGATTCATTTTTTGGTAGACTTAAATTGAGCAAGAATAATACCAAAATTTTCTTTCGAATAGTTTTTATTTTATTTTCCCAAATGCATTCAATCCCAGCTAAGACCATCTTCAGGGGGTTACTACGAACTTGAAAGAATCCCAACGAAAACTAATCGACATGTTATGTGGGACCTACAACGGATGAAAGCAAAATAAATTATACGTTGAAATTCACAGGGTATATTCATTATATCCTGAAAAGTCTTTCCAGAATTGGTTCATTCATATGAATTTTATTGTGAAAATAATTACTTGCTTGGTCATATCTAATAGATAGATAGATAGATAGATAGATAGATAGATAGATAGATAGATAGATAGATAGATAGATATGAACAGACTAATAGATAGATAGATAGATAGATAGATAGATAGATAGATATGAACAGACTAATAGATAGATAGATAAATAAATAGATAGATATGAACAGACTAAAACATAGATAGATAGATAGATAGATAGATATGAACAGACTAAAACATAGATAGATATGAACAGACTAATAGATAGATAGATAGATAGATAGATAGATAGATAGATAGATAGATAGATAGATATGAACAGACTAATAGATAGATTGATAGATAAATAAATAGATATGAACAGACTAAAACATAGATAGATAGATAGATAGATAGATAGATAGATAGATAGATAGATAGATATGAACAGATTAAAACATTCATAGATATGAACAGACTAATAGATAGATAGATAGATAGATAGATAGATAGATAGATATGAACAGACTAATAGATAAATAGATAGATAGATAAATAGATATAAACAGACTAAAAAATAGATTAGATAGATAGATAGATAGATAGATAGATAGATAGATAGATAGATAAGAACAGACTAAAAGATAGATTAGATAGATAATGAACATATTAATAGATAGATAGATAGATAGATAGATAGATAGATGGATAGATAATGAAGAGACGTAGATTGATAGATTGTTAGATAGACAGATGGATAGATCCGTGATAGCCTGACTCGCATTTGAACTTTCTTGTATTCATTGGCAGAGAATGGCTCTAAATTTCACACTGACCACTCTTATAACGAGTGCACCGAGAACAGAATAACAATGTTAACTAAAAATAATCCAATATATGGAAAAAGAGAAAGAGAGAAAATAAGACGTTTTATCTTTAATCGATCAGCGACATGACTAATCGCTTAATAGGACCACTGTTATTATCATCGATTTTGTTATTTTGTAATCAAAAATAAAAATTATATTAATAATCATGAAATAATTATTGAAAGAAAGAAAAAATGGAAACAGTTCCTAAGTAAACTACAGCCATCACAGTGATTGTTATCATTAGAACAATTTTTTTTCTTTTAAGTTAGGGGCACGACAAGTAGATCTAAGCTAGTAGGGGCCATTGCTGTAAGGGTCACCTATCTCTCATGCATTACTCTTTCTTCTATCCATTTATACATACTATATATATATATATATATATATATATATATATATATATATATATATATATATATATATATATATATAACCTCATCCACTCTACACACCTTTGACTTTAACAAATGATTTCTATCCGAAGCCAACTTCACTCTTCTCTAATATTTTCTTTATTTTAAATTCATTTTTCATTTTTTCCGTTTTATGTCAGTATTTTATCGACTTTATATTTGTTTTCATCTTTCTTTTTATATCCAGAACTGTTGTTTTCTTTTTCTATGTTCTTTCTTTCTTTCTTTTTAAGTCTTTCTCTCTCTTTTTTTTAGTCTTTCTCTCCCTTTTTGCTCTTACTTAACATCTTTTTCTTTCTTTCTTCCTTTCTTTCTTTTTTTCTTTCTTCTTTTCTTTCTTTCTTTCTTTCTTTTGCTTTTTCTTTCTTTTTTCGCAGTTAATCTCACTTTGGTCTTTTGTTTTTTCTCAATAATACTTTTAATTCTTTCTTCCTTTTTTCTTCTCTCTCTCTCTCTCTCTCTCTCGCTCTCTCTCTTTCTTACACTCACAATTTTTTATTCATTCTCTCTTAGCTCTTCTTTTTCATCTCTCTCGCTCTCTCTCGCTCCCTTTTGCAGCCTTTCAATTGGCTCTGCCATACGCAATGCACTGCCAATTTGCCTTCGTCTAAACATCGGCGTACGTTCATACTCTAATCATATCCCTAACACACCCGGACTAATTGTATTATATGCGTATTAGCTGTCCCCACCGAGCCGTTATGAT
>CAHIKZ030005358.1:1767500-1782500 GCA_903632075.3 Acanthosepion pharaonis | reverse complement strand
TGGTATTAATGCTTTCAAGAATGCAGGTAATCAAACTTCTTTTTAAAGAAGATTTCTTTCATATAATGAAAACAACATATTAAAATCCCCCACATTGTGCTTTTAAAATATGGCGTCCAAGATGGCCACCAAATCATTAAAAATGCTCATTAGTCGTTTGTCATTCATCCTAAACGCTTTTCTTTTTATCGTTTTCAGTAATATCAAAAGTACCCGATAACATCTCAAAAGATTACCACAACCTCGCTACTGGAAACGTTTGATTTTTGAAGATATTATCCAAGATGGCCGCCAGCTAAATCCTTAAAATTGCTCATTATTTGTTTATTTATTCCTCCTAGACAAGGTTTTTAGCAGGCACTTTTAGTACCAAGTGTGCTTAATAATGTAATAAAAGTTTACCACAGTATGAACAGTAGAAAAGTTTAATTTCAAGGTATTTTTTCAGAAAAATCTGAAAATGTTCATGTGCATTCATTGTTTGCCGTAGACACATCTTTAAAATATATCTATTGTATTAAGTTTGTTTAATCATGCCCCAAATATCTGCACTATAACCATTAGAAATCTATTATTCTCATGATGTTATCTAACATGGTTGTTAGTTAAATTCTTGAAAATGCCAATTACTCGTTTATTTTTCATCTTAGATAAGCTTATTCAACATTTTAATAGTATCATATGTGCTTTTTAACACCAAAAATCTACCACAGTCGAACCATGGAACATATACCAATTTCAAGTTAGTATCTGAATCGTCAAACAGCTCACTGGTACAGTGAGTTCATGCACTTCCTCACTGATGGCTTATCTGTAGTGTACTAAATTCTTTCCCATCACTACTTTCCGGAACAGTCTAGGGACAAATCTGATTTTGATTTATTTGTTCAGTGACTAGAGAGACATTCTCCACTTGTTACACATGACCCTGGAATCTTGTTTTCCCTTGTTACTGGATTAATGAGGGACAAGTCAGTGAATAGTGATGATGTCTATTATTGTGGTCAATGTTCCATGAAGAAAATAACAGGTAAGATCAGTGCAGAGTTGAGTCTGCAGCAGAGAATCAAAGTCAAGAAATTGAATTGAAGAATACAAAATGTAGTGGATACAGTTATCAATCCATCATTGATGTTCAACAGATTACTTACATCTTAAACACAAGTCTAGAAATAGAAAACTTCCAATGATAAAATTAGTTTCACAATCTCTGCTTTTCCTTTTAGTTGGGCAAATAAAAGAAAATAGCCAAAAGTGTTCTTAAGAACATACTGAACCCTCATCGTTGACCATAATAGCAAAATCCTTGCAATGTTGTTGACAGAAGATATTTACTATATGCTGTGGTGTCTCTCAAGTCAGCCAACTTATCAAGATGTGTATGTTACTTACATAAGATATATAATTAAACATTATTATTGTGGTGTTGTGTTTTTAGTTGGTTATGATGCAACAATGTTCATCAAATCAGAAGAGCAAAGAACAGAAATACTACGGATATTGTAGTTAGATTGACATAGCAAACAATTACAATTCAAAAAGCATTCCTTGGAATAACTGTAATAAATCATGCCCCTGCCATTGATTTTAGGCTCAATATTATCAATGTTAAGCAAACAGAGTCATATGTCAATGTGTTAAAAGTTTCAACAACACTGGAAATGGAAAAATCTGATAATAATCAACGAATATGGTAATTTAGATGGTACTGATGTATCAGTCATATTGGTAGCAAGATCATCATCATTATCCCTATCATCATCGTTGTCTTCGTCGTCGTGGTCATCATCATTATCGCCATCGTCACCATCATTATCATCATCATCGTCGTCGTCGTCATCATCATCATTATCATCATCAAAGGAAGCTTATACTTTGCCATAGCAATCCTAAAACCTTCTACAAAATTAAGCAACATGAAAATGCAATCACCAGGAAATGCAAGAGAGGACATCTCGTTTCCTCCATGCCATTAGTGGTGGTGGTGATGTGGTTATAATGCATCAACATTTTATGGGCAAGTGGGTTATACTACATGAGCACATTATAGACAAGTTAAAGCAGAAAAATTAAACTATCTGTTGCATCGTTAAATAGGTTATCACTATATATATATATATATATATATATATATATATATATATATCTACTCGATATAGTCAGTCCACATAGGCGATAGGTAGTGTGGGACATTCCATTACAACACTATCACAGAAAAAAAGGGATATAAACTTTCTACAAGAATGTCTTTTTTGCTAACCTCGCAGATACCAGATACTGTGGTGTATAACTCTTTCAGTTTTCATGAAGTTTCTACTGAATTCAATCTTGATTTTTGTATTTTCGGACGATTCCAAACACACCAGGTACTTTACGAACGATTGGTAATTTTTATCTTCTACATTTATGCTCTCTATTTAAGAATATATATTTTTGTAACAAATAATTTAGTGAGAATGATATTAGATTTGAGGATATATCAGTAGTATACCTCTATCATCCCTTAAGTAGAAGCGGCTATCCAAATCAAATTCTGTTATGTTCATTTCCTTTGTAATGCTCTTGCGAAAGGCGAGAATCCATCTTTTTATTTCTATCAACTATGGATAACTGGGCTTTCTAGCATTGGCTAGCAACAACTCTACAAGATCAAGGAAGACACACTATATTTTACAAAGAATCATTACAATTTTGATAATGAAGAAAAAGGAGTCTGTGGAGAGTCATGATCATTTCTTTCTGGAGTGGCATGGTATCAAAAAATATTAAATTTAATTCCCTTCATGGCCATGTAAAAAATGTATGTTAATATGGGCTATATAGATAAAAAAAGATATAAAGATAAAAATTATTATTTTGAGGCACGGGGTTGTGGCTCCGATTGAGATCTAGTCGAGTTCATTACATTCACTTATGTGCTAATATCCTTGGGAAAGTTATGAATCCATCTTTCTCCCCAGCTATAGATAAATAACAAGACGGACTGTTCTATAGCCTTGAGTGGCAACCGATCTAGGAGAAGGTAATATCTACATTCAAACCAGTCTGGAGGGGTTATCTTGCCCAGGAGAAACCATTTCTACTTTTAAGGCAGTACATATGGTGCCCTTAAAACCTAAATTTTATGGGACTCGTGGATGTGATTATTTCAAGATCTGTTTGAATGGTAAATACAACACTAAAGAGTTCCTCTATCGTTTTTATTCCCACTTCTTTTGTTTTTAAGAAAAAAAGTTTTTGTATTTATTTGTGGTACATAGCGTTGTCGTTTTCAGTCTGAGCCGATATTTAGGATTGGAAAATGGAAGAAAATCGATAACCATTTACTAAAAGATACAAACCGGACGGGGCTTCTTCTTTTTCTATTTTTCTTTTTCTTGACCAAAAATAGTCCAAAAGCAATTAGAGGCGGATTGATAACATCAGAGACAGGTGAATATGAATTTGTCTGTTGTTGCTAAATTTTGCTGACAGGTAAGTGGAGATAAAGACGAAATGTATGCCGATAACCTCGACAAGAAATTCAGATGAAGCTATCAAGAATGTCCCCTCACTTTGTAGTAGCTCCACACATCAAGACATTTCTATACTTACGTCCTATTAAAAAGACACTTAGTAATTTCTCATGGCACCAGGAATCCGCTCTTCCAAACGGACCATTTCAATTAAATGAAAAGAGAACATGGCATTTCTTTAAATCTGTAATTAATACTAAGACGGTATTGAAACATGGGAATAATTACATTGTATCATGAAATACATTTGCACAGAAAGATTGGCGCCTTCAAGTTAATCTTGTACTTAGATTCTTTCATGTTGTGCATGATCGAAAAAATAACTAATTTTGAAATATGCCATGCTGTCTGCGCTTAGTGAAATCCAGTCATTATATTCACTCAAGTTAATACCCTTTGGAAAAATTATGAATCCTCTGCTTCTCCACCCCGCCAGCTATGGGTAAATAGCAGGACAGACAGGTTAGATAGATAGATAGATAGATAGATAGATAGATAGATAGATAGAACGAAAGAAATAATGAAAGAAAGAAAGAAATAGAATTAGATAGATAGATAGATAGATAGATAGATAGATAGATAGATAGATAGATAGATAGATAGAATTAGCTAGCTAGCTACCTAGATAGATGGATCACGAGGGAGGAAGATACGAAAACAGATAGATACGAAAACAGAGATAGATAGATAGATAGATAGATAGATAGATAGATAGATAGATAGATAACAAATGATTGAAAATGAACTATCTATCTATGATAGTTCTTTTTGTAGTTAGCCATCGCTAATGATTATTATAAGAAAAGAAAGAAAGAAAGAAAGAAGGAAAATGACAGGCAGAAATAAAATAAAGTAAAGGAAGAAAATCAAAGAAAGAAAGAAAAAAAGAGAAAAAAAAAAGAAAGAACTGAAAATGAATGACTTGTATCTTTAAAGATTAAAAAAAATAAAAGGACGAAGATAACCTATCGTCAAATATAGTGAATCTCTATAGATATTAGGTTGAAAGATTTTCTGAAATTATAAATTACTTTCCACAAATTACAAATATCTCTGCTGTCTATATTCTTTTAAGCGTATTCATTTGCAAACCAAAAAAGCATTGAAAAGACTATTTAAAATGACTAACCATGATTCGCATTAATAACAATAATGTTATAAACACATCAAACATAAAATATGCTTGATTAATTTATTTTTCAAGCATATTATATATATATATATATATATATATATATATATATATATATATATATATAATATATATATATATAAATGGCTGAATTTCATCAGATAATACATTTTGTTAATGAATAGATAGATCCATTACTCAAAGATGCCTCCTCATTCCATGAATATAAAAATTTACATTCAGACTATATATATCATCTTGTTATGTGTGTGTGTTTTCAACTGCTAACTTTTCTATATGTTCATGTCTCTGGATGACCTACAAAAGAAAATAAAATTAAACGCCATTTTGATCTAATTTTCTACTTTCAAAATCAATGACCATATTTCAGGAGCCTGGGACCGGAAAATATTATTTTAAACAAACTGCCCACTTGTTCCATGACAGTCCATCGTGCCTTAGCAAATATTATATAATGAATAATAGACAGTGACTATATTGCCAAATTCATATATATATATATATATCCACTAAACTATTCATATGAAATTATTTGAGAGTTTTCTAACATTTTAACCTAATATACACAAACGAAATAAAATATTTGTATCTAATTTTTTATTATAAAACACTTAAAAATAAAATTTTTTATTCATTTTAAACTTGGTAATTCTGTACAAAAACCATATTTAAAATGTTTTTTTCTGTAAATTTTAATCTGATAAAACCCTAAAATAAAAATAAAATGTTTTCTATCATATATTCGACGAGTTTCAAATAAGCTAGTTGGTTAAATTTCAAGCTTTTTAACAACGTTTTCCCCTTATAAAACACTAACTTGCGAAATAAAATGCTTGTTTTACTTTTACACCTCATGATAAGACACCGAGGTGTTAAAATAAAATAAGCTATTTTGTACCTTCAATAAAACACTAATTGAAATAAAATGTTTAATAATTACATATATATTATAATGTTTGTAAAATTACATTATCTCACCCTCAGTAATCCTTTCCGTATTAGTGGCTTTATTGCCTTACTTAGTTTAAAATGATTAAACACCCATCACACACACACACACACACACACACACACACACACACACACACACACACACACACACACACATATATATATATATATATATATATATATATATATATATATATATATATATATATATATATATATATATATGTATATATGTATATCTGTAATTCTCCTACTCTTTTTTTCTAATATGCTAAATCTTTGACTATGGAGCAAAGCGTAAAGTAAATGTATGTCCCAGACCATTATTATCAGATGTTCTAAATTCTAGCCTCGTGCCAAATAAAAGACAGGTTTAGTTAATATAAACATTGCTTTTACTAATGGTCATAGTAAATATTTTTTGACTATTACTACTATCTTTAATTTGAATCGTGGCCTTGATTTGAGAATAATTTAAACTTATACATTAGCATTTTTTCTATGAAACTATATAATCTGTAAAAAAAATATTTTATTTGAGAACATAGAATGATATATTTTTCTTCTGTTTTGGATAGAATTTTATGAAGAGAACTCTCTTAAATTTATTATTATTGTATTCATTAATTTAAACCACCATCTTTTCTTCTTCTTCTTCTTCTTCTTCTTCTTCTTCTTCTTATTATTATTATTATTATTATTATTATTATTATTATTATTGTGTGTATTATCATCATCATCATCCATTATTATTATTAAACATACAGGGCGATGGACACGACTCTCAATTTTTTTTATCATTTAGAGAAGGCGCGCGATTTAAAAAAAGAAAAATGAAAAGAGCTGTTTTTCTTTTATTTTTTTAATCGTGCTCCCCTCTAAAATCATAATATTAATATTATTATTATTATTATTATTATTATTTTCACACCAGCCATATCTGTTGGCTTTTCACTGAGAATCAAACAACAATCTAAAATCTGTAGTAATTTCCCTTGATACTTTTGCTCTGCCCCAATAATATCGTAGTCTAGACTGTCTTGATTTTATCTCTAATCTCCATTTCATTTTTTAATTTTTCCAAAGTTATTATTATTATTATTGTTATTATTTGCATGTGCCATCAAATGCTTCAAAACGAAAAAGGCAATCATTATTACTATCATTAGCATCATTATCATAGTACAAAGAAAGTTGCAGGCTCTGTGAAAATGAACATCTACCTTTCACAAATTCATTACTTCAAAGCGCATGAAATCGTGCTCAGAGGCCATTTTTTTTTGGGTAAAAGCTTGAATGAAACACGTGTTTTGCTGGAGCAACTTTCCAATAAGCGTTCCTTTACATCTTGTTACATCGTGGTGATGAGGGTGGGGAACGTAAATAAAACCGACTCTTCGACTTGCTGCATATATAAATTGAGGTTAAAATTAATTTTCTTCAAATCTTTTAATTTTTTGACGTTAACAACGTCTTTCTCTCAAAGAAATGTAGTTTACCTGAGGTGAAACTTCACTTTTCTGGGTCTGTGTTGTAGATTTTTAAGGATTTTTGCGTGAGGTAAGCATTGAGACTCATATTTCAGTTTATTGCATATTGAATGTTCATTTCTTCCTTTCTTTTTTTTTTTTTCTTTTCCTCCATTCTTTTCTTCCCTTCTTTCCTTTCTTCCTTCTTTTCACGACACGTTTGAACAAAATTATGAGACGCCGTCAATAATATTTCCGACTTTTCAGAAGAATAGTTTAAAAGCCAAAAAAAATGTATATTTACTTATTTTCTTTTGTTCACTAAACACTGTTACTTTAATATGTAAAAGTTTAAGTAACTGTTCTCTGGGTGTTTGCCTGTTCGGTCTTCCTTAACTTCTGTCTGTATATTTGAAAGGTTTTAGTTCTTTTTTTATTTTTTTAACTAGTTTTCTTTATATTTAAATTTAATTTTTTCTACTTGTACAGACATAACGTGCTAGTATCCACATGTGTTTTATTAAAGTAGAGCTTTTTTGTAGACTATAAAGATTAAGTTTATTTTTTAGTTAATTTTAGTCAGTTACAATCCTCGGCTGTGAAACGTCAGAAACAAAATCAGTTCTGAGTTGATTTATTACTATTATTTATACAATGAATCTTTCGGGCCAATTTAAAACATATACCAACCACACACAACACACACATATAACACGCACACACACAACACACACACACAACACACACATACACACACAACACACACACACACACATACACACAACACACACACATACACACAACACACACACAACACACACATACTTCCTTGAATTTAAGCGTTCTACCCCAAACGCATCTCGCTCACACCTTTCACTGTCAGAAACTATTAAATGTAGCTGTCTCTTCTATTCCAATAGCTTCGTGTCTCCTTTACCTCTCGCCTGTGGAACTCCTCCTTCTTCCTGTTTCCCTGATGGCTATAATCTCCAACTATTAAAATGTAATGTCAATCGACGTCTCCAGATGCCGCCAGTCTATCCCCATCCCTTCTCTTCATGTTTTCCCTATCATGACTAACTTTGCTCTCGCTCAACTCTGTAACCCCTTGCGTGCTAGTGGCTTTTCCGCCTTAGCAGGGTGAAACGCTAAATATATATATATATATATATATATATATATATATATATATATATATATATATATGAATATAGAGAGAAAGAAAAATTATCTAAGCCAACGCGTTCCGCGTTTTTGTCCTCTGATGAACTTTATCAAGGTTTGTAAGATTAGGTTTGTTTTCTTTATTCATATTGCACTTTTTCAGATATATTTTGTTATACCTGAGGTTTTACACACACACACACATACATATATATTTCTCTATTCTCTCACGCTCACTAGCATCCTTGTGTCTTAGTGGCTTTTATTGCTGCTGTTGAGGTGAAATGATGAAACCAAATCTCAGTAGATATCACTGACCTTGATTATACACGATAACAGCTTTTAGTATGAAGCCAATATTTTCATAACAAAACTGGTATTAAGTAAACAATGCTAGAAAAAGTTGCAAGACGTACTCTTATATTTAGATGAGTAATATATTTGCTTGAGTTTAAGCTTTTATTATTATTATTACTATTATTATTATTATTATTATTAAATATCTTTTATAATAATTTGTTTTTCTGAATGTTATGTTTTATTATAAAACAACAAAGTGGGACATAAATTTTTATATATATATATATATATATATATATATATATATATATATATATATACACACACACACACACATATATGTTGTGTTTGTGTGTGTATATTTAGGTTAATATTTGGGCATTATACCCTCTTTTATCCAAGTTTAGTAGAATCTTCCTGTATTTCAATTCTGTTTCTGAAAAGAAAAAAAAAACACATACGAACAAATGAGAGAAATTGTAATAAAAAAAACGCAACCATAACGCCTTGTCAGTCGTACATACATATATGTATACATATATATATATATATATGTGTGTATGTATACATATACCATCTATATGTATATGTGTTTGTGTGTGTTTCATATGAATGTGTGTGTATGATGTCAGTTTTCATTATATCAAGTCAATGTTTTCATAATAAACTGTTATTAACTAATCGATATTGGTACAGATTTCAGGATATACTTCCGTTATTTTGAGGAAAAATGCTGTCTGAGTTTCGGCTTATAATACCCTTAAGCACCTGGAAGCAGTGTAATGTAAGATTGTCTCGCTAGAATAATTATGAATAAGTAGTGAGTTCAATCCTCTTTAAAAGTGCCATACTTTCGGCCTTGTGCCACATGAGCTTACATTGGCAAATCTCTCTCTCTCTCTCTCTATATATATATATATATATATATATATATATATATATATATATATATATATATATATATATCCCTGAGTAATTTTCTTTTTATATTGATACTGGGGGTCCTCCTTGACATTGACACTCATCAATCTTTCAAATATTGATTTTGGACTTTTCTAATGTTCAATATACTTCAGTTTTTATTGTTTCAAGGAACTTCACTATTTACATTATTCAGACTATTGTCCTCATCTTTGTCGCCATATTTATTACAACATTTCGGCTGTTGTACGGGCCCTTCTTTTTAGGTGGTTGAAATGTCGAACCGAACACTTTATTTCATTCACTGGGGTAGATCTGTTTATAGTACCCCGTGCCGAGTCTACCTCAGTGGAGGAAATAAAGGTCCTGTTTTGACATTCCGACCCACTAGTAATGAAAACCGGGCGTCAACGGCCGAAACGTCCAGAGATAAACATGGCAAGAAAGATGAGGAAGATAATACCTCATCTCAGACATAAAGACAGATATCCAAGGAACTTGTTTGGATATTTATTGCCATTTATTTCTTTTAGTGATGAACTTCAAGTTTTTCTATTGGGTTAGTATTTAGAGAATCTGGTGACCATTTCATTAATCTGGTGTCTTTGAAATCTTTTTTATTTCTATATTTGGCAAGTTGACCCAATTGTCGATTTACAGAAAGAGCATCATTTTTGTCGGTATTTTTACTCTTTAAACAACCCATTACCTGCCATGAGCCCCATTTGGGGATCTGTTAAGAATAAACTCACTACATGTTATTCCTTGTATTTGCATTGAATTGCTTACATACATTGCATTTGCAGAGGTATATTTTACAACACTTAGCCTTTAAAGTTTTTAGCCGTAATAAAGACACTTTCTGTCGTAATTTTCCATTTCATGAATAGAAAAATAATGACTATTTTGAAAAGTATTTTTGATTATTTCTAATCAATATTATTTTTGATGTTTATATATATATATATTTGATGTTCTAGTTTCTATAAAAAAGACAATAGTAACTAGTGAAATTAAACATAAGGAATAAATAAATTCCTAAGACACATGTCTGGGACAAAATGCACATTAAAAAATTTGGTAGTTGATGTGTTAAAGCTTGCTTGTGACCCGTATCACTCCATTTAAAATCTTGTCCAAGAACTTATAATCAATCTCTGCATTTATCTTTGCCATCATAAATTTGAAAAGGATCCATAAACTAACAATACTAGCACAAAACATTACTCCAACTCTCTGTTGTCTTCTAAATTTCATTAGTTGTTATATATTTCTCAATTTACACGTTCGTTTTCATTATGTTTTCATAAAGGTACTAGTTTGGTTGCTTTCATGTTTCGACAATATTTTTATATGTTCTACATCTTTACTTTCTTTTATTATTATCAAATATTTTGTGACATTATTCAAGACATCTTTTTCTTTGTTCTTACCTTACCAATATTTTTAACTTCTAACTAATGAATGACACACCAGATGCATACTAAAATCTTACAACACCATCTATCTATCTATCTATCTATCTATCTATCTATTCATCTATCTATCTATCTATCTGTCTGTCTAATTTTCTAACCCTGCTCCTATCTATCTATCTATCTATCTATCTATCTATCTATCTATCTATCTATCTATCAGTATGTTCATTATCTATCTATCTAATCTATCTTTTAGTCTGTTCTTATCCATCCATCTATCCATCTATATAATCTATTTTTAGTCTGTTTATATCTATCTATCTATCTATCTATCTATCTATCTATCTATCTATCTATCTATTATTAGTCTGTTCATATCTATCTATCTATCTATCTATTCTATCTCTCTATCTATCTATCTATCTATCTATCTATCTATCTATCTATTAGTCTGTTCATATCTATCTATGTTTTAGTCTGTTCATATCTATCTATCTATCTATCTATCTATGTTTTTTAGTCTGTTCATATCTATCTATCTATCTATCTATCTATCTATCTATCTATCTATCTATGTTTTAGTCTGTTTCATATCTATCTATCTATCTATCTATCTATCTATCTATCTATCTATGTTTTAGTCTGTTCATATCTATCTATCTATCTATCTATCTATCTATCTATCTATCTATCTATCTATATATATATATATATATAAACAGCGTATATTTTAGGCAGCATATTTTTCATTCAAATAGGTTTGGTTAAATAATTTAGACATATCATGTTAATCAGTTTTCGTTGTAATCCTTTCAAGTTCACGGATTCATTTTTTTTTGGTAGACTTAAATTGAGCAAGAATAATACCAAAATTTTTCTTTCGAATAGTTTTTATTTTATTTTTTCCCAAATGCATTCAATCCCAGCTAAGACCATCTTCAGGGGGTTACTACGAACTTGAAAGAATCCCAACGAAAACTAATCGACATGTTATGTGGGACCTACAACGGATGAAAGCAAAATAAATTATACGTTGAAATTCACAGGGTATATTCATTATATCCTGAAAATTCTTCAGAATTGGTTCATTCATATGAATTTTATTGTGAAAATAATTACTTGCTTGGTCATATCTAATAGATAGATAGATAGATAGATGGATAGATAGATAGAATAAATGAATAGATAGAACAGAAATAGATGAATAGATGATGAATAGATAGATAGATGAATATAATGAACTAATAGATGAATAGATGAAATAAATGATATGTGATATGAACAGACTAAACATAGATAGATAGATAGATGATAGATATGAACAGACTAAAACATAGATAGATATGAACGAACTAGATAGATAGATAGATAGAATAGATGAATGAATAGATGAATAGATAATATGAATATGAACAGACTAATAGATAAGTTGATAGATAAATAAATAGATATAGGAACAGACTAAAACATAGATAGATAGATAGATGAATGATAGATAGATAGATAGATAGATAGATAGATATGAACAGATTAAAACATTCATAGATATAGAACAGACTAATAGATAGATAGATAGATATATAGATAGATAGATAGATATGAACAGACTAATAGATAAATAGATAGATAGATAAATAGATATAAACAGACTAAAAAATAGATTAGATAGATAGATAGATAGATAGATAGATAGATAGATAAGAACAGACTAAAAGATAAGATTAGATAGATAATGAACATATTAATAGATAGATAGATAGATAGATAGATAGATAGATGGATAGATAATGAAGAGACGTAGATTGATAGATTGTTAGATAGACAGATGGATAGATCCGTGATAGCCTGACTCGCATTTGAACTTTCTTGTATTCATTGGCAGAGAATGGCTCTAAATTTCATACTGACCACTCTTATAACGAGTGCACCGAGAACAGAATAACAATGTTAACTAAAAATAATCCAATATATGGAAAAAGAAGAGAAAATAAGACGTTTTATCTTTAATCGATCAGCGACATGACTAATCGCTTAATAGGACCACTGTTATTATCATCGATTTTGTTATTTTGTAATCAAAAATAAAATTATATTAATAATCATGAAATAATTATTGAAAGAAAGAAAAATGAAACAGTTCCTAAGTAAACTACAGCCATCACAGTGATTGTTATCATTAGAACAATTTTTTCTTTTTAAGTTAGGGGCACGACAAGTAGATCTAAGCTAGTAGGGGCCATTGCATAAAGGGTCACCTATCTCTCATGCATTACTCTTTCTTCTATCTATTTACATACTATATATATATATATATATATATATATATATATATATATATATATATATATATATATATATAACCCTCATCCCTCTACACACCCTTTGACTTTAACAAATGATTTCTATCCGAAGCCAACTTCACTCTTCTCTAATATTTTCTTTATTTTAAATTCATTTTTTCATTTTTCCGTTTATGTCAGTATTTTTATCGACTTTATATTTGTTTTCATCTTTTCTTTTTATATCCAGAACTGTTGTTTTCTTTTTCTATGTTCTTTCTTTCTTTCTTTTTAAGTCTTTCTCTCTCTTTTTTTTAGTCTTTCTCTCCCTTTTTGCTCTTACTTAACATCTTTTTCTTTCTTTCTTCCTTTCTTTCTTTTTTTCTTTCTTCTTTTCTTTCTTTCTTTCTTTCTTTGCTTTTTCTTTCTTTTTTCGCAGTTAATCTCACTTTGGTCTTTTGTTTTTTCTCAATAATACTAATTCTTTTCTTCCTTTTTTTCTTCTCTCTCTCTCTCTCTCTCTCTCGCTCTCTCTCTTTCTTACCTCCACAATTTTTTATTCATTCTCTCTTAGCTCTTCTTTTCATCTCTCTCGCTCTCTCTCGCTCCCTTTTGCAGCCTTTCAATTGGCTCTGCCATACGCAATGCACTGCCAATTTGCCTTCGTCTAAACATCGGCGTACGTTCATACTCTAATCATATCCCCTAACACGCCGGACTAATTGTATTATATGCGTATTAGCTGTCCCCACCGAGCCGTTATGATGAGATTCCGCCCTCAGAGATATCATCTATAAACGCTTTCCGCTAAGACCACGTGTCTGCCGCCATTAGCGAAAACCTTTCGTTACTATAATTCTAATCGTTTCCTTACGTCCCCAACATGCAACAACAATAACAAAGACAACAAAACAATACCAAATAAATAAGGATCTAGAAAGATAACAAAACGGAATGAAATGTACAATGAAAGAAGGAGAAATATGAACAGAAAAAAAAATGAAGAAAAAAAGAAGAAAAATTGAATAAAAAAGAAAAAAATGGATTAAAAAAAAGAAGAAAAATTGAATAAAAAAAGAAGAAAAAAAAATTAAGCTGGAGGGACATTTGTTCATAGGAAAACAAAATACTAGTTGTCCTATAATGGTAATGGATTACTAACAGTAGAAGTTTGCCAGTAAGAAAATTAGACTCTTACGTTCTTGTAATTTTCATTACGGCACCAAAAGGTCAACAGTATTACTTTTCAATGGGAGAATTTTTCTTTTCCGTGTTTTATTTTTTTTTTTTTTTTTTTTTATATAGCTTTCACTGTGGAATAAGGACAACTGTCTCATTCGTAATGGATTTATGGACATAGAGAGACACAAAAGACCATACGTGTTCAAAAACTGGTGTTTATTGAAGAGAAAAAAAAGGGGAGCAGATGCGCGCACGCACGCTCCACTCACACACACACACGCACACACACACACACACACACACACACACACACACACACATATATATATATATATATATATATATATATATATATATATATATATATATATATATATATATATACGAGGGTTGCATGTGAGTTCTCGGTCAGTTACACACCCGAAAACAATGTTTCAATGACCAAACATCAGAATGCTGATTTTGGTAAACGAGTTATTGAAAATTTCCAGCATTCCGGGTTGTGCGGGTGGTGTAATGGCTAAACAATACGTAATGGGAAGTTGGAGAACCGAGTTCGAATTACAGTCGGATTCACTGCATTCACTTACGAGCAAAACCCTTTGGAAAAGCTATGGATACATCTCCCCCAGTTATGGTTAAATAGTA
>CAHIKZ030005358.1:1700000-1762500 GCA_903632075.3 Acanthosepion pharaonis | reverse complement strand
TGCAAGAGAATCAAAGTCAAGAAATTGAATTGAAGAATACAAAGTACATGTAGTGGATACAGTTATCAATCCATCATTGATGTTCAACAGATTACTTACATCTTAAACACAAGTCTAGAAATAGAAAACTTCCAATGATACAAATTAGTTTCACAATCTCTGCTTTTCCTTTTAGTTGGGCAAATAAAAGAAAATAGCCAAAAGTGTTCTTAAGAACATACTGAACCTCATCGTTGACCATAATAGCAAAATCCCTTGCAATGTTGTTGACAGAAGATATTTACTATATGCTGTGGTGTCTCTCAAGTCAGCCAACTTATCAAGATGTGTATGTTACTTACATAAGATATATAATTAAACATTATTATTGTGGTGTTGTGTTTTAGTTGGTTATGATGCAACAATGTTCATCAAATCAGAAGAGCAAAGAACAGAAATACTACGGATATTGTAGTTAGATTGACATAGCAAACAATTACAATTCAAAAAGCATTCCTTGGGAATAACTGTAAATAAATCATGCCCTGCCATTGATTTTAGGCTCAATATTATCAATGTTAAGCAAACAGAGTCATATGTCAATGTGTTAAAAGTTTCAACAACACTGGAAATGGAAAAATCTGATAATAATCAACGAATGGTAATTTAGATGGTACTGATGTATCAGTCATATTGGTAGCAAGATCATCATCATTATCCCTATCATCATCGTTGTCTTCGTCGTCGTGGTCATCATCATTATCGCCATCGTCACCATCATTATCATCATCATCGTCGTCGTCGTCATCATCATCATTATCATCATCAAAGGAAGCTTATACTTTGCCATAGCAATCCTAAAACCTTCTACAAAATTAAGCAACATGAAAATGCAATCACCAGGAAATGCAAGAGAGGACATCTCGTTCCTCCATGCCATTAGTGGTGGTGGTGATGTGGTTATAATGCATCAACATTTTATGGGCAAGTGAGTTATACTACATGAGCACATTATAGACAAGTTAAAGCGAAAGAATTAAAACTATCTGTTGCATCGTTAAATAGGTTATCACTATATATATATATATATATATATATATATATATATATATCTACTGATATAGTCAAATCCACATAGGCGATAGGTAGTGTGGGACATTCCATTACAACACTATCACAGAAAAAAGGGATATAAACTTTCTACAAGAATGTCTTTTTTGCTAACCTCGCAGATACCAGATACTGTGGTGTGAACTCTTTCAGTTTTTCATGAAGTTTCTACTGAATTCAATCTTGATTTTTGTATTTTCGGACGATTCCAAACACACCAGGTACTTTACGAACGATTGGTAATTTTATCTTCTACATTTATGCTTCTCTATTTAAGAATATATATTTTTGTAACAAATAATTTAGTGAGAATGATATTAGATTTGAGGATATATCAGTAGCATACTTCCTATCATCCCTTAAGTAGAAGCGGCTATCCAAAATCAAATTCTGTTATGTTCATTTCGCACATATGCTCTTGCGAAAGGCGAGAATCCATCTTTTTATTTCTATCAACTATGGATAACTGGGCTTTCTAGCATTGGCTAGCAGCAACTCTACAAGATCAACGGGAAGACACACCACTATATTTTACAAAGAATCATTACAATTTACTGATAATGAAGAAAAGGAGTCTGTGGAGAGTCATGATCATTTTCTTTCTGGAGTGGCATGGTATCAAAAAATATTAAATTTAATTCCCTTCATGGCCATGTAAAAAATGTATGTTAATATGGGCTATATAGATAAAAAAGATATAAAGATAAAAAATTATTATTTTGAGGCACGGTGGATTGTGGCTCCGATTGAGGAATCTAGTCGAGTTCATTACATTCACTTATGTGCTAATATCCTTGGGAAAGTTATGAATCCATCTTTTCTCCCCCAGCTATAGATAAATAACAAGACAGACTGTTCTATAGCCTTGAGTGGCAACCGATCTAGGAGAAGGTAATACTCTACATTCAAACCAGTCTGGAGAGGGTTATCTTGCCCAGGAGAAACCATTTCTACTTTTGCTGCAGTACATATGGTGCCCCTTAAAACCTAATTTTTTATGGGACTCGTGGATGTGATTATTTCAAGATCTGTTTGAATGGTAAATACAACACTAAAGAGTTCCTCTATCGTTTCTTTATTCCCACTTCTTGTTTTTAAGAAAAAAAAGTTTTTGTATTTATTTGTGGTACATAGCGTTGTCGTTTTCAGTCTGAGCCGATATTTAGGATTGGAAAATGGAAGAAAATCGATAACCATTTACTAAAAGATACAAACCGGACGGGCTTCTTCTTTTTCTATTTTTCTTTTTTCTTGACCAAAAATAGTCCAAAGCAATTAGAGGCGGATTGATAACATCAGAGACAGGTGAATGAATTTGTCTGTTGCTTAAATTTTGCTGACAGGTAAGTGGAGATAAAGACGGAAATGTATGCCGATAACCTCGACAAGAAATTCAGATGAAGCTATCAAGAATGTCCCCTCACTTTGTAGTAGCTCCACACATCAAGACATTTCTATACTTACGTCCTATTAAAAGACACTTAGTAATTTCTCATGGCACCAGGAATCCGCTCTTCCAAACGGACCATTTCAATTAAATGAAAAGAGAACATGGCATTTCTTTAAATCTGTAATTAATACTAAGACGGTATTGGAAACATGGGAATAATTACATTGTATCATGAAATACATTTGCACAGAAAGATTGGCGCCTTCCAAGTTAATCTTGTACTTAGATTCTTTCATGTTGTGCATGATCGAAAAAAATAACTAATTTTGAAATATGCCATGCTAAGCTGCGCTTAGTGAAATCCAGTCATTATATTCACTCAAGTGTTAATACCCTTGGAAAAAGGTATGAATCCTCTGCTTCTCCACCCCGCCAGCTATGGGTAAATAGCAGGACAGACAGGTTGAGATAGATAGATAGATAGATAGATAGATAGATAGATAGATAGATAGAACGAAAGAAATAATGAAAGAAAGAAAGAAATAGAATTAGATAGATAGATAGATAGATAGATAGATAGATAGATAGATAGATAGATAGATAGATAGAATTAGCTAGCTAGCTACCTAGATAGATGGATCACGAGGGAGGAAGATACGAAAACAGATAGATACGAAAACAGAGATAGATAGATAGATAGATAGATAGATAGATAGATAGATAGATAGATAGCAAATGATTGAAAATGAACTATCTATCTATGATAGTTCTTTTTGTAGTTAGCCATCGCTAATGATTATTATAAGAAAGAAAGAAAGAAAGAAAGAAGGGAAATGACAGGCAGAAATAAAATAAAGTAAAGGAAGAAAGAAATCAAAGAAAGAAAGAAAAAAAGAGAGAAAAAAAGAAAGAAAGAACTGAAAATGAATGACTTGTATCTTTAAAGATTAAAAAAAAATAAAAGGACGAAGATAACCTATCGTCAAATATAGTGAATCTCTATAGATATTAGGTTGAAAGATTTTCTGAAATTATAAATTACTTTCCACAAATTACAAATATCTCTGCTGTCTATATTCTTTTAAGCGTATTCATTTGCAAACAAAAGCATTGAAAAGACTATTTTAAAATGACTAACCCATGATTCGCATTAATAACAATAATGTTATAAACACATCAAACATAAAATGACTAACACGATTAATTTATTTTTATAAGCATATTATATATATATATATATATATATATATATATATATATATATATATATATATATATATATATATATATAAATGAATTTCGTTATCAGATAATACATTTTTTGTTAGCTGGAGATGAAAAGGTATAAATTGGCTCATCCACCTAACAAATGAAATAGAGAGATAAATCAATAGACAATGACATTGGAAGTATAGATGTTCTCCTCATCGGCTACGTTCAAAAATTGCTCTCAGGTTTTATATTAGCAGAGATTTCTGTAGTTTTTCTTTTTCTTTAGGTCACTTCTGTTATCCATCATTTAACCGCAATGTTATCTATTTTACTCTCTCTTTCTCTCTCTCTCTCTCTCTCTCTCTCTATCTATCTATCTATCTATCTATCTATCTATCTATATATATATATAAAATAAATAGACAACATTTGTCTATTATTTAATAAAACATGTATGAATATATATATATGTTTGTGTATGTGCATGCGTGTGTGTGAGTGTGTTTATATATATGTGTATATATATATATATATATATATATATATATATATATTGATAATATTAGTGGTCAATATATATATATATATATATATATATATATATATATATATATATGTATGTATGTATGTATGTATGTATATATTTCTAAGAGGATAGAATCCAAGTAGAGTACAATGTCCAAGACAGAGCAAGAATATAATATAAAAGGCTCAAACACTAATATTCCATGGAATATATATATGTATGTGCATTTGTTTTGCACGCACACATACGCTTATTTTTACAAAATGTGTGTATATATATATATATATATATATATATATATATATATATATATATATATATACATAGTTTTTCTTATCTCAGTTTATTCCTATCTATCTATCTATCTATCTATCTATGTTCATATCTATCTATCTATCTATCTATCTATCTATCTATCTATCTCTCACAGTCGTTTATATTTTTATTCGTGAGACTCTCTGTATATGCTTATTTCTCTGAGTTAACTCAAATTTCACTTTTCAATATGTATGAATGTATATATATATATATATATATATATATATATATATATATATATATATATATATATATATATATATATATGCCCTTTGAGGCGCATATATTTGCAAAAACAATATAAAAAAGAGAATACGAAGACATTTTATACCAGAACGTTTCGTTCTTTAAGGAAATTTATCAAACCAGAAATTTATTTAGTAACCTGTATTTATATATAGAAATAACGTGGAGGAAAATATCGTTAAGTTTACAAATTCTCTATTAGAGAATGTTCTAAAATATTCTAAAAAATTACTGTGTAAAGGAAAGATAAAGTATGGAGGACATTAAGTGACTAAGTGACTAAGTGATCAAGCGAAAGTGAGTTTTTGTTGTTATTGATTTTTGTTTCTAATTATTATTTATTTATTTTATGTAACTTAACGCTATTTTACATTTTCCATGTTACTTCTAAAATTTCAAAGCATGCCTTGATAAATTTCCTCAAGGAACGAAACTTCCTCAAGGAACGAAACTTTATATATATATATATATATATATATATATAGATAGATAGATAGATAGATAGATAGATAGATAGATAGATGAGAGAGAGAAAGAAAGAAAGAAGTGAGTAAGAGTGTATGTGTGCGCAAGAATGAAAGACAAGCAGATAGATTTGGTTCATCCATTTAACAAATACATTATATCTCTCTCTCTCTTTCTCTCTCTCTCTCTCTATATATATATATATATGTATATAGTGAGGGAGAGACAGAGGGAGAGAGAAAGAAAGAAAGAGAGTGAGAGTGTATGTTTGCGTGTGTGTGGGCAATAATGAAAGGCAAGCAGATAGATTTGGCTCATCCATCTAACAAATACATTATATCTCTCTTTCTCTCTCTCTCTCTCTCTCTATATATATATATATATATATATATATATATATGAGGAGAGACAGAGGAGAGAGAAAGAAAGAAAGAGAGGAGAGTGTATGTTTGCGTGTGTGTGGGCAATAATGAAAGGCAAGCAGATAGATTTGGCTCATCCATCTAACAAATACACACACACACACACACACACATATATAGATAGATAGATATATATATAGATAGATAGATAGATAATTTTTTGACTACTATTTTCTATGTAGTTTTTATGACCTAACTATGTACTTATTTATTTATTATTTTTAAAAAAAAGTCATACAAATTAAATCACTTTCTGTAGAATCTACCAGAAATTCCCTCGTCACTTTCTGGTTTAATCAAAACATCCTTTATCTCTGCCTCTTATTTCTTTTTTGTTGTTGTTGTTGCTTTTTTCCACCGTTTTCGATTCCTACGAATCTGTTCTTACCTCTTCCTAGAATGTAAGTATGAAGTCTAAGACCAAATGTATATTCCACTGTCTCTTGTTTTCTTCTATTTCCTTTCTAAATTTTATTGCTTACACCTATTTTTTGCTTGTCTCGTCCGAAGACGAAGACCCTCCTTTAAAATGCAGGAAATAATTCAAAATGTTTTGTATTCCCAGGAGTGTAAAAGTCTGTGGAAAAAATTTGTCGCCAGCACTCAAGTTTAATCAAAACAAGTTATAACGCTGAAAGGGAAAAAAAAAATTAAAAAAAACAAAAAACAAAAAACTAAAAAAACAAACGCGAATAATTAGCCTATCAACGGAAAGAAGTTAAGACAAATCCAAGTGACTATTACTTGAACATTTTCAGTTTTTATGGCGACATATTACCAGTATGGTTATATTATTTTAGTTTTTCTATGTCTGTCCATCTTACAATGGCTTTCATATTAACCGTTTTCAATATTTCACACACTTTCTGGTTAGTATGACGAGCTACACATGAAATTGAGCGTGCCTCAGTTTTCGGATATATCAATCTAAAATATATATTTGCTATCTGGTGCCTAGAAATCTATGTACTATTGTAGTATAAGAGGTTTTGTCAAGGGTACACCTTAGTGTCTGCTGAAATTTACCGAGTGATATTATCGTCTTTGTATAAAGAATGATAACCGAATTAAAATAAGAGCAGAAATATCATTGTAAATGTTGCAGCATATCGGATAATGGGTATGTCTCCCATTCACATAAATACAGTAGTAAATACTGTATGTTGGTCTGCAGTTGGAGATTCGGCATCAGCTGTGCTAGTCAAACTCTCTGCCTCCGAGCAGAGAGGATCCCCAGACGAGACTCGGGAAACATCTACTCGACCCCGTTTTATATGTGGTCTACGGGGAATTTTTCGCCGAGCCTACGGGCTCAGATACCCCACATTAAATTCGGCTTTGTGGACATCTGATTGTGTGGGACGATAGGTAGATACCCTGCAGTTGGAGATTCGTCTTCAGCTGTGCTGGTCAAACTCTCTCCAAACGATCCCCAGACGAGGCTATCTCAAAGGGCATAGTCTCGTCTCGGGCTACCCGACCCTGTTTTACACGGGGTCTACAGGGAATTTTTGGCCGAGCCTATGGGCTCGGATATCCCACATTAAATTCGACCTTCTACCACATCTGGCCGCGGTTAGTAGATCTCCTGCAGTTGGAGATTTATTGTGGAATCCACATGACTAACTTCTAGCAATTGACTACTTATACGTACCGCTGGCGAATCTTATATGTGTTGTTCTTGTCCTAAGTATTATCGTTCATTACCAACCTTTGTGTGATTATTCTATTCAGTAACCTTCGCTAGGTTACAACAGTTAGCAAAGCTAGTAAATATATATAGATAAATACTTATAGTTTTTGTCGGTGATTTGGTAAGCAGAATATAGTCTAACTATAGAGATTCACCTATTCTTCAACATACACTAAAAGGAAACCACGAAAATATTTACTTTTTCATTGTTGGTTGGAACATAAATATCCCGATGCACTGTCTATGTCAGTAGTCGGCAACCTACGGCACGCATGCGGCACGTGACACAACCAAGCAATTTCCAATGGCACGCAGCCGCAAATGACATCACGAAGTCCGAACCAATAACTACTATAACGCAAAGAATATAAGAATTAGCTGCTTCAATTTTAATATATACTAAAGTATATATATTTTATATTACTATATAAAATATATTGTAGAACAGGTATATTGATCTTGACTTGTATAAAAATACGTATACTGTTGGCACACTGAATGATTTTAAAACCCTAAGTCGGTAAACATAGTTAGCAAAATGTTGCCGACCCTTGGTCTAAGAGAAACCCTTCTGTCAACATGGCTGATGCTAATCTCCTGGTGAGTGACTCACTACGCCTTTTTGGGTTAACATTTTCCACTGACATGAAGAGGAAAGATTATACTGAATATTGATTATATTTCAACAAAAAGTAGCACTTGTTGCTCAGTCAATGAACACCGAATGTTTCCTCAGAAGGAAAATGCCAACTTTACCATAACATCTACCATATATATCCTATATGGATTATTCTTCTCTATATTCTACTCCAGGGGTCGGCAACCTAAGGCACGCGTAACACTTGTATAAAAAATACGTATGCTGTTGGCACCCTGAATGATTTCAAAACCCTAAGTCGGTAAACATAGTTAGCAAAAGGTTTCCGACCATTGATCTAAGAGAACCCCTTCCGTCAACATGGCTGATGCTAACCTCCTGATGAGTGACTCACTACGCCTTTTTGGGTTAACATTTCCCATTGACATGAAGAGGAAAGATTATACTGAATCAATTGCTAGGTCCGCTGCTAGGAAAAAAAAACATTTTAAAACAGTTTATTTCTATTAATGTGGTTTACATATTATTGTCTATATTACCATATAAAATATATTGTAGAACAGATATATTGACATTGACTTGTATAAAAATACGTATGCTGTTGCCACACTGAATGATTTTGAAACCTTAAGTTGGCACAAAATTCGGAAAAAGATTGCCGACTTCTGGTCTATGTGGTTTGTCAATTCATTAAGTATTCATAATAGGAGTTGGGTCGACAGTTTACCCTGATATCTGCTTCAGTTTGATGAGGGGTTCTTGCTATTTTGAATGGCCCTCAATAAAATGTGATTCTGTGTTGTGTACACACAACGTTTCCCATTTTTTTTAAGGGCATAAATAAATATTGCTTTAGTATGACACATGGACAAATTTGGTGAAACCCAAAACAACTGTGTTATAGTAATCTCTGAAATGCGGAGACCATGTTAGACTCCCTTTTAAAATCATTTAAAATTATTTATTTTTTACAATGGTGCGAACATTGACATGTAAAATCGTTAGGAAATTTTGTATTTGACTACAGAGAAGATCCAAATTCTTTTCTTTTCTTTTTAAAATATATCTGAAAAATATCTCCTGAGTTTTATATGTGAAGTTCAGCTATCTGGTAAGTTACATAGTAAAGTATATCAGTTCCTGAACACCGCCTTTCCCCCGTTATTTTTACCATTATTTTTCCCATTATTTTCCCATTATGTTTTCCCATTAATTTTCCCATTATTCTTTCCATTATTTTCCCATTATTTTTTCCATTAATTTTCCCATTATTTTTCCATTACTTTTTCCATTATTTTCCCATTAAGTTTTCCATTAATTTTCCCATTATTTTTTCCGTTATTTTCCGCATTATTTTTCCTATTATTTTTTCCATTATTTTCCTCTTATTTTTACCAATATTTTTTTTCCATTATTGTAAGTGGGAGTTTTCTCATTCGCCGTTTTATTATCAATTTCTGACTACAATATTTCACTTTAATTCTTTTGCATTTCACCACAACTTTACTCAAGGTAAGATTAAAGTCACGTGCTTTTTTCTTCATGGAAACCTAGTTAAGTGCACAAGTTGCCCTTACCAAATGAACAACGAGAACTGGATGACAGACGATCATATCCAACCTATAAACCTATCTGTCATTATTTTCTAATCTCTCAGCGTCACGTTTCTTTTATACTCCTAATAGCAACATAAGACAATTAATTAGGGAAATGACGTCTTACTAATATCCATCGAGAGAAATAATATTAGTGTGCAGTATTTTTAGGAAATGTATAAATTTTTGAGTGAATTTGGGCAGACGATACTCTTCAGAAGCCATCACTGGTTGTGCTAACACGAATTCACAAGTCATCGTGACGGAGGGTTTAAGCACATCAGTATATCTGCTCTCTCTCTCTCAAAAACTGTAACTAAGACCACTCATCATGATTGCAATGTAAACCACAAGTGAGTGTGACGAGAAGCAATATTATGTATTTTTAGTTAGTAGGTAAAGTATTGTCAGTTATAATTCTTATTTTTTACTAGTATTTTTTGTCTTTATAATGTACTTAGGCATTTTTTATCTCTACTTTATCAAAACATAATACTTATAAGAAATTTAGTATATTTAAATTCATATATATATATATATATATATATATATATATATATATATATATATATATATATATATATATATATATATATATAAAAAAAGAAAAGACAACTTTAAAGGCACATGATTATAATTTATTTCCTTAGGACCGAGATTTCGATCCTAATTCATCAGATCGACTATTTCCATGCAAATAAAATTTATTTTATTTGTATGGAAATACTCTATCTGATCCAAAATCTTGATCCGAAGGAAATAAATTATAATCATGTACCCTTAAATTCGTCTTTTTCTTAATAATAATTAATGTTTGCTCTGTTTTTACATTGAGCTCTCTAGATTATATCCGCTTTTGAATTATCCATACGGATTACTAAATAATATCAGTAAATACACACACACACACACACACACACACACACACACACACACACACATATATATATATATATATATATATATATTACACAACTTTCTTAACAGCAGATTGATCAATTGATTCAATATAATCGTTTAATTTCATGTTAGTGCCAATCGAGAAGGCATAACGAGGCTGAAGGAGAAACAAGAAAGGCATAATTATTAGAAAAGAAAATCTAGGAAAGAGGTTAACATCAGATATGACGATTGAAGACAGAAATTGTTTTGTAATATGAATGAAAGAGAGCGGTCTTATTTTTTTAACATTTTAAGGTTAACAAGCAATCTCTTGCTCCAGTTAACAACAAATTGAGGATCATTACTTTTAGATCAGCTGCCAATTTGACCTTAGCGAACTTATCAGACTTACTATTAAGACAAGAGTAAATAGTTGTCTCATCAGCAAGTCCAGAACTGATGATATCCTGAAGGTCGTTGATCTGTTTCATCTGTTATGCAAATCGTCTAAACATTTACTCTGTTCAGCTTACTCCATCATAAGATGAAAATTGCAGATAGATAGCATTGTACCAAGGTATGGTTGTCTTGAATATTTGCATTGAAAATTCTGGTTTTGTTGTATTTCAATACCAGTTTTGTTTCATATATTACAAACAGACCTCACAAAATAAATGTCATATACACGGCAATAGATAAATAAATAAATAAAATTAAAAAGAAATACTTCATATATTTTTTTAAATAGAGCTCACCTCAAGCAAGGCAACAAAACCACTACGACACAAGGGATTACTGGGTGTGTGGAAGAATTAGAAAACAAAAACATTACTAAGTAATGAGAATAAAGGAATTGTAATTAGTAAGATAGAAGATAACGATTGACATTGAATTTAAATTTTTGAAAATTAAAGTTGACAGGAAAGCATGGAGCCAGAATAGAGTTCCACAAGTGAGAATAGAAACTGTTAACATAGAACTTATGTTTGCATCTAGCAAGCTCAGATGTAAATTGATGAGACCTTATCACCAGTCTAGTATTGCACTTAATCTCATAAAATCTAGGTACCATGATGAAGATCTCCCTCAAACCATTACCATGAAATTATTTATAGGAAACGCACAAGAAGGCAATCTTACGGCGGTGAAAATGTGACTGAAGCCAAGACTCCAGTTGAGGACCAATAATATTGTTGATTCTTCTTTGGATTTTATCAAGGAGTTCTAGATAAATAGCAGGAGCACCGAACCATATGTGGCAGCAATATTCTAAGCATGGGCGAATGGTAGACATAGATATGCAAGGTAGACTCTGGAGAGAAGAATTGTCTAATATTACACAGACCAAACTTCTGTCAGTTGATCGAGCAATGGATTTGATATAGTCTTTCTACTTCATGTCAGCTGACCCAAGAAGGCGCGGCGAGTCACTTTCCAGGAGGTTAGCATCAGTCATACTGATGGAAGAAAGAGTTCTCTAAGATTATTAATAGAAATCAGTTTTGAAGGTGTTAAAATTAACAAAACATTCCTTGCCCCAGTTAACAACAAATTGGAGCTCGTTTTGGATATCGGGTGCCATTTTGACCTTATCAAACTGATTATTCATAAAATACACATGAGCGCTTAATAAGAACTGCATGAACCTCTTTTCCTATTTTCACTGAAGTTTTGTATTAAAAGTAAGCCATACGAATGTGAAATCTTAAATGGAACACAATTATTCTTTACTCGTTTAATATAATTTCCACGCTTAAAATTATTCAGGGTTAAACTAACTTTAGTAAACATTCTAAAGAAATGCAACACTAATCGATACATACTCGTGAATAACTCTATTTGCGTCTACTTATATGACCCATTATAATGTCGCTGGGACATAACATGAATTGTAACGTTAACTGCAACATTAACAATGAATATGTCTTAAGCAGGATCACTAGTGCACCCCCTTCAGGCTAATGCTGAATTAATTGTATCCTTCTAAGGTGCTTACCCTACTCAAGCTAAAGGGTTCAGTCAACCCTGCTATTTCACCCACAGCGCTTTCTACCCTAATTCATTTATTGAAAATAAAATTACATTAGCTAATGAAAATTAAATTTTTATTGACTTTATCTCTAGCGTCAACGAGGATATGTGGTATTCGCCTCTCTGCCTGGCCAATATTTAAATCCCACGATTCTTTACTCAAATGCGCCCAATATTTGTACTTACCCTAAAGCTTTGAATTTGTTAGCAAAAATCACAGAAATACTAGTAAACACACCGTAAATAAACTTGGAATTTTTCAGCATCTGCTAGAGGTACCTGTAAAATTTGTGGAACCACTTATATCTGTAGAGAGATAAATGCTGAAATTAATATTATTGTTACTTTCTTTTTTAAGTAAAAATTTAGTAGTTTTATTTTTTAATCAATGGTTCCTATAATCAAATAAAACTTTAAAAGAATTGGTTGGTTGATTAAATGATTTGTTTTTATGACTTATCAACCCTTTGTGGGTTATTTAAGGCCAAAATATATTTTGGATTGCAAGAATATTTCCTTTATTTTTAGCAATCTTATGAGAATAACAATGATTTTTCCAGATAAATGTCCTACTATTTAACCCATAAATATTTAACCCATAACTGGTGGAAGAAAAGTTAGATTCATACATTTATCAAAGCTATTTATGCGTAAGTGAATGTAACGAACCCGACTGGAATTCGAACTCGGCTCTCCTATTTCATTTTAAAAGGAAATAGCACACATTTTAATATATATATATATATATATAGATAGATAGATAGATAGATAGATAGATAGATAGATAGATAGATAGATAGATTATTATTATTATTATTATTATTATTATTTTATTTACTTTCATTTCTGGTGTATACTCATTTCTTCCCGGGTCCCAACCAGAGACATAAGGTCAAAAATGGCATCGTGACATTTTTCCTCTGAGCCTATTTTGAGGAAAAAACAACAAAAAACAAACACCTAAGATCACACAAATTTTACATAGATAAGGTCCTTCGTAAGGTGTGAGCTGTACTTGTGAATACAATTTTTTGTATTTCTTTAAGGTATGGTTACCTGAAATCCCTTCAATGAATCCATTGGAATCTTTTCCAGTCAATCTGAGGGCCCAATTACAACTGGAATTGTTGGTGTCCTCATGTGCCACATTATTATTATTATTATTAGTAGTAGTAGTAGTAGTATTTTAAAAAATCTTTTTGGCCTGTATTTGTTTTCTAATCTCATGTTGGGTCATAACCAATGACCCAGGGTAAGCGAAAGATATGATTTGTTGTTTTTGTTGCCACTTTATTAAACAAAAGACAGCTATTGACAACAACAACAAAAAAAAAAAAGAAAAAAAAAGAAGCTTAACTGGACAAAGTTCTTTGTTGGATATGGGCTGTGCTTGATTTTTAGATTTCCTGAAGTTATGACCAACCAAGGATTTTGTTGAATTATTTTTGAGTTCATTTCTTGTATCAGATCCATTTTTTGTTGAGTTACTTTCTTTATCAGATCCAGTTTCAGTTTTTAAGTATTATTATTATTATTATTATTATTATTAACAATAATAATAATAATTTAAGTACGACCATCAGTTTTTATACCTAGGATCAAAATGTAGTATCTGTTTGAGTTTTAAGCCTTTAGAGTTGAATCAATTATGATTTATAACCGAGAAACCTAGATAATAATATTAAATGGGAAGTACTGAGTTGGGTGGGGGCAGTAACGGAAGAGAAAAGTGAAAATAATAAATGATATGATGGAGGAAATATAGAAGGTAAGAAAAGCTAAAAAAAATAAGATGGTGGATATGCTGATTGAATATCGAGAGACAATGAATAAAAAGATTGAAAGGCAGTTAGAAACAGAAAGGTGTAAAAAAAAAAATTAAAATTCTTTAGAAAGATAAAGGAGCATTGAAAATATTTGTTTGCATTCTTTATTCTTTTTTCGCATAGAAAACTAATCAATGTTTGTATAACATTTAGGTAATAATATGAAGCGGCAATGAAGATTGAAACTGATTAGCCAGAAAACAAAAAATTAAAAGCAAAAGACATGAAATAAAGAATCATATTAGTTGTTAAAAAATGTGAAATTTTCGCTGATTCACCTTAAAAATGTGAAATTTACGCTGATTCACCTTAAAAATGTGAAATTTACGCTGATTCACATTAAAAATGTGAAATTTACGCTGATTCACCTAGTTTGCTATAAGTGAATAGGATTCATATACGCGTACATAATAAATAATTTGCAAATCTGTATGGACCTATAAAAGTGCATATATATTTTACATGATTATGATATATTCATAGAAGTGTTTTAATAAATGAACAATTAATTATACGGTAGAGAATTGGGTGCTTTCAATTCCGTTTAACCATTACCAAGAGCAAACATTTTAATGGTTAAAAATATTGAAAAGTTAACATTTAAAACTTGAAATATGATAAAATTAACATTTATAATTCCAGTTTTTGGCCGCAACCATAAAATTATTGGACTGTGTTAACAGTAATTATCCGTTTGCTGAAAAGCAAACAATTATCATTCATTGATGTAATTATCAATTATCATTCATTGATGTAATGCTGTCAGTTGAAATTTTAAAAAAATCTTTTTTTAAAAACAGTTTTACAGTAAAATAGTTTTTGCAAGGTTACTGTTATGCTCTTTCCAATATTGATTGGGAGTTTCCTTTCTAACCTTTTGTTTAAGGTAGTGTGGAATGTCAACATTTGGATTATGTTATTATTTTCTCATCGACTTACATGTGCTTTCTAATTTATTTGTTGCTGCTATTGAGAGTCTTTCGTTCCTGTTATTTGCTAAAGTTTTCTGTTTGTGATCATGTAGCACGAGTACTTGAGATCTTATGAAGGATAGTCTTCTTGAAGATAGTCTTCTTTTAAGGATTCATTTTCGCTCGAAGACATTCCTAATCATTGATCCCAGAAAACTGTTGTATATAGCTGATAGTTTATTTAGACCAGGGGTTACCAATCATTTTTTCCGTTATGGCCTACTTTCACATAGAAAAAATTCCCACCGCCTACCTATATAATAAATATTCAAAAGCATAACAAAATTGTTTGGTAAAAGTTTCTTCTTTTTCTTTTATGTGGCTTGTCCCTTCAGGACGTAGGCGATCATGACCCTTCACATCTTCCTGTCCCTTGTAGCTCTTAATAAGTTTTGTCTTTTTCTCCCAAATCCTGTTCTGACATACATTTACTCCATCTCATCAAATATGTTACGTGCTGCTTTTCTTTGTTCCTTTTCCCCTTAATCTGCTATGTGAGTATCAGATTTTCCAAACCTTCCTTCCTCATTACGTGCCGCAGAAATTTCAACTGCCTCTTTTTGATGTTAAGTAAAAGTACCAAATGGAAGTAACAGATAACACTGACTTATGCTACTACTACTACTACTACTGCCGTATTAAAAAACGGAGAGTAAAACTGACCATTGGAAGCTATAGTGAACATACCAAAATATGCCTTGTTTGCGGGGATATTATTTTGAAATGTAACCAAGTTAAGCATTTAAACTCCAGGGTTTTTTTTATTGTACAGTTTATTTGCATAACTCCTTTGAATATTTTTTTCTGGTATCATATGTTGAAATACCTTTTAATACTCAAAATCCTATATTGCCCGATAAAATTACCAATCGCTCACAATTTCATGTTCACTTTCCCAACAGTTGAAATCACCTGCCAGTGTGCAATATCACCCAGGTTGGGAAACCCTGGTTGACATTTCTAAATGAGTTTAATGCCATGTATTACATCCATATAGAAATCTAGATATGGGCTTGCTATTTCAGATGATTCAAGTTCTCAGGTTAATATTTTAGTTTCAGTGGATTGATCAAGAGGACGCACGGTGTAGTAATGGATAGCGGCTCGGATTGAAGAATCAGAGAGCCGAGTTCGAATTCCAGTCAAATACATTGCACTGGGAAAGGTATGAATCCTTTGGATAAATAACAGGACAGACCGGGGTTCTGTAGCTTTTGATGACAACTAGTCTACCACAAAAAGTAATGGCAACCTCCTGCGGGAAAAAATCTGCATTGTCAGTTATATTTCGAAAGATACATAATCGCCTAAGCGTGTATCATGCATGGCACATAACTGACTGACTGACGTACTAATACCCTCGGTAAAGGTATGAATCCTCTTCTTCTCCCCCCAGCTATGGGTAAATAGCAGGACAGACCGGGTTCTATAGCTCTGGATGGCAACTGGTCTACCGCCGAAAGAAATGACAACCTACCGCGGGAAAAAAATCTGCCAGTCGTGTATCGAAAGATACATGATCGCCTAAGCATGTATCAAGCATTGCACATAACAGACTGACTGTATTGATCAAACGATTTAAACGCTACTTACAAATACTAATACTGGCTTATGTTTAATTGTAAAGAAATAAAAAACAATACTTATTTCTGGTTTTCAATCAAACTAGTATTAACATTCATACAGAAAGACACACACACAAACGTATTCACGCATACGTATACATATATCATTTTGGGCATATTCGTAGTAATTGAAAATAAATATGTCTGTTTTTTTGTAGCGTATTGTTCTCGGGTTTATATATGAGATAATGAAAAACCTATGTATACACTTATGTACGTACACACATTTCAATTTGTGTTTGAATTTCATGAGTGAAATCACACGTGTTTACATGTGCTTGTATGTGTGTCCGTATGTGTATGAACAAACAAATGATCGTACACACACACACACACACACACACACACACACAACGCGTTGTGTGCAGGAGTACGTGCCGCAATTTTTAAACGTATGCCGAATAAGCTGTCGAATCACAATGTTTATTGCTTTGAGCAAACCACATGGGAAATCAGGAATATATACCACCACAAAGTTGTCCTCCATAAAAAAAAAATGCCTAATAAAAACCAAAAACCCAAAAAACATAAGAGTGAATTTTAAAAAAAAATTAAATATAAAAAATAATTAATAAATAAAAAATCAATACATAAAAAAAAAAATATGAAAGCAATATCCGGACAATTAAGAGAAAATGTTAATGAGACAGTTGCATTTTTGTATAATTAAAAAAATATCTCTTATTTCGTGAAGAAAAGAAAATATGGATTTTTAATACCGTTTTGAATTGGCTCGTGTTTATCATAAAATGTTATCTATTTGTCAATGCAGGCATCCATTCCCTAAAATTTCTTTATGTGTATCTTTTTATGCATAAGAGAAAGATACGAACAGACTCAGATAGATAGATAGATAGATAATGAATAGATAGATAGATAGATAATGAATAGATAGATAGATAGATAGATAGATAGATAGATAGATAGATAGATAGATAGATAGATAGATATGATCAGACCAAACTAGATAGCTATAGCCAGATATACTGATTGATATGAGGCGATGTTTTAGTAAAATTGGATATTCTGGTTATTCTAGTTATTTTCCGTGAATGCCATCATAGAAATAACCATATTTTATTTGATTTTCTCTCATTTTCTTTCTTTTTCCATTTCGAAGATTCCTCAATATTGATTCTTTGTTTCATCTCTTTGTTTAAACTTATTGCACATAATGGCCTGTAAACATTCACAAATATTCCTAGCTACAATCAAATCACAATTATTGTGTTATTCTGGCATCATTATTATTGAATATTTTTAAAACTTAGATATTGCAATGAAATATACCCTAAATTATGAAAATTAATATGTCTGTCAAGTTAAATGTGAATTTAAATTCTTGTTTGTGTAAAAAAAAAATGCAAAAATTTCTTTTTTTTATTATAGAAAACTATGTATTTACTTTCGAGTAAAAAAAGTTATTGAAGACTTTGATACACCTAATACTTGATTACTTTTTTTCTTTTTTGCATTTAATTTTATTCTTGTATCGACTTTTATTGTTCATAAATTAAAATTTACTGACAGTCTAAACTCAGTGATGAAAGGATGTCAATACATTTGATTAAAAAATGAAATTATGGGGAAATTTAAAGAATAAACCTTTTTAAATATATGCACTCAGATATACACTCAGCATTACAATTACCCCCACCAACAGCAACAATAACACATGCATATACATATGTATATATTTAATGCAATGTTACTGGTCCTGACCTGGCATCTCAGCATCACTCATTTTCCCACCGCTGTAACATAGCTTCTCTGTTACTTTTCTATAAATATTTTTATGGTAATAGTTCTGATGTTTTTCTCTATGCTAACTAGACTTTATGAATTTAGACGTACTGCTCGATTTGCTGCAAGGTTTCATCATTTTACTCTTTAAAATGGCTAGATGTAAGTGTAAGTTCTATCTTAAGAATTTCTTCTCTCGCACTTTGCACTTGTGGAACTCTCTTCCGGCTTATTGCTTTCCAGTCAACTTTGACCTTCAAACATTTAAATATAATGTCAGTGGTTATCTTCTGTCTTCTTAATTCCTGTTCTTTTATTGTTCCTTCTTTCTCCGTTTTCTTTCTCTCATATTCTCTTCCACTCAGTAACCTCTTGAGTCTTAGTGGCTTTATTGTCTTGCTGGGGTAAAATGATTAAAACGAAATGTGAAAATGCATTTATTCTGAAGAACTATTCCATGTCTACATATAAATTTATCGTATGCAGGATTTTATTATAGAATTCAATATTTTTATTAATTATTCATATGAGGAATATATCGTGAGAATTTCAGTGTATAAGATATGTCATTATTGCAAAACAAATAACTTATTGGTGAGGGTCTTTTTTGTTATACAAAATGTGGCGAAATTAATTAATTTACAAATTAATCCCAAATACAGCGACCGAGAAAGATACCCTTCCTAAGAAAAATGCCTTATATATCTGAATAAATCATTTTCTTATTTTTACGTGTTAATATAAACTCCTAAACTTTGTTTAACTCACAACAGTCTTCTAGTTATCGTTTTGTGCTTTTTCGACTTAAAACTTACGAGGCATTTTTATTGTTTCCCTGAAATCTTTGCTTGGATATTGTTTTCAATTTTCATATTCATCTCTTTTAATAGTGAATTATAAGTTTTCTCCTACATTAAAATCTGAAGAATTTTATGGCCATTCCATTAATTCAGCATTTTGAATCTTTTGGTGGAATGCGAGGCGGGCAATAGTTTTGCAAAATGTGCAAGAGTATTGTCCGGAATGAATTGTATTCTTTAGCTTAAAGCTTCTTGATTATAACTTGAACCAATTAAAATATCTTGTCTAAAAGCTTACATTAATTCTTAGCATTTATTTCGACATTATCTTCAATCTTAAATCGACCTAAATTTTACTGTCTACAATACTAACCTAAATATTTATACAACTCGTTAGGTTGATTGCTTCCATGAAGAATCCAACCACGAATTCAGCTTACACTATTCCTCTGTCTATTGAACAGGAGTAGAAGGTTTATCCCTTGTTTCCTCTTTAGGATTGGGTTTCCACTTCCTTCTAAAGTCTACTTCAACTCAATACTTCTAAAATCTCCTCCTAAAACTCTGAACTTTTATTTACTATTGAATTACTTTTTCTTTTATCAATACGAGTAGATAGGTTCACACTCCTCTCTGGTCTTTTGAACAAGAGTAGAAGGTTTATCCCTCATTTCCTCTTTAGGATTGGGTTTCCAGTTCCTTCTAATGTCTACTTCAACTCAATACTTCTAAAATCTCCTCCTAAAACTCTGAACTTTTATTTACTATTGAATTACTTTTTCTTTTATCAATACGAGTAGATAGGTTCACACTCCTCTCTGGTCTTTTGAACAGGAGTAGAAGGTTTATCCCTTGTTTCCTCTTTAGGATTGGGTTTCCAGTTCCTTCTAATGTCTACTTCAACTCTATACTTCTAAAATCTCCTCCTAAAACTCTGAACTTTTATTTACTATTGAATTACTTTTTCTTTTATCAATACGAGTAGATAGGTTCACACTCCTCTCTGGCATTTTGAACAAGAGTAGAAGGTTTATCGCTCATTTCCTCTTTAGGATTGGGTTTCCAGTTCCTTCTAATGTCTACTTCAACTCTATACTTCTAAAATCTCCTCCTAAAACTCTGAACTTTTATTTACTATTGAATTACTTTTCTTTTATCAATACAGTAGATAGGTTCACACTCCTCTCTGGCATTTTGAACAGGAGTAGAAGGTTTATCCCTCATTTCCTCTTTTAGGATTGGGTTTCCAGTTCCTTCTAATGTCTACTTCAACTCTATACTTCTAACATCTCCTCCTAAAACTCTGAACTTTTATTTACTATTGAATTACTTTTTCTTTTATCAATACGAGTAGATAGGTTCACACTCCTCTCTGGTCTTTTGAACAAGAGTAGAAGGTTTATCCCTCATTTCCTCTTTAGGATTGGGTTTCCAGTTCCTTCTAATGTCTACTTCAACTCTATACTTCTAAAATCTCCTCCTAAAACTCTGAACTTTTATTTACTATTGAATTACTTTTTCTTTTATCAATACGAGTAGATAGGTTCACACTCCTCTCTGGCATTTTGAACAGGAGTAGAAGGTTTATCCCTCATTTCCTCTTTAGGATTGGGTTTCCAGTTCCTTCTAATGTCTACTTCAACTCTATACTTCTAACATCTCCTCCTAAAACTCTGAACTTTTATTTACTATTGAATTACTTTTTCTTTTATCAATACGAGTAGATAGGTTCACACTCCTCTCTGGTCTTTTGAACAAGAGTAGAAGGTTTATCCCTCATTTCCTCTTTAGGATTGGGTTTCCAGTTCCTTCTAATGTCTACTTCAACTCTATACTTCTAACATCTCCTCCTAAAACTCTGAACTTTTATTTACTATTGAATTACTTTTCTTTTATCAATACGAGTAGATAGGTTCACACTCCTCTCTGGCATTTTTGAACAGGAGTAGAAGGTTTATCCCTCATTTCCTCTTTTAGGATTGGGTTTCCAGTTCCTTCTAATGTCTACTTCAACTCTATACTTCTAACATCTCCTCCTAAAACTCTGATCTTTTATTTACTATTGAATTATTTTTTCTTTTATCAATACGAGTAGATAGGTTCACAATCTTTTGAACTGGAGTAGAGGTTTATCACTTGTTTCCTCTTTAGAATTGGGTTTCCAATTCCTTCTAAAGTCTTATTCTCTTTCACTCCTATTAACTCCTTCCGTGACATTACGGCATTGATAGTGGTGAAATGATTTTTTTTAAAAATCGAGTCTATCCAATATGGCTCTGCATTAATCACTACTGACTTCATTTCTTTTTGTAATGTTTACTTAAAGGTGGTAGTTTGCTTGCTTTTCTTTAGCCAAATTTTTTAATCCTTTGCTTCTTTTCTATCTATTTATACTCGCAACAACAAATATTTTCTTGCTGATCAATCCAGTCAGTTATGTGATACATGACTGACGAAGCAGATTTTTTCCGCCGTAGTTTGCTATTTCTTTTTGCGGTAGACCAGTTGGTATCTAGAGAACCCGGTTTGTCTTGCTATTTATCCATACCTAGAGGGAGAAGAAGAGGATTCCTACCTTTCTCAAGGGTATTAGCACCTAAGTGAATATAATGGATTCGACTGGGATTCGAACTCGGCTCTCCGACTCCTCAATCCTAACCGCTATGCATTATTTCACCGTCCTATTCACTTTTCTTATTAACATTTCCATTGTTTGAAAAAAACTTTAAAACTAATTTAAAGTCAGTTTTATTTGACCAGTGATTTCAATTATATTTTCTATTATTCTTAAATGCATGTTCTATTTTTAGCTATTTTCAATACTGTATTTCGGTCACTGTCTTTCGCGCCACTGTAGAGGCGATTTTAATGTATGGTCCTACTGCTTTGAACATTAACTAAAACCCTTGTGTCTAAGCTTCAGGGAACCAAGATTCGGATGTTGAGAGTTATGCCTAACATCTTAACATCTCCAAAAGACAACATCCAACTAAATCTCAGCTCTATAGGCCCATCCATGATATTTCTACAATCTTATGCGTACGCATAACGTACATTGCAAGACACTGCTGGCGATCAAAACAAGAACATGCGAAGGATCTAGACCTGGTAATGGAATAAAACGGTTTGATCGCCAAGCAACCACTTCCATTGACCAGCTATGTTATGACACAGAATGCTGCCTCTTACGACCATGATGTACTACCGTGATGTTTGACATGAGAGCCTCATGAATGTCCGGGCTAGCTCGAGCGAATAACAAAAAATGAATAAAATATATTTCAGTGACTCAATTTTGAAGTTACATTTTTCTTATGGCTCATATAAATTTTCTTATGGTCCATATCATTTTTTTACATATCTGAAATTTAAAATAAGTATTAATAACAGATATATATATATATATATATATATATATATATATATATATATATATATATATATATTTAAAAAGAAAACAGACCACTTTAAGGTACCATTACTCAGAGCTAATATTTAAAGAAAAACAGACCACTTTAAGGTATATATATTTGTTTTTTTCAGATGTTTTAGAAAACTCAATTGTAACTGTAGAAAATGTATTATTAGGTGTTTGCCTTTTCTTCCTTTTTTTTTTGTTATTCAGCTACCATTATTTATAGATGTTTTTTACATGTAGATAAGACTATTACGGTAACATTTCTCACGAGTATGTTGTGGATGAAGTTTGGTAGCTTTCCTGTGTATCTATCAATCTTATATATATATATATATACATACATAATACATATATATATATATATATATATATATATATATATATATATATGTATGTATGTATGTATGTATATATATATATATATATATATATATATATATATATATATATATATATATGGTACTTATGGTAAAGTGCTAAATACCACTGATATAGCTAACATATTCAGTTTATGGATATGAGTTAGTGATCCGGGTTTTCGCACTTTTGCGATCATCAGACAAACTCTGATAATCACAAAAGCTTGAAACCCAGGATCAAAAACTCAAATACATACAACTGAATATACATATATATATATATATATATATATATATATATATATATATATATATATATATATATATATATATATATATGCATGTATGCATTACTTCAGACGCTATTATAGTGGATACTTGCATTTGAAATAGACGCACCATTTTATTTTTAATTTAAACAATGTGCAACTAAAGACATTTTAATCTGTGGCATTCTCTGTGTTAAAGCACGTCGGATGAAAAGGTGGTTTCTCCTATAAAGGGGAATTCAGGTTCGATCACATTTTATTTTTTAAGATTTTCTCGAAAGCGTAATCCTATAGACGTAATATAAAACGTTTAAAGTAAAAACAAAATGAACATGGGGCGTCTGTTTCAAATACGAGTATCCACTATAGTAACGTTTGATGTACTAAAAAATGTCGAATTTGAATTTTTTTTACAAAAATTTCTGATGAAGCGGTAAATGTTAAATGTGTGTTTGTGCGTGCGTGCATGTGTGTGTGTCTGTGTGAGTAAAGCACATAAATTTGCAAGAGCTCGTTCATGAATGCAATATATGTATCAGATAAGCAAAATACACATTTATTGTAAGCGCGTAACAGAGGAACGCCAAAAATATATCTCTTTGTTCTTTATTCTTAACATAAATAAGCATTTCTAGATTATTTACAGCCGACTGCTTTACGTGAAAAGCGATTTGTTTTCGTTATTCATACGCCGGTAATCACGCTAACGACAAATAGCGCACTATTTTCTTTGGAAACATGCGAGTCAGATTTTAAAAAGGATAAACCAAAAACGCGTTCCTTTCTCTCTCTCTATATATATATATGTGTGTTTGTGTGTGTGTGTGTGTGATTTGCTATAATGAAAAATAGATTAGATTGAATGTTTATATATATATATATATATATATATATATATATATATATATATATATATATATATATATATATAATTTAATAATGAATCCTAAAGCATATGTGATCTAATGTACATTCGTTAGTGTATATATGCGTTTGCCTTATAAAAACAAGAAAAGAGGAAATCTCATACGTACATCTAGGGGAATAAGGAAAAATAGATATTATTCTAACGTTTTGTTGTCACATTGCAAACTTCCCTGTCCACTGCTTACATTAATTTTTCATCATATTAATCTAATTTTGGTTTACTGTTTCATTCGATATGAATAACGGTTTCAAAACTGCAGATTTTTGTGGATGTATTCTAATTAACCAAAACCACAAGCTGCTCCACATCCATTGAAAAACTTAGAGAACAATAAACCCTTTTAACTTTTCATTCCATCAAAGTTCAATTATATGCACGATGACAGTTATTATACTGCGATCAATAGGCGTCTTTACTCGACAGGATATTTTCCCTTGGCTTGTGAGGGCTTAACCTTTCTAACACCGTTTTATAGAATATTGGTTGCTTGCAGGAAAAGCAAAGCAGAAAAGAAGAATGAAAATAATGGCAAAATTATTCTCTATCTTCTTTTTATTATTTTAAATGCTTGTGTTCTTGAACATTTTATTTCATCAGTGAAACTTTCTGACCGATACTTGATGCAAGGGATTTTTTTTTTAATGTTCAAGAGACAATTGAAATTGTGGTTGAAGAATAGGCGTGACAAAAGAAAAGTAAAACAGAAACTAAAACGGTATATAAGAAACGAAATAGAAAATACAGAAGAGAAAATTAAAAAAAAAAAAAAGGAAGAAGCAAACAAACAAATAAAACGTAGATCAGAAAGAAAGAAAATGAATGAAATAATAGAAGGAATGTAAAAAAAATGAAGTCTGTAAAATAAATAAAAATATAAATAAAATCTAAAAGAAAAAAGAAGAGAATGTGTTGTGGTAGGATCCACCTAATTTGCATAGTGGAGTACCGACCATATAAATATGGTTGGTACCGGGAAGAGAGGGAGGAATCAAGAGATTCAACCAGAGACTCTGCCCGACTGCGACTCAGTCAACACATTCTCCAGGAACGGTCTTACCAGGAATATACAAAAGACTATATGTAAATATTGTGTACACTTTCTTGTTTCAATACATTTTGTTCTAAGTACATTTTGTGTTGCATTATTATTCCATGCATTAGTCAAGTTTCAACAGAATGAAAATTAAAAAAGAAAGAAAAACGAGATTTTGGCAGAAAAAGTAAAATAAGTAAAGAAGGAAGGGAGGGAAGCGAAAAAGAAATGAATGAAAAAACTGAATTAAAAATTAATTTAATAGAATTTTTTAACTTAATAAAAACAGAAAAATACAAAAAAATTATGTTGCATTTCATGGTTATTTTCTGATATTTTTAGTTTAGTTTACGACAAGTATCAATGTGTTCGGCGTAAGTAAAATCGAAAGAATAAAAGACGAAGTTTTTCTTATAGTGAAGTTCTTTAAAGTCTCATAAATCCTTCCTTGGCAAGAAAGCTGGTGATATAATTTTCTGGTTCCGAGTAGACAATATCTGCACAGATGGACGTAAGGAAATTTTACAGGAAAATGAGTCAGAAGAAATTTTCCCTGAAACTTTTTATAAGTTGCCCAGAAAATAATCAACTTTTACCCTAAAAATTTACAATCTATGACCTCCTAACACTTACCACCCGGTAAGCCTAACAGTGTTTCAATTAATCCCCTGTCAAAAACGTTTGGTCATTGCTCAAAACCTTATTAATTGAAATTACCGTTATATTACCTTTATATATATATATATATATATATATATATATATAAAAGTGAACACTGAAGTCAACACTCAGAGGCGCCAGACTGTTTCATGCTAAACGCAATCTTCAGGCCACTGATATATCTATCTATCTATCTATCTATCTATATATATATATATATATATATATATATATATATATATTTTTTTCAACAAGTAAATTCTTACTCCATCTGTTCTTTTATGATATATATATATATATATATATATATATATATATATATATATATATATATATATATATCGTCAGGCCACCAAGCAATATATATATATATATATATATATATATATGAAAAGTGTGTATATATAAATATATATATATATATATATATATATATATATATATATGAAAAGTGTGTGTATATAAATATAAATATATATATATATATAATTATCTATATATTATATGCGTACTTATTAGAAAGCGCTCAATATCAGAGATAGAGCTAACATATTTGGTTGGTTTGTGAGTTTGTGACCCTGAGTTTCACGCTTTTGCGATCGTCAGACAATCGCAAAATTGTGAAACCTAGGTCAAAAACACATCAACAAACTAACTATATATATATATATATATATATATATATATATATATATATATATATATATATATATATATATCCTACTTGTAATCAAGGATACCTGTCTAAATGGGCGGCTAGCCAATCCCTATTGCACACGCCTGCTCTCTGACCTGAATAAGATCACGCTGAAGCCATGGATCACAATGATTTGTGATTTAGTGCTAGGGACCGTCGATATATATATATATATATATATATATATATATATATATATATATATATATATTATATTGCTTCAAACGTTATTATAATTGATACTTCTTATTTTAAACAGACGGCCCATTTTTTATTTCTTAGAAAGTGTGCATTGCGTCTACCGGCCTGTTACCGTGGGAAACGTTTGTAAAGAAAATGTCTTCCCCTGCATGGTCATACCTGTATCGCCACTTTAATATGCTATAAAACGCTTGTAGTAGTAAAATGATGGATTAAAAAAATGAATCCATTAATTCTTGGTTTCAATCTTTCGGGATCTTCAGGCGGTATTATATTTTATTTATATATATATATATATATATATATATATATATATATATATATATATATATATATATATGCAAACTGAATGTACTTTTCATTATATTTATATAAGCAGATTGCAGATCAAAGAATATTATGTATGTGTATGTGCGTTTGTGCATGTCCGCGCGCGTATGTATGCGCGTGCGTCTTATCAGATGAGTATATTTGACCTTTTACCCTAATTGGTCCAAGTTTTCCTCTATAATAGTGTTGTGGCCTTGTTGTGGGCCAGAAATAAAGACACAAAGAGAGTAATTGAATTAAACAAATATATTAAAAGAAACAGTAATACAAAACATATACAAACGAGAGTGTTACAGCAAGAACGTTCGGTCCGACTGTCAGAGCTGACTGCTGAAAAATTCCCTCTCCAAAAGGCAGTACCTGCTCCTATTTATAGCTAGGAGAGTCTATGCATACGTGGGTAAATTACCATAACAAATAGACAGTGGAATGAGATCAATCTACCTTTGTCAATTGACTGTGCTTTGTTCCAAAAGACTAAAAAATAAGAAATACTTTTAAAGATGACCGATGAGTACAAAGGCTAAAATATTGTGACTATAGCAATCAAGATAAATATACAAGTCCGAGAAAATAAGTCCGAGTGTATAACAATAACACTTGTAATTTTCTTTTCTTTATTCCATACACGTTCGGACTATAGATTTTATCTTTGTTGTTTTTATTACAATTTTTCTCACAATACATTCTTAGGCTTTCCAATATCTTTTATTAATATTATCTTTTATTAAAACTGTCTCTTATTAAGATTATCTTTTATTAAGATTATCTTAATAGCAAATTATGTTATAAGATTATCTTACAGTTTTTAATACAATATTTTAACTGATCTTTTCAGCCTCATTCTGAGATGAAGTATGCTCATCTGTTATGGAATAAAGTATTTGCATTATTCCATATATGTTTTAGCACGAAAAATATGCGAAATATTGAAAATATTTCATTTCACAACTTCAGAGAGCAGAAGAATATAAAAACTGAAACTTTATTAAAAAAAATCAAGTCTGGACAGTAAATAGAATAATGAAACTACTTAATCTCAGAGATTAAGAAAATACTAGGAAGACCAAAGAATATATCGGCTGAATTGGTATTAATAAGCAAAAAATATTAAGAAAATAATATAACATATGAAATAATTGTGACGTTCATTTTGGTTTTCTGTAATTTATTTTTATTCTATTCTAAAAGCAAAACGAAAATGTATTTAAGCTATATTTCAGATAGGCTAAATGATTTTTCGATAGATTAGTTTCACTTAGTAAGTACTGATTCCTCAAAACACTCTAACGCAATACAAAGCTAATCCTTGTTTACACTGTTCGATAAAGAGTATGGCGTCCAAAACTAAAATAGAAATTCCTCTGGGAGTACGGACAGTCGCAAATTTCTTAAAAATGGTTTAGAATATCGAATAGTCTGTCTGTTCTGGGTACGAATGACCAAAATATTTACATGCACGAATAACAGCTTAGCCCAGACGTACATGTCAATGCTCACATACACACATATACTGACAAATTCACACGCTCAGCCGATCGTTTTAGATTTGGGAGAATTTTTGTCTATTTCCTTCTTTGTTTTCCTTTCTGCTTTTCACACTTTTTCCTGTTAATAATGATTTTGTCCATTCCCATAGAAGATTATCTAGATATATTATAATTATTTGAGATTTGTGATCATGAAAATGGTCATTTCACTGCGCCTACACTCAGTCTAGAGTCACAATAGCTTCCTTAGTACATGAGCTGTTCCAAGATGCGCTGCCACCACCGTGTGTTGTGGTATCCTTGGTGAACTCGATTACCTCAAACACACGAGTGTTGACATATTATTATTATTATTATTATTATTATTATTAGTGAGATTTGTGATCGTCTTTGATTCCTCAATGTTTCAGCCGGATGGATATGGTCATATTTCAGTTCCTACCCGCAACCTAAACTCACAATACCTTCCTTAATATATGACCTTTTTCAAAGTTGCGCTGGTAGGGTTAGTTCTTGTATCCTTAGTGAATCTGATTACCCCAATTACACGAGTATTGATATATTATTATTATCATCACGATTATTATTATTATTATTATTATTAGTAGTAGTAGTAGTAGTAGTAGTAGTAGTAGTTTCTTCAACTGTCCAATATTTCGGCCGGGTGAAGATGGTCATATCTCAGCTCCTATCCGCAGGCTAGAGTCACCATACTTTCCTCAGCACATGAGTTAATTGCAAGTACAAGTCCTTGTATCACTGATGAACTCGATTCACTCAGTTACACGAATGTTGCCGTATCAATATGTGTTTATTATTTAAATATATATGGAAATTTTCTATTGAGAATTTTTGTTTTATGATATATATATATACGATACAATATATATCTATATCTAAATACGTAACCATATGTGTATACACAGACATACACACACACACACATAAATATATAAATGATCTAAATAAAGAGATATGATCAACTATGTATGTGAGCGTACACATCGAGGTAAACAAATAACTATTTATTTAATCAACAGTGAACTTTGTATCCACAAACAATGTAGCGTTGCTCCATGACACCCAGAAAAAAAACTGTGTTAAAAAGTTCATAATTTTTTGTACCTGATGAAAGGGTGAACCATGAAACTGAGTCGTACTGTAAACGTAGGTGTATGCGTAATTATATATATATATATATATGTGTGTGTGTGTGTGTGTGTGTGTGTGTGTGTATGTATGTATGTATGTATGTATGTATATATATATATGCATCCATATATTCATATACAATATAACTACCGCGTATAATATGTGTTAATAAGTAGAGATACGCACATTGTCCGTGCATGTGTGTGTATGTGTCTGCATGTTGTGTGTGTGTCTGTGTCTAGATGATGTTTGGTTAGCGTCACAGTTATCGGCGCGGAAAGTGAATATATTGAGCCGGGTTCAAATTCTGGACGAATGTTTCGTTTTGCTCGGGCTAATACATTTTAAAAAAAGGTATGAATTCCTGTTTTTCCAATCATTTCTCTAACATCGTGTCACACTGAATTTTTTTTTTTTTTTTTTTTGCGTTGGGCAGCAGCCAATCTAGTAGAAGGAATACTCTGAATTTCAAACTTGATGGGGACTGTCTGGGAACTTTGTATCACACTGCACCATTCTTTTGCGGCTGGTTCATTACCAAATTATTCAAATCATCTGGTCTGTTGGGTCCCCAAACATCGGAATCGAAGGAATAGCCCATCCCTATATATATATATACAAATATATATATATATATATATATATATATATATATATATATATATATATATATATATATATATATATATTAATACAAATTACAAACAAAAGTGCATTTCATTATACGTACACTAATAACGCTAGAAATATAACCATTTTCTTCATCTTTTTATTTATAATAAAATATACAATGTTAATAAATCTTTTCAAAGTAAATAAATACAAGACGCCGATATTTTTATTTACTTTATTTTATTAATTTATTTTTATTTATTTATTCGGTACGTAATAAATTCATTGAGTTTTTGAAAGAAAAAAAATCTTTTTTTTTATAAAGCTGCGTCTAAAACAATATGGCGGATTCGTGAGACGCCTTCTGCAAAATTTAGATAAACTACCAAGACGCAATCGCGATACGTGTGCTAGTAAAATGGATGTCAACAGAAAGAAAGAAAGAACATTATTAGTGTTAAATACCAGCATTTCTATTCCTCTTAATACATTCTTGGAATACACTTTAAATCATCTGTATTGCTGACAAGAGACCACCGCTTTGGAATAGGAATTTTGGTAGTAGTAGTAATAGTAATAGTAGTAGTAGTAGTAGTAGTAGCAGTGATGTTAGCGATTATGGTGATGATGTTCGTGGTAGTCGTAGGAAAGCTACTGCATTTTTCATGAATGAATTTATAAACTGCGATCAGTGAAATTTTCTTTCGGGAGAAGAAAAGAAGAAATTGTCTGACACCAAAAATCACTTTCTTCATTTGCGAAGCCGTCAATTCGAGATAAACGCAGATTAATTTCATGAGTTTTCGGAAAAGGAAAAAAAAAAAAGATAAAAGCTGAGAAAGTTAAAGGTGGGGGCGGAGGAAAACTACATTTCACACCGATGTACACTCTCGCTGCAAGCTTCACAGATCTCCAAAAACGCACTTGCCTTTAGGGTAAGAAAAGGTTAAAGAGGGAGTGGGAGAAATTGATAAAGGGAGATAATCTAGTAAAAGTTGGAAGAGTTGAGAAGTGGATCTGGTGAGTGGTGAGGGTAGATATTATGGGGAAGAGGAAGATGAAAAGGCCTGTAAACTAGACAGAGAAAGAAAGAAGATTCGATAAATTAAGTAAAGTTGGGTGATGTGTGGGTTTTTATGTAATATTCAAAAGAGAAAACTGAGAGCCAGAGAATAGAATTGAAGGCCAATAGAATGAATGAAAGAAGAGTTAAGTAAGTAAATAAGAAAGAAAGAAAGAAAGAAAGAAAGAAAGAAAGAAAAAAAAATGTTAAGTAAGAGCAAAAAGAGAGAGAAAGACTTTTAAGAAAGAAAGAAAGAAAGAAAGAAAGAAAGAAAGAAAGAAAGAAAGAAAGAAAAAAAAGATGTTAAGTAAGAGCAAAAAGAGAGAGAAAGACTTTTAAGAAAGAAAGAAAGAAAGAAAGAAAGAAAGAAAGAAAGAAGAAAAAGATGTTAAGTAAGAGCAAAAAGAGAGAGAAAGACTTTTAAGAAAGAAAGAAAGAAAGAAAGAAAGAAGAAAAAGATGTTAAGTAAGAGCAAAAAGAGAGAGAAATACTTTTAATAAAGAAAGAAAGAAAGAAAGAAAGAAAGAAAGAAAGAAAGAAAGAAAGAAAGAAAGAAAAAGATGTTAAGTAAGAGCAAAAAGAGAGAGAAAGACTTTTAAGAAAGAAAGAAAGAAAGAAAGAAAGAAAGAAAGAAGTGAAAAAACATATTAGAAAAGAAAACAACAGTTCTGGGTATAAAAAGAAAGATGAAAACAAATATAGAGTCGATAAAATACTGACATAAAACGGAAAAAAAATGAAAAATGAATTTAAAATAAACGAAATTGAATGAGAAAGATAAACATATAACAATAAGAAAGAAAGAAAGAAAGAAAGAAAGAAAGAAAGAAAGAAAGAAAGAAAGAAATACGCCAATAAGTAAATAAGTTAAAGAAAGAAAGAAAGAATCAAAAATAGATAAGCGTAGGTATAAGAAAAGTCTGCAATGATTTATCAGTCGTTCATTTAATCTGTGACCCACGGTGAAGATTATATGACTCCTCACTTTGGAACCAGTCACAAAATCTTGATCTTCTTATTATTATTTATTTTCTCTGTTTTTAAAGATGTACTTTCTTTTCCTGGATAAGAATAAAAAGAATTAGTGATAAGGAATGAGATCAGATAAAGGTGTGATTTAAACAGTTGCCATGGAATCAGACCAGCAGTGTCGTGTAGAATACAGCTCAAAGTGACAATTAAAAAATAATAAATAAAAAGAGATTAATAACTTGAACAAGAATACAGTTTATTCGAAGTATTATTTACTAAAAGAAAATGTGTTATGTATCTTCAATTTATTTCACGAGAAACTTCTAAAAAACTCAGGTAATTTCAACAGTGGGCGAATTTAAAGTGGTACGAAATTATGTGAACCAACGTGCAAATATCAGTCAAGAGGAAAAACTAAGAATTTAGGTAAGTAATTCTTTTTATGGTCGTATTTCCCGAATGTTTTAGTAGCATATATTATATTTAGATATTCTTACATATTGTCAATATATTTATTGGCCAATTCAATATGAAATGAACACGCAATCGAAAACTTGCGTGTCTAACACTCTAAAAATAATTTTATAAAACGTTATTTTCTCAAGTTCAGAAAAGTATTCATAAAATCCTTCATATGCAAGAAGTAACATATATATATATATATATATATATATATATATATATATATATATGTTACTATATATATATATATATATATATATATATATATATATACACAGGTAAAGGGAGAACGAATAGAATGCAATTCCAACGTTCGCAACATTTAATTTAAAAGAGGGTTCAATACAAAATAGAGCAATATTCTTTATTTTAGGATATTACATCGAAAAACAAGTCAAAATCGCTACACAATTGCAGTCCTGTTTCAATGCATATCAATGAATCTCATCAGGCGATTGTAAATTACTGGCGAGTCAACGATTTATTCAGATTTAAAAGCAAAATACAACCTACCTCTTTTTCGTACAAAAGAAAATATGCATATATATATATATATATATATATATCTATATATATATATATATATATATATATATATAAGGATATTTATTGTGCATAATTAATAAGGAATTAACTCACTGGCAACAGCTTGCAAGGCAAGCTATCTGATCATCACTTACAACAGACACCAAATTTCTTGATCCGTATCGTATTTATATAAAAAAAACATTATAAGTAAAAGGCATCCTATATATCAAGATAATTGTTGAACTATACCAACAAAGAACGAGCTCACTAACAATGGATTGTGAGTTTAGCGTTCAATCATCGCTCACAGTAGACACATTTCTTAGTCAGTGTCTCATTCATAAAAACGTAATAAGTAAGGGACATACTATAATTGTTGGATTTAACAAAGGAAGGATGAATTCGCTAACAATAGCTTGCGAGTAGAGCATAGTAAACATCACATATTTTCCTTTGGTCAGTATTACATTCATAAAATGTATAAGCAGGTGGCATCCTCTATATCAAGATATTTGTTGGACTTAACCAATGAGTAATGATTTCAGTGAGAATGGCTTGTGACTCAAGCACTGTAAGCATAGCATTTTTGTTTGATCAGTCTCGTGTTCATAAAATCATTTATAAGCAAAAGACATCCTACATATAAATATATTTCTAAACCAATCAGAAATAAACTTGCTAACAATGGCTTGCGAGTTAAATACTATAATCATCGTACTTTTTCGTTTGGTCAATAGTGCATTCATGAAATTATAAGCAAGTGACATCCTATATATAAAGATATTAGACTAAACCAATCACAAATTAATTCACTAACAATGGCTTGCAAGTCAAGTTCTGTAAGCGTCGCACTTTTTCCTTTATTCAGTATCGTATTCATAAAATTATTTATAAGCAAGAGATAACCTATATAAAGGTATTTGTTGTACTTAACCACTGACAAATGAACTCACGAGCAATGGCTTTCGAATTTACTATACTAACCATTGAGACATCTCCACAGACAAACATAAGAAAAATGAATAAATATATCAAGATATTTGCTGGACTAAACCAATTCATTTCAGTGTTTCGCATCATAATCTAAAATTTTAGCCAGTTCAGAAACTTAAACTGAATATTAATTTAAGGTATAAAAAAGGAATAATAAAAACCATGAATATAGTATTATGCCAATTTTTGCTTACCTGTCTTGATTATCAGTATTAAAAACCTTGGCTATATACATGAAGGAACTGGTGCCAGGGAGAAACGTTCAAATATCTTAGACATTAAACAAACTCACTTATAATAATTTTTATACATTAAGAAACAAGATTATTAAAAACGAGTAAATATATAGGTATATAAACTATAAACCAAAACGAAAGAATGAGAGAGATATAATTAAAAAGTTCATTCGTGGTGCCGTATGCTAGAAATTATACCTGATCGAACAAAAAAAAGAAGAAAAGAAATTGAAATAATAACTATTTTATCTCCTTTTTTTATTTCGATATCCTGAAAATTCTTGCAGACGATATATTTCATTACAGTTGGCTAAAAGAAATGAAGAGAGGGTTAATATCTGTTAAAAACAGAATACTGATAAGAAAAACATCCATTCAGAAAATACATTTATATCCTTTTTTTTTTAAAAAAAAAAGAAAAGCATTTGCTTTCATATTTTATTTATTTGAAAATTAAACTATTAAATTAAATTAAACTATTTTAAATTAATTTCTCTTCAATAAAGAAGATTTTTCACCTGTTTCTCATGATTGTTCTATATTTGTCGATTTTTTAATCACATTAGTCGTGTAAGAAAGGTGCATCTATATATACGTATTGCATCACGTGTAATCAACAAAAACAATTCTAAAATACATACGCAAATAAAGCGGTGTTATTTTTTAGGCATTTCTTGCATCAAAACAATTGGTATTAAAAAAAAGTAAATTTCAAAAGAATACAAATACATAAAAATTATAAAATTATTCTAAAAATCGATTAAATTCTCTTAATGTAAAAACTGACATAACTATTTTTTTTCATTTTATAAACAGTGAATTTAGAATATATTTTAAAAATATAAACTAAAAAGTGTCTAAATAAAATCACTGTTTTAGTTTATATGGCAATTTTAAATTTTCATATTACTTTAACTCGCCTTTAGTGGATTAATTTCTGTGATTATTTAGTCTTTTACGAGATAAAAGGTCATTAGATTTGTGCATAAATATATATAAATCTTACTTATTATAAAACGCAGATTGTGTGTGTGTGTGTGTGTCTGTACGTTTATATATTGGATCGGATTTCCTACATTTTTCAACCGATTTCAACAAAACTTCACAGGACTACGTAAAATTACCTTGCAGTAGTTCTGACAGCGCCCAAAATTGGAAAAATACAATTGTTTTTGCACGAAATCAATTTGAAAATACGATTAAGAGGCATTAATGAAAGGGGGACAATTCATATCGAGTTATATTTATTAATATCGAGTTATCGAGTTATATTTATTATAAAACCCAGGTTGTGTGTGTGTGTGTGTGTGTGTGTGTGTGTGTGTGTGTGTGTGTGTGTGTGTGTGTTCGTTTATATATGGAATCGGATTTTCTACATTTTTCAACCGATTTCAACAAAACTTCACTTTTTTTTGGCAGATAGTGTTTCTTATTGTCTTGCATACTTTTTTCTTTATTTTTACATTCAGAATGCTTTAAAAATTCCATTTACAAGACAATTGTTTATAATAAAATTCTATTCAATCGGTAGACTCATAAAGATTGAAAACAATGTTTTTGTTTGAGTTTGGGTTTGACCAATTCGTAAAAAAAAAATTAAAAAAAACAAAAAAAAACTAATTAAGACATGCGTGTCCGTCAACCTTAAACAATAATCTTTGTCAATTTTATTTTTCAGTCTTTATGATGGTCGATACTTGATCTATCTCTTACTGTTACATCCCCGGCAACGCCGGGCTCTACTGCTAGTTATATATAAAATTAAATATAATATATATATAAATTATATATAAAATTAAATAAAAACGCATGCATGTACGCACACACATGCATAATACCATTGTATAATTTTACTCAATGAGAAAAATTGGTAGATTTTTCTAATTTGGAAATCTGTTTGGAATATTTTGTCAAAGTCTTTGTGTAATTTCTGGTAATTGGTAATGTTAGTAATGGCAATATTATTTACTTATAAGGAAACATTTGGCATTCACTGGCAGAGCAGCCAGTGCTACTGTCAGTTGAAATTTATAAAAATTTCATCTTTCAGGAAAATAGGTTTCTCAATTCCATCACACTCTTTGTGGTATTGAATGGGCCGTTTACTTCCTAACCTTTTGTTTAAAGTAGTATGGAAGGTCTTCATTATGTCATTATTTTCTACTTGAGTTACATGTGATATCCATTTTAGTTGTTACTGCTGTTGAATGTCCTCAAGTAATCTCCTTTCTTTTATTTGGTACAGTTCTTTATTTGTGATTCTGTAGCACCAATCAACACGGTTAAAAGAAGGGTGGTCTTGGCCAAGACGTACAAGTTTCATTTATTTAAAGCCATGTTTAGCCATTGAGCTGAGAAAGCGGTTGTACACGTATGAAAGCCTTGATGAAATGGGCTTATTTAAGAATATAACTTGCGTTTTCATGTTAATGTTTTGATTTTGTAGCAATTGGTGGTGTTGGGCGAAACTAACCCCGTTGCAGACTATTATGTGACCAATGTACTTATTTCTTGTACTAAATTTTTTACAACTGATGTATAAAGCGAGGAAAAATATTAACAACACATTAAAAAATAATGTAAGAAAATTATTTTGTATTTCTTTTTCCTCCAATTACTCTTCTGTTTAATGATATAATTACAACGGGTATCAACTTGTGAGTGACTAGAAAGACATGCTCATTAAATACTTAGAGAGTTTAGTATATATATATATATATATATATATATATATATATATATATATATATATATATATATATATATGAATATATTTGGTGAGTTTGTGAGTTGTGAGCCTCGGTTTCACGCTTTTGCGATCGTCAGACAAACTGATTAATTTTTTTTAAAATTTGGGTTTATGTAGATTGAGTGGGGGGAAGATAACGGCAACGATCCCCCCACTCCCATAATAACACCAATACACGCAATCTACATAAACCCAAATTTTTTAAAACATTAATCAGTTTGTCTGACGATCGCAAAAGCGTGAAAACCCAGGGTCACAAACTCACATCTATCCAACCAAATATGTTAGCTCTATCTCTGATATTCAGCGCTTTCTAATAAGTACCATACATATAATATATAAATAATTATATATATATATATATATATATATATATATATATATATATATATATATATATACATATATATATATATATATATATATATATATATTTATATTTATATATTATTTTTCATATATATATATATATTTTCATATATATATATATATATATATATATATATATATATATATATATATATATATATATATATATATATATATATATTCAGATATATATATGTTTAAGGATCGCCAAAATGTTAAACCCAGGGTTACAAACTCAAATCTATACAACTAAGTAATGATTAAATAAATTATTTATTCACCTGCATGAGTACGCAATCACTCGCATATATGGTTGATCGTATCTCTTTATTTAGACCATTTCCACACACACAAAATATATATATATATATATATATATATATATATATATATATATATATGCTAACCTGACTATCTATTTATCTCTCTCTTTTTTTTACATATATATATATATATATATATATATATATATATATAAGAGAGAGAGAGAGAGATCTAGGACCTTCCAGTAATATCCTTTACCTGACCCCGTCGCCTTCACTCTCTCGCCACCGGACCTTGCAATCATATATATATATATATATATGTGTGTGTGTGTGTGTATATATGTGTGTGTTTGTCTATATATATATATATATATATATATATATATGTCAGATTAAATATAAATTCATGTTTGTATGTGTTTGTGTGTGTATTTCCTTCACTTAATTTTACTTGCTTTATTTTCACTAGCAGTATTAGTTGTAAAAGTAATATTATCTTAAATTTTCTTATTAGATGAATCTTATCTTAGCCATTAATAATTTTTCATTGATATTTTATTTTAATTCCAATTGTTTTTAATCGCAACTATTTAGTCAAGTAAACATTCTTCGAGTTTCCTCCCTCTGTAGGATGGCTGCAACATCTTTGATGTGTTTGAACCATCGGTATTGAAGATTTAATCTAATTATGTAAACGTATTTCTCTTTTTGTTTACAATGCCCTAGTCTTTGTATCTATATTATATTGGAGGAAACATTGTCAGTTATCAATTTTTTACTAGTATATCTGTTAACTAACGGTCGTAGAATAACGGCCTGGTCAGTTACAACAGAACGCAACTTAAATTAAGATGGAAGAAATACTAAAATAAAAGAATATATATAGTAATTTCATGTAATATAAAACGTAAATAAGAAAACATTCTAAGTAAATGTCGTTTAATGATTGAAGGCCAAAATTAATAGGGTTATTGTAGTCAATATATTATGTGATATTTTTAAAAACAAAATATATTGATAATATCTAGATGATATATTAGTATTTAATACGTGTCATATTAGAACATGTTCATGAATAAAAGTAATGATTAAAATTTTCATTGGATATACAAAACAAATTTATCCAGAGAAAAGTACCTTCTATAATAATGATTCATGATAATTCGTAGTGACAATGTGAAATATGAAAATGTTCTAAAATTCAAAATAAGACGCGTACATGTTTTCTTTTGAACCAAGTTCAATATTTTTAAATTTTTAAACTAAAAGGCAAAAACTTAAAGTTATAAATTCAGTGAACTGTTACGAGACTATTGTCATTATTCCATCAATTATTCAGACTAATATCTTCATCTTCTCTTCTTCTGATAACTACATTTCAGTCAATGTCCTCTCTGACTTTCCGAGTCTTGTCTGATATTCTCAATTGAAGTATTGTTCTTTCATTAATTATTCAGACTAATATCTTCATCTTTGTATTTTTTAGCAGTTCTGTTCCAACTGAGTTGTTTTCTGGCTTTTTGCACATCCTATCCAGTTAAATTACTCTAAAGTCCTTCCACGTCCTTTACGAATGTGTCATATATTACACTGGAGGAATTTGTCACCTGACTAACGTGAAGATCACACACCCAAGGAAATCCAGAAATCCAAACTATTCATGGTGTAAGAACAATTCTAAGAAAAATAATGAAAAAGTATAATGTAAGAATATAAATACGGAAAACCGTTTTTACCTCCGGAAATTTATGCACACTTAAGATTATGAAATGAAATAAACTTTCATATAATTCAACTGGGGTAAATGTTATATATCTAAAATAATTGAACATTCAAGTATATGAAGAATTAAATTCTCAACCGAAAAATGTTTGGTTGTGCAATAAATTTAAATTGAGAATAGGAACAGTTTTTACTGGAAAGTACAACCGGTCAGTTAAAATATCTAATTGGCATCTACCTCTTCATTGTTTCAAATTTAGGATTCGTCTCACTTCTCAAATTGACATCAGGTGTTGGGACGAATTTTAATCAAATACAAATCTAACATCAACAAATTGGGACTTTTGATTTAGTAGAAATGTCCAAACGTAGGATAATTGCCAATTGGTCCGGCTGATAGTCAAAACAACTGTTTTAAATATTAAGATTTAAAAATTGTTCAAGTGCTCTCCATGATAAATCCTGAAAATGTAAATACGTTAGGTAAATAAAGTCATCAGTGGTACGAAACTGGGGTATGTCGTTCCCATGGCAGGGAAAGCTTAACCCAAAACAGCGATCACAGGATTTTAGTAGAACCAAGTCAAACATTTCGTTTACTTATTCATTGGTTCGTTTGTTTCAATGGATTATTCTCAGAATTGTTAACCTTTCTTCGTAATTTTCAGTTTAAATATATATGTAAATAATAACTATTAACGGTATATATGCACACGTATATATAAATGTGTGCAGGTATCTGTGCATGTGTATGCATATACACAAGCATTGGTATATATATATATATATATATATATATATATATATATATATATATATATGCATTTTATGTTTATACATTCTTTTTATAGATACAGATATTTAAGTAAAGGCTCTGTTTTATAATATTTAAATATTTGTAACGATAAAAAGAATGTATAAACATAAAAATATCTTAAAATAATTGTCGGACTTAGTCCATTTCATTATATATATATATATATATATATATATATATATATATATATATATATATATATATATATATATATATATATATATATATATATGTGTGTGTGTGTGTGTGTGTGTGTGTGTGTGTGTGTGTGTGTGACAACTGAAAAATATTCTTTACCAACTTGTATCATTTTTTGGACGAAACGTGTTGGTAAATAAATATTTTCCTTTTTTTCTTTATTCATATTGTCTTTTCACACATATATTTTATTTATATCTGAATTTTTACACCCATATATATATATATATATATATATATATATATATATATATTGGAGAAAAATGTATAAAAACGTGGGAAAAAGTTTTCGTGTGACGTGTTTCGTCTTTTATGACTTCATCGGACAAAATTTGTTGTGCTGATGCAACTACACATGCGCACGAACGAGGAATGTTGGGAATTTAAAACTTTTTTAAAAACATTTAGCCAATTTCATTTAGATCCGATTTTTTTTTCGTCAATTTTGTTAGTAGATATTCCACACTGTAATAATAGAATGCCGGAATGTGGGGAGAACTATTATTTAGTCCGATGAAGTCCTAACGGACGAAACGCGTCACAAGAAACCTTTTACACTTTGTCCTACATTTTTCTCAATATTATTCCTGATATATAAGATATATATCGTTATCTCATATAGATATATATATGTGTGTGTGTGTGTATGTGTGCGTAGTAAACATATGAGATAGATAGATAGATAGATAGATAGATAGATAGATAGATAGATAGATAGATAGATAAGAACAGTCAGCTATATATAGAGATAGATTAGAACAGACTGAGATAGAAAGATAGATAATAACAGATTGAGATAGATAGATAGATAGATAGATAGATAGATAAAGAACACACATAGATAGATAGATAGATAGATAGATAGATAGATAGATAGATAGATAAAGAACACACTGAGATAGATAGATAGATAGATAGATAGATAGATAGATAGATAGATAGATAGATAGATAGATAAAGAATAGATAGATAGATAGATAGATAGATAGATAGATAGATAGATAGATAGATAGATAGATAGATATGAATAGAGTCATATATGTTTAGAGAAACATCGGACATTTAAATTCCAATAAATTGATTATTATGGTTATAGTTTTCAAAGATTACTAGTTCACCGATTTTGAACTCTCGGTCATTCAGCCATTAAGTGTCTGCTTTGGTGCATAGTGTCTGCCCAAAAGTTCTTTCGATAAATTAGTAGAGAACCTTTGCTTTATTCATCCTTCGCTTTCTTGATAGTGGTTTATATGTAAACACTTGGAGATATTAACCTGTTTAAGGAATAAAATATGATTTAGTGTTTTGAAAAAAACAAAGTTTTTTTTTATACAATTTAATCAAACGTTACTGAGAAACTCATGAGCAAAAGCTTCGTTCACAATCAGTTCATAAAGTTAAGTTATCAAACAAATATCTCAAAAGTTGTGTTGTTTTTATCACTACATTTCGTCTGGTACATTCTTTAGCCTTCCTCATATTGTCTAAAATTCTGAGATGACTCATTTGTCAATATATTAAGAGTTATTCGGACTTCTATCCTAATCATTATTGTTTTTAATCACTACATTTCGGCTGATGTACTTTGGCTTTACTCATATCGTCTAACATTGTGATTTGTCATCGTCATTATAATACAAGTAATTTAGACTATTATCTTCACCTTTAGTGTTTTTGTCACTAGATTTCGGCTGATGTATTATTTGGCCTTCTTCAAACTGCCTAGCATTCTGAAATAACTCAATGTTTTTATTCCATAACTTGTTTTCTAAATATTCACAATATATATACACACACAGAGAGAAAGAGAGAGAGAGACACACACACACATACACATGCACACATACATACACACACAGACGCGCGCGCGCACACACACACACACATATATATATATATATATATATATAATTATACATGTACGTTTCTAATTTATTTGTTTAAACATTATTTTTAATGGATACTCATATTTGAGTAGATGCTCTGTTTTTATTTATTTATTAAAAAGTATATTTATTTATTTACATCTAACATCATCTCCGCGGTCAAAACAACAAATTATAAAAACAATAAAGATAAGGATACTAGTCTGAATACGTTGCATAATAACAACAATAATACATTACAGAATTATAAACACTATTAGGAATACCAAAGAATACACCAACCGGACTATAGCAATAAAAACAATAAGGATATTAATTTGAATCCAAGAATTTCAGAGATGACCAAGGCCAAAGAATACATCAACAAAAATTTACCAATAAAGGCAATAAGCATTCTAGTCTTAATACCTTGTAGAATAACGATAATGACATATCTTAGAATGTTAGACAGTATGAGGAAGACTAAAGAATGTTTCAACCGAAATGCAGTTATAAAAACAATAAGGATAAGGATGCTAGTCTGAATACTTTGTAGAATAAGGACAATGACACATCTTAGAATGTTAGACAATATAAAGAAGACCAAAGCATGTTTCCATCGAAATTTACTGATAAAGACAATAAGGACAAGGATACTAGTCTGAATACTTTGTAGAATAAAATCAATGACACATCTTAGAAGAGGAAGACGAAAGAATGTTTCAGTCGAAATGCAGTGATAAAAAAACAATAAGGATAAGGATAATAGTTTGAATACCTTGTAGAAAAATGACAATGACTCATCGCAGAATTTTAGACAATATTAGCAAATTAACTTTATTTGTGCATTTTGAGAAGGCAAGTTTTGAAACATTTTCTCTTTATTTGAATGTTCCATTGAATATCTTGAGAAAATACTTTCTTGCTAATTCTGATAGAATTTGTTTTTCTGATGATGGAGAAAAATCCACTTTAACTTTTATTTATTTTATTTTATGTATTTGAGTTGATTTCGAGTTTTAGGCGAAAAGTCTGCTAGTTTGTTTTTTTTTACCAACCACTAGCTCAAGGAATTGTTGTGGTTATTGCCATAGTTTTGAAGGGTTTTTTTTTTCAGACATACCATTTCTTCTGTCCATAGGCTTCTTTGTAAGTTGTTTTCCTTTTTTATCTTTGTGTGTATATATGCGCACGTGTGTGTGTGTGCGCAAGCGCGTGTAATTCATATTTTTATGTTTGTGTGTGTGAGTGCGCACACATCATTCCTAACTCATCCCTACAGCGTCTGCCAAAATGGGCACGCATACCTACGATTTAATACACGTGCTCTTGCTCTGTTTCACACATATACACATATACACAAGTGTGCATACACACACACACACAAATATGCACAACTATTTATTCATAAATGCTTAGATATAAAGAAGCCTGTATGTCAGTGTAAATGCAGGTGTTATATGTGTGTGTGTGTGCATTTGTATGTATGTGTGTAAGTATACATACTAGCACATAGTAGCGGATAGAATCATAGACGCCAATAAAATTTTAGCTTCTAAATACTTTTTATAGTCTGTATAAATTATTAAATAACATATATCATAATAATTCCCAAATTCTGTAATATATATATATATATATATATATATATATATATATATATATATATATGTGAAGAGGCAATAAGATCCCTACACACATATTTATTCGTATATATCTATATAATATATGCGAATTTCAGTGTGCCACTATGGCACACGTTTCAACTTAAAGTGCCATAACTCGCTAACTTTCAATAGCTCATTTCAAATGAAAACGATTACTGTTCTTAAATTACAGTGTTTCAAAATAAAATTGTGTGTGTCTTCAATTTTACTCCTAGAAGCCATGGCCCAACATATCATACGATTTTGAAATCAAACCGACCCTCTGAGCAAATTAAAAACTTTCCGGGCTGGATCCGGACCGGCAACCCTGAAATTTTTATAAAATTAGATAAATACAATATCGTATAATATTGGCTTCAGTCCTTTCCCAGCCCCGTAACGAGCTTCCATGTGCTTTTTCTATAAATATTTTCACAGTAAATCGTCTGATGAACTTTCATCTATGGTACCTAGACTTTATGAACTTGTGAGCAATACTAGTTTAGCTCTAAGGTACCATCATTTTACTGCTGAAATAGCTATATACAACTGTAAGTCTATACTAACAGTTTCTTCGGTCGCACGTCTCGCATGTGGATCTCTCTCCTGGATTCTTCATCCCCATTCAACTTTGATGTTATCTTCTGTTATCTTCTGTCTTAATTTTTGTTCTTTTATTTTTCAATCATTCGGTTGTTTTTGTTCTCATATTCTCTCACACTCAATAACCTTTTCCATCTTAGTGGCTTTATTGCTTTGCTTGGATAATCATGTATCCATCCTGTCGTTACTTTTTATTATTATACCTTTTTCTTTATTTTCCCCATACTTCTTTTCTTTTTTAGATATGTTTATAAATTTTAACACCCGATTCTCTTCTATTAAAGCGGGTGCCAGCCAAGAATTTTAAGATGTTTGTTTAAGATTACGTGCCCATTCTTAAATGCATACACAATGTCAAATTTTATTAGATAAGATAATTCTTTTACATTTTTTCAAATTGCATGTCTTTTCGGGGCGTAGGCGAAAATGGCGCTCCACAGTTTCCTTTTTTATTATCTGTGAATTTCCATAGCTTCTTGGGAAAGATAATGCAGTGGTTTCCTGTTGTCTTCTCCGCGTCTTTGAATTCAAGGTCATTCTTCGCGATTGTTTGCAATTCAAGACTAGAAATGTTCAGTCTACACTTCCATTTTAACTTCCTAAGTGCAAAAAAAAAACAAAAAAAAAAACGGAACAGACTAGGCAAGAATTTGAACTCAGCTCGACGATTTTACTTTTTGTGGCTATAATTTCTATGCATCCTTTTTTTCCAATAAAATTGGTGTCTTTTTCATAATTTTTAGATGAATTATTATTATTATTATTATTGGGACCAACATGTTTATTTTATTGGCAACGTTTCGGCTGTTGTACCTCCTTTCTTCTTCAGGGGTCTATCTTCGTACTCGGTAACCACCTTGGAATTTTGAACAAAGTTCTAGTGAATTAAAACGTTACTTAAAACACACTGGATTCCCTGTCAGTTGTGTGTTCAATTCTTGGGTCTCTGTTCTAACCTAGGAAGAGTTAGTGAATGAGGAATAACCAAAACGGAGTTCGGAAATGAAATGGTAATCTTTATAACATCAACAAAATACAATACTCGCCAGCGGCGTGAAATAGGTAAACCACTGCTAGTGATGGACTACTTACAGAGCATATTACCTCAACTTACAATAGTGTCCAACATATTTATGAGGATTGGGACATACTCATTAGTGTTCATAGGTTCTGTATATAACAGTCTGGTTTTGCTGAAAAGTCATATGCAGTTCAAACGTTCAAGCAACACAAAGGTGAACAAGTCAGGTGAGTATTAATTGATATGCAATATAACCTAGAGCATAGAAAGCTGAATAAGACCAACTTACCCAGCTGGATTGGGTTCGGTTCGAAATAACGGAAATGTTAAAAAGACAGGCACAGTAATATGATTGGCTGGTGTCAGCCATAAATACAGACTGATGTGGATGTACATGGACTACGCCTATAGTCTTCGTCTATTGTCTACGCCTATTGCCTACCACTACGACGAGGACCAGTCCATTACGGTTACCTGCTAGATTGTCCTACCCGTTTACAGTAGTCCAAAACCACTCTGCTACTTCGAATAAATATATCCCTTTCCGGGACATATAATCTAGAAATCGGGAAAATGTCTAACAAAGGAAGCGAACTAGCCCAAAACAGTTTAGTTTTTATTTAATTTTTTTTTATACCAACCACAGACAAACTTGATTGGGTTGACATCAAGAAGACTTTATGAACATTTTTTTACTTGATAGAAACATTACAAGTGAAAAGTACTGGAAATATGTTTTTACGCTTCACCAAAAGTGATTTGCAAATGACGATTTTTCGGTATGACAGTGTATTTGCCTATTGCTCAAATAATATTTTAAATAGAAAATGACCAAACTAATGCCTTGGAAAATTAATAGCATGAAAGAAGAACGTGTCCTTATATCTCACTACTTAATTAATTGTTTTTCGGACCATATTAAGAATATTAAGAATGTGGTTTACAAAACACTTTTTTTGCATTTAACAAAAATAATTGAAGACGATTCATTTGATAACATCTGAAATATGACAAAATGCTAAAAGATTTCAAATTTGGATAGGTAGTCTTGGTTCAGTTCTGTCTATCATTTATACTCGAACTATTGTTTTTCTCTTTGTTGTTATTATCACAACATTTTGACATGTTGTGTCCTCCGACCTTCATATATCAATCGATCGATTGTATAACCGACATGAATGTTGAAGTAAAGACTTTATTTAATCTGCAGGGGTAGATTGTTCTAATCGCGTCGCAAAATTTCGTTATTTCGTCTACAAACCTGAACATTTGAGAGATCTTTTTAAAGAAAATAAACCTTCTGACTTGAAAAAAAATCTGATCGGTAGATAAAAAGATACTGCTTAAAATAAAAAAAAATATATATATATATATATATATATATATATATATATATATATATATATATGTATGTATGTATGTGTGCATTGAGCACTCTTTTAAGAATAGTAATTGTTGGTTACTGGAATTTATTCCGTATACACCAATCATATACTTGTATATATATATATATATATATATATATATATATATATATGCAAGACAACAGAATTCCAAAAATGCTCATGTATGGTCAACTTGGCAATGGTCATCGAAACGTGGCTCTGCCTTTGCTTAGGTACAGGGACAAGCTGAAGAGTAACCTCTTAGCTGCGAATATAAATCTACCTTTGAGAACATCGTAATTGATCGTAATGAATGGAAGACTACATGCTACAACGGCATCAAGAACAAGGAAGCATCAAACATTGTCAAGCTTCGTCAAACTAGGGAAAGGAATAAAATATCTGCCATATACTCCAAGAATCCACACTCTTGCACAATCTGTGGACTTCTTTGCAAATCACTAGCAGGACAGAAATGTCACTTGCGACTCACACACAAGGTTAAATAAACAAAGTTGTAGGAACCTCATACGTCGAAACCGACGGGAGAGTCCATCATATATATATATATATATATATATATATAACAAACGTCGTTTGCGCTTAACAAAACACGTCGACCAGTAAATTACAGGAGAATAAGACGTTTTAGACGAGTAGATTTTTGCAAATATGTTGTGCGTGACAATTTTTCTCTCCAAAATCGATCTTAAGTATTCATAGGTCTACCAACGTGCATACTTAAAATGTCGCTGCCAAATATGGCCCGGTGCACCTGCTAATAACTTTGATCTCGCTGATAAAATCCAAAGAAGAATCAGCAATATTATTGGTCCTGATCTGGCAGCTCGGCTTCAGTAACTTTCCCACTGCTGTAAAGTCGTCTCTCTGTGTCTTTTCTATATATATATATATATAATTTTCTATATATATATATAATTTTCTATCATATACGTTCGTGGTAATTGTTCAGATGAGCTCTTCGCTGTGGTTCATAGAATTTTTAAATTTAAGCGCAATACTAGACTGGCGTCGACATCTCATCAATTTACATTTGAGCTGGCTAGATGTAACCTTAAATTCTCTGCTAACAGTTTTCTTTTCTCGCACTTCTCACTTGTGGAACCCCCTTCTGTGCCAATTTTAATCTGTAAAAATTTAAATGCAATGTTTATCTACAGTCCTCCTGATTTCCTCTTCCCACTTATTTTTAATGTTACTCTTCCTAATTTTTCCACATTCGGTAAACCCTTGTGTTTTATTTGCTTACTGTCTTGCTTGGGGTAATGCCGATTAAAAAAAAAGTAGTTATTATTTTAAAACAAATAGAGTATCAATAGGTAATAGATAAATAAAAGTTTTAAATGATTTATTTTCCGACTTGACTTTTCGTCAGAGTAATATATATATATATATATATATATATATATATATATATTATTGGTCCGGTTCCTTGTACCACGGTGATAGTCCAAGGTAGAACCAATAAAGAAGAACTCGAACACAGGTATGGAATAACATAGATATATTACAAACAGGAATATATACAGAGAAGTAGAAGTGTTAATATGAACAATCAGGTTTAGTAGAGAGAACAATGTAGTCTCGACCCGTATCACTATTCCAATGTCTTGCAGTAATTGTCTGAACACGACTCTGTTTCGGACTGCCTCTGATTCGACTCTTGACTCGACTTGAACTACTGACTGAGGCGCAGTATTTATTAAGTATGGAATAGTCCATTATTATTATTATGGGTAAGATCCCATAACATATATATATATATATATATATATATATATATAAACAGTTCTAATATAGGTATAGATAAAACAAACAATCGCAGAGCCATACAAACTCTTCAATTCTCAAGCCAGGAAGTGATAAGCTAGAGTAATGTGATTTAAGACACCAGATTATCCTCAGAGATTCCAAGACACTCTCCTAACACATAGTTTTGTCTTTCTTTTATGTATTTATGCATGTGTGCATATGCGTGCGCGCGCGCGTGTGTGTGTGTGTGTAAGTGCGTGTGCGCACACGCACGCATACACAATACACAATTTTAGACTTTATTCTGATTTAGAGACGCCGGCCTAGTAGAAAGATGTTAACAATTTAATATTGAAGCGCATTCATGCGATCACGCACGCACGCACGCGCGCGCGCACACACACACACACACACACACACACACACACATATATTTCTTTTGTTCTAGACCATGGAAATCTATATCACGAAACAAAGGTGAAATGCGTAGTCAAGTTAGTAAAACTGTTTTACATGTTGTCTGATACTTATATCTATCTATATATATATATATATATATATATATAGATAGATGTGTGTGTGTGTGTGTGTGTCTGTGTGTGTGTGTGTGTTCGATGCAAACATATCTAGAGTGCCAGTTTATCAAGACATAAATTTAATTTAACCCGCCTCGTTCCACCCTCTGATCTCATTTTTCATTTTTCTAGTTTAGTTTAGATATGACTTTTAATTGGTTAATCCAGACATGCCTATTTTAAATCTGACCTTGGGCCATCCCTCATTTTAACTTTCAAAGGAGACAAAGATTTGCTTTCAGATTTCGCAAATACATCATTTTTATCATAAGTTATCTACCATCGCCCGAAGAGGAACGACTATAGTTCCGAAACATGAAATTTTTTGTGTAGCGATGTAAAATGTTTTATTGTAATCTATTATATGAAAATATTTTTATAATATATGTATGTATGTGTATATATATATATATATATATATATATATATATATATATATATATATATATGAAAAAGGCCATCTGTATGGGGTAATTTGTTTTGGGTTTCATTCATTGTAATTCCTTATATACTCTACAATAAAAATTATATTGAGCTCTCTTTTGTAGGTCAGATATAATATTTTATATTGATAGGATCTACTAGGATTACTCACCCATGAACTCTTTCACACACACACACACACACACACACACACACACACATATATATATATATATATATATATGTGTGTGTTCACGCGCGTACGCGTGCGTTCATGTGTGATATACAAACCAGTTTTGTGAAATATAACTGATAAGATTTGCCCGTTTAATTTTTTTATTACAGTTTTAGAATAAGATGTAATACATCGGGTTCAAAATGTGAATAAACTGTCGAAAGTTTAGATTTTATTATGATTTGTTCGGTTATTTTCGACCCTCTCAGTCATTATCCAGAACTGTGTGCTGTCCGTGTGGTAGACAAGATTCTTTCTTCTTTTTTTTATACGATGTTTTTTTTTTTTTTTTTATTTTATTTCGATCGCTGGAATTGGAATCAGTTCAAAGCAACTTGATATGCAATGATTAAATTCGAAGAGCTTGTATTGTATAGCTGTTTTGTATGCAAATTAAATATGAAATATATTTTCTCGGTTGATTCTATACAAATTCGTAGCTTAGATATTCAAGCACATTTTGAAGTGATCGTTCCATTTGAAAAGATAGCTTTAAATTAAACACCTTTAGGCGCGTCATTATATCTATCTCCAAATGTAATCGCTTGTTTGTTTTATCGCTCAAAGAAATCAGTGTGTATTTTAACTTCCCTTTCAAATCGCTGCTTGACCCGAATTCAACTTTTCAACGAGAAACGTTCGAAAAAGAAGTTCATTCTCGTATCATGATCGTCTAGGATGTGTAATAAAAAGAAATGAATATTTTTTGTTTCTTTCTTTATTGTTTTCTCGTTTATTTTATTTTATTTATTTATTTTAATTTAATTTTATTTTTAGTCTCGCTTTTTCCTTCTTTGTCGTTACTTTTCCGGCGTATCTGATTAAAAACGTAACATTTCGATATTACAGTGTAATATCATCAAATGGAACTAGACTCTAATTAACTATCTTTCGTTTTATGTTTTCATTATTTTTCATTTAAAACAAAGATTAAAGCAGCAACAACAACAACAGCTAGACCAAAAGATAGATAAACTGTAAACGCTTCCTTTGCTTGATGCATCTAACTTCTTTTTATAGATTATTTTAAAGTGTATATTTTCACGTTCAATATTTTTCTTTCTTGACGCCTCACAATCTCAGACACATATCGTATGTTTTACGATATCCGGTTCATCTTTATCCACGCGCAAAATTTGATTTTATTGTTTCCAATTTCCCTTTGCACGTGGAAACAGAAAGGAGTCGGAGACGGCGTTAAAATAAGGACAGACAGTAAGCGTGGAATTTATCTAGAAAGCGCGGGTGCTTTTTTTTTTTTTTTTTACCTTGACGTCAGAGTCGGCGTAAATATTGCTCGACTGTAAACCGCTCTATTGAAATACCTTTTTCTTTCTTTCTTTCTTTCTTTCTTTCTTTCTTTCTTTCTTTCTTTCTTTCTTTTTTAGACGATAAAATAAAGATATACATGCATGCGAGCGTAAAACAAATAAACACAGAGGCACGTGCGTTTCTTACTGTCTGCGTACGTGCGTGTGTGCGTAACTGCCAGTCTCGTAGTTGGGAATGTATGACGAATGATGTATAAGTGTGTGAATCTAGCTACGAATGCGTACGCTTAGAAGCGAGAGTGTGTGTGCGTTCGAGCGTTTTAATATTAATTAAGGTGTGAGACTAGGTGTATTTGAGTATGTATATGCATGCAGGTTCGAGTATGGTGCGTGTTAGCATGACTGTCTATTTTGTACGAGTATGACCGTGGGTGTGGAGTACATTTAAGTCTGTTCATGTATATGTATTTCTGTACGCGTGCACGCGTATCATCGTGGGCGTGCATATGTGTGGCTGAAAGCGTACGTGGGCGCGTATTTTTCTTTTTCTTTCTTTCTCTTTTTTTTTTTTTTTTTGCGTATATCTCTCCCCACACTCTCTGTTATTTCTACTGCCACGCCACCCGCAAGATTACGTGAATATGTACATACGAACATTTCCGTGGCATTTTTCTTTATTTCTTTTGTACCATTCCCCGAAAACCATTATTTATTTTTATTTTCTCATTCTTTCAATTTTTCCTTTTTAATTCTTTCAGTATCTTTTTCTTTCTTTGTTTTATTTCCCTGTTCTATTTCCAATCTTTATTTATTTCATTTATTTATTTTTTGTTTATTTATTTATTTATTTTTTATTTATTTATTTTTATTTATTTTTAAATTTTGCTTATCATTTTCTTTGTCTATAATGTTCTTTTTCTTTCTTTCTTGATATTTTCTATTTCTTTCTTTCCTAATATTTTCTATTTCTTTCTTTTTTCTTTCTTTCTTAATATTTTCTGTTTCTTTCTTCTTTCTTTCTTTCTTTCTTTCTTTCTCTCTTAATATTTTCTATTTCTTTCTTCTTTCTTTCTTTCTTTCTTTCTTTCTTTCTCTCTTAATATTTTCTATTTCTTTCTTCTTTCTTTCTTTCTTTCTTTCTTTCTCTCTTAATATTTTCTATTTCTTTCTTCTTTCTTTCTTTCTTTCTTTCTCTCTTAATATTTTCTATTTCTTTCTTCTTTCTTTCTTTCTTTCTTTCTTTCTTTCTTTCTCTCTTAATATTTTCTATTTCTTTCTTCTTTCTTTCTTTCTTTCTTTCTTTCTCTCTTAATATTTTCTATTTCTTTCTTCTTTATTTCTTTCTTTCTCTCTTAATATTTTCTATTTCTTTCTTCTTTCTTTCTTTCTCTCTTAATATTTTCTATTTCTTTCTTCTTTCTTTCTTTCTTTCTTAATATTTTCTATTTCTTTCTTTCTTCTTTCTTTCTTTCTTTCTTTTTTCTTTCTTTAGTTTACTCGTTTACTTACTTAATATAAAATCTTAATGTTTCCTCTTCTAATTAATTTTCCTTTCTCTACACACTTTTTTTCTCTATTTTCTTCTGTTTTATATTATTCATACTATTTTATTTATTCTTTTTTCTTTCCTTGTTCTTCCATCTTTTTCTTTTTCTGATAAGATTTCATTAACAATTTCGTTTCTTTCCTCTTTCTTTCCGTCTTTTTATTCTTTCTTTCTTTCACTTAGATGTTTTTTTATAATGAATTTTATTTTTTTCTCTCTTTTTTCCTTACAATTAATTATTACATCTCTTTCTTTATTTTTCACTCTTTTTTTTATCTTTCTTTCTTTAAGGTATTCTGTATTTCTTGCATTTGTTGCTTCACAGTTTTATATTTGCACAAGATTGCTTAATACGAAGAACCATTATAAAATGGACAATATTGTGCAAAATATCTAAGGAGGATTTACTTTTTGTTCATCTTAGAAAATCAGCATTCAAAATCCCATTTTTTATCTAAAGTCGAACGACGACTTCTGATGTAACAAAGAAAGGCACGATTATCAATTTGTACATTTATTTGTTTTAATTCCTTTTTTCTTCTCCTTCGATTTTCTTCTTTCTTTCTTTTCTCTTTTGTTTTCTTAATTTTTCATCCTTCCTTTTTTCTTTCCTTTAACTTTTCTTGTTTTCCTTTTGTTTTGAACTATTTTACTTTTTTATGTTCCCTTATATATTGTTTCCACATAGTCATGTAGAAAAAAAAAGCGCTCATAAGGTTTAACAGCAAAAACCTCAACAGATACGATCACTTGATTCAAAATGTCCCCCATCAGACGAAAAGGCCCCCAAATGCCGTCAGCCATTTTTCAAGCGTTCTGTTCAGTTTCATTGTAACATAAGCGCATCTATCACTTAACCAATAGAGACACACACACACACACACACACACACACACACACACACACACACACACACACACACACACACACACACACACACATATATATATATATATATATATATATATATATCATCCCTTGAATACAAACTTACAATGACTCATCCAGAATTTTTTTCCTGAATTTGTACGAATCATTAGAGCATTTTACTGGATTAGAACAGACCAAAACAAAATGGAAACACAATTCAAAGCTGCAGGAAAGAACTTCATTGTCCATTTTTTTTTCTTTCTTTCTTTCTGCTTCCCCTTCTCCCCGTGTCTTATTCTGTCACTCCCTTCCCATATCTCTTTCTCTTCCACTCTTCTCTCTCTCTCTCTCTCTCTCTCTCTCTCTCTCTCTCTCTCTCCCCTTTCTTTGTGAAGTGCGTATAGTATCGCCTGCACGCATTCATTTAGATAGTACGCATTGGGATAGAAGTGCTTATGTATTTTGGAATATGGTAATGGTAATCGTAGCCATTTCCCTACAAGGAAACATCTATACACTTATATATGCACAGCCAGCTATATATATATATATATATATATATATATATATATATTATTTTCGTAAGCAATATTGAATAAAAAATAATTTATAACTGTTATTTTTTCCTTTACAATGTTTCTTTTTCGATTATTCATTCACATAGAATTTGTGAAAACATATATTTCAGGCCGTCTCGCGTAGCTTGATGGTTATATATATATATATATTTAGAAGACTGTCACAACACAATTATTCTGCACGCATTTACTCCGTTTAAAATAGTGATTTTTATTTTAAACGTTTATTTTTTTCTTCCATTGAAAATAATATTTACTAGAAAAATGTGTTAGTAAAGTTTTGTCCATATATGCACACACCCACACAACACACCCACCCGCACATATATATAGATATAGCTATCAAAGCACTACACACATACACGCACACACACACACACACACACACGTACACCCCCCCCACACACACATATATATATATATATTATAATAAATAAAAAGAACAGTAAGATATATAATCCGGTGTACATATTATTTATTTTATTTTTACAAAAGTGCTCAATGCAAATCTACAGAGCATAAACATTACAAATTTACTAATTTAAAAATATAGTTCCATCACTACACAGGAATTACCATGTTTCAAAAACTGAAACTAAAAATGTGAAATTCAAATATAGAATTAAATTAAAGTCCCTAGTCCTGTTTCATTTTCAAGCGAATTTTGGAATAACTTATTTTGATTATTTATTGAGTTTTATAAGCACATACATTCATAATATTATTTTTCTAAGGATACGGGGAAATTCGATCATTTTTACAAGGAATGGTAGTGTATATATATACATACATACATACATATATATATATATATATATATATATATATATATATATATATATATATATATACAGACATGCAAACGAATTCATAAGTTTTGTTAATTTCTTCAGTTCTGATCATTTTTGTAAAATCTAAACTAAGCTTGAATATGAATAGTTCAATATTTCGTAAGCTTTCTTCTTTTGTAAACTATTATCAAATAATTTCCTTAGGCATTTATACTTTGATCAGAATGAGTCTAAAAATTTAGTTTTTAAATTATTTTATTTATATTCAGAGTATCTAACACAACAGGGGAAGTGTCAGTGTTAATCATAATATATACCTGATCATTTTATTGTTTTAAAAAAAGATTATCTAGTTTAATAAAGGCTCCTTTAGAGAAGAGCAATCCACTAAAAAAACAAATCAGAAGACATATAGAAGAGCTGAAAAGAGACTAAAGAAAAGAGTTAGGCATCCTCCAAGAGCCCTTCTGCCCTACAATGTGATGGCTGTTGACATCTCTACACATCTAACTTAGGAGTAATTTCAAAGAAAAAAATAATGACGAGGACCACCCTAATACTTGGTAACAAGTTCCGATTTATTTTAATAACTAGTCTACTGTGTTCTCTTTCACACTAATGCTCTTGGAATAAGCATCAATCTGCCCCTTTCCAAATATCTGTCAATGGGCTAAATAGTAGAGTAGTGTAGAGTCAGCTGTCTGGCGTTGGGTGTTAGCCTGTTTAAGAGAAGGAAAAATCTTAAATTTAAACCGTGGGGAAATCAATGGGAGACTACACCACTATTTTTATCAAGAATGTTTGACAAACAAGACTGCTCTCTCTTACTCACCACAAAGAACCATCCCTGGCCCCCTTTAAAATGTCTGACGCTTAACTCCACTTGAGCACCTCTTTGCGACTGTTCGGTCTCACATTAACTGCTGACCTGAGATGGAACAAATACATTAATTCAATAGCTTCGTCCCCCGCAAGGAAAATTGGCTCCCTGTGCCGCGCCAGGAAAATTTTCTCGCTGGAGTCGATCCTTCAAATCAACAATTCGCCCTTGCATGGAGTATTGCTGCCATATATGGTCTGGCGCCCCTTCTGTTTGTCTCAAGGTTCTTGATAACATCCAGAGACGGATACGCAATGTAATTGGCCCTGATCTGGTATCTCGTCTGCAGTCGCTCTCTTACAGATGTGCCGTCACCTCCCTCTGTCTTTTTTACAAATACTTTCATGGTAACTGCTCCAATGAGCTTCTTTTACTGATTCCCAGATTTCATGAATTTAAGCGTTCAACTAGGCTGGCATCTTGCTCTCACCCTTTCACTGTTGAAACTGTTAAATGTAGCTGTCTCTTCTACTCCAATAGCTTCATGTCATAGCTTGAGGTAAAACGCCTAAAAAATCACCTTTAATAAAGAAATGGAATCTATGAATCGTCATGCTCACCTGTATCCTGGATGGAAATGACGTATTAAAATATAAAATAAATTCGATAAATTTATTTAAATAACATTATTACATGTCGTTATACCTTAAATTCACTCACTATATTATTTTCCTTATATCGGCTCCCATCAGCAAACTTTTTCCCTCAGCAATTAATCTAACTGGTTTTCTGTTAATTTTCTATCAAACGTTCCATACTGTACCATGAAAGCTACGAATCATAGTCAACTAACCAGACTAAAGCAAAACCAGCAATAAGGTTTCGCGTTGAATGTATTTACCTAAAGTAGGTTGGAGAATATACCGATCGAATTTCAAATATAAAGTAATAATAATAACGATAAAGAAAATCAATGAATATTGACAAGTTGAAAACTAAAGAGAATTAGTTTCGCTTTATCAGCATTTGTTTGTCAATATGGCCTGTTTGAATAATTATCTTCTCTTTGCAAACAGCATCTTTCTTTATTTTTTTTTAATTCGCTAAACTGTTTCCTTTCAAAAGCCGTATCAAATATTTGCGGAAAATAAAAATAATCATATAGTATGTGTTTAATTGTAAAGCGTAAACTATGTCCTTGCTTCCTTGTAAACACTTTGACTTCTTTGAGTCGAGTTGTTTTTCTCAAGGTAATTAATATTTTTCCTCCAGCTATCTAATATTTTAGAAATGGTAATCATTTGCCGGTAGGAAACAAATTACAGTATTGTAAGACTTTTAAAAAAGTATGAAAAACAATTTCAAGTTTTTTGGGGTTTTTTTTCTTTATGATATTTTCAATTTAACAAAAGCTATAAATCATTTAGTAATAAAGAATACAATAATGTAAACAATTGCTTATAGCTGCCAGGACATAGAACTCAGCTCCAATTTAGAATAATGACGCTTCATACAAACGATAGCGGATCCAATGTTTTTTTTTTTTTCTGTTTTTTTTTTTTTTTTTAATTCAATCTATGCATTAAGAAACCTGTCAATGTACTTTAATATCACCATTATTATGCAAATTTCAAAACTTTTAGTTCAAGATATGTAACTTTCAGCAAGTTTTGACGGTTGCGCTACTGGTAGTATCTTCAGGACAATGATGACACGGCATCGCTGAGTGAAGGGGGACATCTTAGTCTTAAGTCAGCAGCCAGATTCGATCGAATCAACGGTCATACGTTTGTAACCAAGTTGGAGGACATCGGTTGTGGTGTGTTCTAGAGAGAGAGAGGGAGAGGGAGATGGAATCCGCCAGGTTCACTTGCCTAAGACACGCTACGCAGTAATAAATATCTCTCTGGATCTCATCGCAGATATTGTCACACAAACGAGACATATGGGAGGGGGTCAGGTAGAAGTGACTACAGATGATGATGATGATGATGATGATGATGATGACGGTGATGATGATGGTGGTGATAATGATGATGATGATGATGATGATATATTTCAGTAAGATTTGTTGCCTCTCCTTGTAAGATACCCTATAATTAGTTATATTATAATTGGCATTTCCATGTGTACTAGTAATCCAGTAATGCTAAGCGATATATATATATATATATATATATATATATATATATATAAATGTGTCACTTAAGATTATGGCACAAACTTTCATAACTGAATCAATAAGCAGTCAGATCCTCATACGTCGAAACCGACGGAAGAGTCCATTATTATTATTATTATTATTATTATTATTTTTATATATGTATGTATATATATATATATATATATATATATATATATATATATATATATATAGGTGTCACAAAAAGTCTTAGTAATTTTTCATGTCATATTCCCTCAGGCGATAATGTCTCTACAAGGGGTCTTTTTTAATATCTGGGAAATGACATACATTTTAAGAGTGAAGCGGTTTCCAGTGGTTTTGAACACAGAGTTACCCTTCTTATACAATGTCTGCACCCCCATCCAAAAAGATAAAAAAAGAACCAACCAACCCTTCTATTTGAACGATAGTTAGGGGGAAGGAGAAATGAATACATGCATCCCCCAAGCGAAGTAGTGCGAAAGTAAATGCAACAGAGTAGGCGCCAATTCCACTCTCGGCGTTGATAACCCTTACACTAGAAAGGTACAGAATAAAAAAACATAACCAGCCAGACTAATTATATCATTTTCATATCACATATATTTATATATATATATATATATATATATATATATATATATATATATATATATATATATAGTATTAGTTAATACTAATCGTTATATTTAGCTGTTACACGAGATTGAGTAGACTTTCATTTTTTTTAAACAGAGAAATGTATATCTACCGGCCTAGAGATGAGAAGTTTTATTAAAGAAAAATTTGCCTCCGGTCAGGAATCGAAACAATTTCCAAGACAGGGAGGCTTTATCTCTCTGCTACGAGTAGCCTTTATATAAAAGCAAGGCTCAATTTACCCTGCTAACATTACTTTTTTATTATTTATACACACAAAATAAAAAACAAACAAACTAAAAACAAAAAATAAAAACAACATAAAACGTTTAGATTAATAAGAAATCATGTCGATTTTTTTAAATTCATAAATTGACAGTGGAAATCACTCAACAATAAGATTATTTATATATATATATATATGTAGGATATATATATAGTATATATATAATTTTATCTATCTATCTATCTATCTATCTATCTATCTATATATATATATATATATATATATATATATATATATATATATATATATATATATATATATATATTTTTTTTAAGTTATATATATATTTTTAAAATAGACACGTACAAATAACAAGCGGCTCCAAAAGGCACAGAGGACACATATATATATATATATATATATATATATATATATATAGAGAGAGAGAGAGAGAGAGAGAGATGTATGTATGTATGTATGTATCTCGACTTCAGTGACTTTCTTTGCGCCATAATTTAAGTTCCATACACCATTTCAATAAATACTTCAATGGTAATTGTTCTGATGAAGTTTCCCCTATGGTTACCTAGATTTTATGAATTAGAGCGCCGTACTAAATTTAATCTTCAAAAATTTAAATTCGGTATCAATCATTATCTTCGGTATAATTAATTCTTATTCTTTTATTGTCCCCTCTCTTTCAAATATTTTTTTTATTTTTATTTTCATATTCTCTAATATTCGGTAACCTCTTGCAAGATAGTGGCTTCATTGCCTTCCTTGTGGCTGAAATGATATTATATATATATATATATATATATATATATATATATATATATATATATATATATATATATATATATATATAGGTGAAATGCGCTATACGTTTGTATGGGGAAGTGCTCAATATTGAAGATTGAGCGTTTGTAGTTAGAGACATTGAGGACATCAATACTGCATGGTAAACTGTCAGTTTCACAGCGGTGGTGTTAATTTCTATGACTACTGTCTTTGTGTCTGTCTGTCTCTCTCGGTATACATGCACACAGAAACACAAACATACACTCATATATATATATATATATATATATATACACACACACATACATTATTTTCCAATGTGTTCCGTCCTCTGATAGACTTTATCAAGGTAAATGCAAGGATTTTATTTTGCAACGTATATCCTTATATTTACGTTGATATAGTCCATACTCTCTCTCTCTCTCTCTCTCTCTCTCTCTCTCTCTCTCTCTCTCTCTATCTATCTATCTATCTATCTATCTATCTATCCAAAAACGTTTGGGTCACTAACACACAAAAAAGAGAATGTCTTATATCGAGAATATTTAACATCGAAAAACATAAGAAACAATTTAATTATTTTTAATAATATCTGGAACTCTCCAAGCTTTGCCTGATGACGGTCGCGAGACCGGAAACACGTGTAGCAAAATTATGGAAAATAAAGCATAATATTTAAAAAAAAGAAGAAAATCCACATTACAACCAAAAATGTTTGCGAGATTTCTCTCTTCTTTTTGATATACACACTTTTCCTCGTTAGAACTACTATAACCTCTTCCTTTTACACACACACATATATATATATATATATATATATATATATATATATATATGCATATATATATATATATATATATATATATATATATATATATATATATATATATATAAAATATCAGTCTGTTTATTATCTATCTAGTTATCTCAGCCTATTCATATCTAAGTCTGTATATGTCCGTCTGTCTGATTATCTACCTACCTATCACTCAAACCACATCTTTATTAATTGCAATTACTATAACCACTTTTGCTGGTGATATAACTAATAATAATGTTAAATCATTTTGAACTTTAAAAAATCAGTGGTAACCTTTCCGTTAACTTATTGTTCAACAGAACAGATAAAAAATATGCCAACTAAATCATGTCTGTTTCACCCGTAGATATTTTTTCTGTTAATGTGTCACCTGAGAACACCCCAAACTAGAAAAATCTTTAAGAAATGGTTTCTGCAATCTTTTAAATGTTAACATTCTTCCTTATGGCGAATTTGCAATTCCAAGTATGCTATTTGTTTTTTTTTTTTCGTTTTTTTTTTTAATTTTTTTTTTATATAATATGGAATATGGTTACCTGGCCATAGGCTAAGCATTGAATGTTGAAGATAAAGATTATCTTTAATTAATTTTTTTTCTTCATTTTTATTTTTCCAGTGCGTATAAATGGATTTTGAACCGCCAAGAATTTCCATCTTTATTTCAGATGTTGTCGATCGGGCTTTATAGATTAAAGTTGTCCAAAAGGTTTACACATTGCGTTCTTCTATTTATTTAAAAAAAAAAAATAGAAAAACGAATAGATATTTAAAACAAAAAAAAACCAAAAAAAACAAAACAAAAAAAACGAAAAGCAAAGGCCTTTTTTTTCTATATTGGTTTATAAACACTAATTACTATTTGGCAAATTTTATCACTTCCACTTTCCCGGAAAATAATTATTAGAAGAAAATAAATTAATGATGGAGTTTAAAATGATTAACTAAGAGGTTCGGACTTTCTTTCTTCCTGAAAAACATGATAAGATACTGTGATTTAACGAATGCTACTGTAGGGCTGTTTTAAGCCCGTCTTATCTCACCCCCCCCCTTTTCTTTTTCTGAGAATAAATTTTGTAATTAGAAAATCAAGAATAAATATTCAATATCAACCTAGAACACATAACTAATAATAATAATAATAATAGTAATAATAATACAATCCTCACAGACAGAAAAATTGATACAAATAGACCAGACATAGTCATAAAAGATTTTTTTAATAAATAAAAAGTAACCTGCCAACTAATTAATATGACTTGCCCACAGGATTCCAGTGCTTCTAAAAAAAAAAAGTTCAAAAGCTGTCAAATTATAAGGACCTGCCAATCGAAGTGACAAAAACTTTGATTATTCCACTTGTGATAGGACATTGTGTACGATAAAGAAGCCGGAAAACTCACTTCCGAATTTGTTGGTGGAGGCCTCAGACTCAACACCGAGGATTATATCAAGAGCCTTGAAGTGATAGTGATGCTCTGGGTCAAAAGGATGA
>CAHIKZ030005358.1:1690000-1695000 GCA_903632075.3 Acanthosepion pharaonis | reverse complement strand
GAGAAGCTAATTGTCCACTTCCGTGTAGTGGACTCTTGTGATAAAATAGTGGAAATATATAATTTTCTGTTATTTTAAACTTGACAAATAAAATGCGATAATTTATTTATATTTGAAATTATTTTTAGATCACCAGAAACTGGGAAATAGAATTATACTTATAAAATATCAGATTTAAATTCTGTTTTCATTTTTTATCTTACGCTTTAAAAAGTAGAAGGAATGTTTCTTTTTCAAATATATTAAAATTTGGCATTTGTCTGTCTATCTATCTATCTATCTATCTATCTATCTATCTTGGTATATTCATTATCTATCTATCTATCTATCTATCTATCTATCTATCTATCTATCTATCTATCTATCTATCTATCTATCCATTTATTAGTCTGTTCATATCTATTTATCTATAACAATAAAAGAATAGGAATCGAAGAGACAGAAGATAACGATTAACATTGTATTTAAATTTTTAAAGATCAAATTTGACTGGAAAGCAAGAGGCTGGAAGAGAATTCCACAAGACAGAACTTCAAGAGAAGAAACTGTACGCATCGAACATGCGGTTACATCTAGCAGCCATTTCAACTGTAAATGGTGAGACCTAACTGGCAATCTAGTACTGTACTTAAATTCATAAAGTTTACGTATCATAAAGGAAAGTTCATCAGAACAATTACCATGAAAGTATTTATAGAAAAAGCACATGGAAGCACGTTACGCGGCCGAGAAAGGGAATGAAACCAATATTATATGATTGCGTATTTATTTAATTTTTTAAAAAATTACTTAAATTACGTATTTTTTGTTAAAATGAAACTGATTTTTTACGCTTAGAATTAAGAATAATTACAGAGATTACTTATGATCATTTTTATTAATATTATTATTATTGTGTAATATTGTCCAGCGACTTCCACTGTAGATCAAGTGACAGCAAGCCACTTCAGTGATATAACGCAATATGACCATGCTGTTTGCATTGAGTTCTTTCACCGCACGTATATGACGGCTTAAAATGGAGATCAGGTGGTCAAAAATTTAGCAATTTCTTCAGCATTCGAAAGAATTTTAATAAATGCTTTTGTTCGGATGTTTTTAATTCTTCCTATGATTTCTAATTTTTCTAAACGTTTTGCAAGCTTTTGGGGTAGCTATTCCAATTGCGCCAATAATGATAAACAATTATTATTATTATTATCATCATCATCATCATCATAATTATAAACCATTATTATTATCATTATAAATCATTATTATTATTATCATCATTATTATTATCAATATAAATCATTATTATTATCATCATCATCATTATCATTATTATTATCATTATAAATCATTATTATTATCATCATTATTATTATTATTAACATTATAAATCATTATTATTATCATCCTCATCATCCTCATTATCATTATTATTATCATTACAAATCCTTATTATCATCATTATTATTATTATCATTATTATTATTAATATTATTATTATTATTTAATACATCTGATAAGATTATACTAGGTACACGCACCACAACCAAATGTGTTTATTTAGCTGTAATATTATTGATTTAGTAACTATTAAATAAGTATATGTATTATGATGATGATGATGATTATGATTTCCATAGATTTCTGTTGTGTATTCATTTCCTTTCAGGTCCCAACCAGAGACCTAAAGGTCAGAAATCATTGAACATTTTTATAAAAACAAAAACAAAAAAAAACTATGATCACAAACATTTTACATAGATAAATCACTTCGTAAGGTGTGAACAGTACTTGTGAGTACAATATTTTGTATTTCTTTAAGGCATGAGCTAACAGGTATCCCTTCAATGAGTCTGTCAGAACGTTTTCCAATCAATCCGGGGGCTCCAACTACAATTGAAATTATTGATGTCCTCATGTGACACATTTTTGAGATTTCCATTTATTATTATTATTATTATTATTATTATTATTATTATTATTATTTGCTGTTGTTCATGCTATAGCTGCTTCCCGAGATGTTGATAGTGTCGTAAAAATGAAACAACTCCATACTTGGTTTTTGCGCACTTTCTGTCAGTTTCTCCAACTAGTCCTCCTCCGATTCAGTCTTTTTTCTTCATCCTCCGCCTTCCGCTTCATCCAGCTCATTCAATAGGGTGTTGTGAGCAACAGCATTGTCTGGCTTGGCTGGAGATTTTAATGAAATTCAATACTGTGGAGAGGCAGAGTGTAGGAGGCCCTGCAGGTCGACGACAGCGACGGCCGCGCTAATTTTCAGCTGGGCCCTGATGCGGATCAATAAAAATCGACTGTAGCTGAATTGACCCATATGTTGGCTGCACAAGAATTTTATATTCCGATGAATTTTTGCTGAGCGGTCAGGTTTCAGAATTTTCTACACGATGGAATTAATGGGAGAATGACTGAATAAATAGCTCTGAGTAATTACGTAGAGACTAACTCTTGGAAACTATGTTTTTGTTATACACACACACACACACACACACACACATATATATATATATATATATATATATATATATATGAATAAAATAAATATATATATATATAGATATATAAAATATATATATATAAATATATATAATATATATATATAGAATAAAATAAATATATATAGAGGGATATATATAAAATATATATAAATATATATATATATATATATATATATATATATATATATGAATAAAATAAATAAATATATATCATTATATAAAATATATATATACATAAATATATATAATATATATATATGAATAATACATATATATATATATATATATATATATATATATATATGAATAAAATAGACAATAGAAAAACGGTACTTAGTTTTTGCTGACTCGATTCGTCATCCGACTTTATCAAGGCAAGTGATGATAAATATAAGCGAAATGTTGTATAGTTATTTGAGATACAAACATTTTAAAAGATACTCATGCGAAAGTTTCTTTTTGGATATTAGTAACTTTTTTTTTTAACTAAAGTGTGTGTTTTTGCTTTCCATGTCGACAATGTGTGAATGTTCTTAGAATATATCTGTAGAAAACAGAAAAACTGAATAAAATAAACAATAGACAAGAGGAAAACAGTTTAAAAAAAAAAGAAAGAAAAAGAAGTCACTAATATCCGAAAAGAAACTATCACAGTAGTGTCTTGTAGCATTTTTGAATTTCGACTAACTATACAACATTTCGATTTGTTTATGATGAAACGCGTTGGTAAAAACTAAGTACTATTTTCCTAATGACTATTTTATTCAATTTGTCTTTTCTTAAAGATATATTCTGAGAACTTTCACACACACACACACACATATACACACACACATACACATACAATAAACACACACACACACACACACACATATATAAACATAGCAAAATTAAATTAAAATACTAGTTATTAATGCTAGCAAATAATATGTGAAAATTCTATAATTTAACGTTTATCAAATATAGTAGAATTTCTACTAAGAAAATGTTCAATAAAAAATAGACTGATAATTATCATAAAATTAGAAATAAAACCGTTCAATACTTATCGAAGATCAACTCAGAGTTTCGTAATTGCTCAATTGCTCATCGGGACAAGAAAATCCATTTTATAAATGCCTATTTAGATGCTACCATAGAATTTAAGTTTTAGCGTTAGTCCATAAATATTCCTAAGGTTAGACAATGCAGTAATCATATGCATTCGGTTTGCACAAAGTCTGATGTTAGTTTTTTTTTTTGTTTTCTTTTTTTCATCCCAAGCAAGGCGGGAAGCCACTAGCACGCAAGGGGTTACAGAGAGTTGGAGCAAGAGCAGATAGGAGTGATAGAGGAAAGAATGAAGGGAAGGATAGGGGATAGATCAAGGCATCTGGAGACGTCGATTGACATTACATTTGAATAGTTGGAGATTATAGCTATCAGGGAACCAAGAAATGGGGAGGGAGTTTCACAGGCGAGAAGTGCGAGACATGAAGCTAATGGAGTAGAAGAAACGGCTACATTTAACAGTTTCGACAGTGAATGGGAGTGCGCGAGATGTCAGCCTAGTTGAATGCTTAAATTCATGAAGTCTGGGAACCAGTGAAAGCATCTCATCGGAGCAGTTACCATGAAAGTATTTGTAAAAAAAAAAAAAAGACAGAGGGAGGCGACGGCACGTCTGTGAGAAAGCGACTGCAGACGCGATACCAGATCAGGGCTAATTATATTGCATATCCGTCTCTGGATTTTATCAAGGACCTTGAAAAAAACAGAAGGGGTTCCAGACCATACATGGCAGCAATATTCCATGCAAGGGCGAATGGTTGATTTGTAGATTTGAAGGATCGACTCCTGCGAGAAAATTTTCCTGGCGCGGCACAGGGAGCCAACTTTCCTTGCTGTCATACTTAATATGTTATTTAAATTTTCTTTACATTAATAATTGTCGATCAGCAGTTATACACAGTTCATTTTTTAATATCTTGAAAACTGAGGCTACAAGATATCTTTATTATCTACTTGTCTGTTCCTTTTTTTTTATCGTACTCAGGTATCCAAATATTACAGGTATCCAAATATTACAGGTATCCAAATATTACTGTTATAACAGTAGTTTTAAAGTGCCACATTTTTCAATTTCTATCCATTTCTTATATTTACTTATTTTGTCATGTTCTGTAAGAGATATGTTTTATCATTATGTTATGACATTTTGAAAAGCATTCTTTGTAGTAATTACTATATCTGGTTTCATATGACTATTATTATTATTATTATTATTATTATTATTATTATTATTATTATTTGTGTATGTTATGTTTCTGCTTTGTATCATGTATAGCCGGGTCCAAACTATGGTCATTAGGCCCTTAGGAGATTTGTGATTTAATCAACAGCACTTTTCTTAGTATATGGAATGTAATTATTATTATTATTATTATTATTATTATTATTATTATTATATTTGACTGTACTGCCACATCTATAAGGAGGTATTTTTTAGTATCT
>CAHIKZ030005358.1:1667500-1682500 GCA_903632075.3 Acanthosepion pharaonis | reverse complement strand
CTTTGTTGCTTTCTTTCTTTCTTTCTTTCTTTCTTTCTTTCTTTCTTTCTTTCTTTGTTGCTTGCTTTCTTTCTTTGCTTTCTTGGTCTTTCTTGCTGTCTTTTTTCTTTTAATTTCTTTCTTTCTTTCTTTCTTTCTTTCTTTCTTCTTTCTTTCTTGCTTTTTTTTTATTTATTTATTTATTGGTCTTTCTTTCTTCATTACATTCTTTTTTGCTTTCTTTCGTTCTTTCTTTCGTTCTTTTGTTTTTGCTTAAGTTTTTCTCTTTCATTTTCATGCCCTTAATACCTTTTATCTTTCTTTCTTTCTTTCTATCTTTGTTGCTTGCTTACTTTCTTTGCTTTCATGGTCTTTCTTGCTGTCTTTTTTTCTTTTAATTTCTTTCTTTCTTTCTTTCTTCCTTTCTTTCTTTCTTTCTTTCTTTCGACGTTTCCTTCATTTTTGGTATATTTCTTTTTTGTTTGCTTTATTTCTTTCGAAGTTTCTTTCTCATTTTCTTTTTTCTTCTCAGACATATTTTTTTATTACTTCATTTTCTTTAACTTCAATTCTTCATTTATTCTATTTTCTTATTTTCCTTTACTTACTCTCATTTTATTTATTACTTACGTTTTTCTTTATTACTTACTTTTTTTCAGATTTTATTTTCTATTCTCTTTTAACTTTTCTGTTTGTCTTTCATTTTCTTTAATTCTTTTTCTTGTTAATATTTTTTTCTATTCAAGCCCTCTTTCGTTCTTTCTTTCTTTCTTTTTCTTTCTTTCTTTCTTTCTTTCTTTCTTTCTTTCTTAATTGCTGAACTCATTCCTTTATATTATCCTTCAAATTTTTTCATCATTACTTCTGACTGTCTGCTATCTTTTCTTTTTCTTCTGTCTTATTCTCGATTGCTTTCTCATCTGATTATCAATTTTACTTTAGCATATACTTTATTTCCCTTTTTTTAAAAAGATATCTTATTAAATATTTTGTTTTATTTTATTTTTCACTTACTAGGACGACATTTATTTTCCATTCCATGACACATCAAAGAATTTTAAAATCCACACATTGACACTTTTAAAACAAACTGAATTTTATGTCTTTGAAAATATTAACAAAATCCCAAATCTTAATATAAAATAACAACACGAGTTCGCATTCAGAATGATAGGATTTTCGTTCGTTTTGGTTTGAAAAGAGATTTATCAAAATCTACCAAGGTTTTTATATCTCAGATAAAAAAAGAAATGTCCGTCTGATTACAAACGACATGCAACCTGTCACCCACAGACGTATTAAATAGAGGATAACTTTTAAAAAAAACTTTTTTTTTTTTATAAATTAAGATAAAATACAATGCTGATAAGTTCTTGTCGAAACCATGAGGAGATTCCTCCCAGAATTATTGTTTTTGGTCATTTGTTTAGATTTTGGTGACTAAGTCAGGCTGAGAACTTTCCACCCCCGGGCATATATGCCTTTCTGCTTTAAGACGATTCATTTATAACATGATAGCCCCTCCATGTTATATTGGGGTCTGTAAGTAGATCGATTGGTTGACACTATAAATATCAATTCTGCTGATTACTGAATAAATTGAATCATTTCAAACATGACAGCCAGTTCAAGAGACATAGCATTTATTACTCTCTTCTTTTTTTTTCAGAAAAAATATAATTTATTATACTTTTATTTCTTACATCCATTGTTCTGAATGAATGGGAAAATGAATTGCAAACTATGAGAAATTCTAAGGAAGGAATGAAGGCAAAGTGGTCAGTAAATAGGATTAAATACGAAAAGGAAACAACGATGAGAAAAATTAAGCAATTCAAAAGCAAAGTGAAGGAGAGGTTAGTTTGGGGATGATGTGAGGGTAAGTTAGAAATGAACACTTATAAAGATAGAAATCGATCTTAATCTTTCATCTATTTCAGTCTGTTCATATCTCTCTCTCTCTCTCTCTCTCTCTCTCTCTCTCTCTCTATCTATCTATCTATCTATCTGTCTCATTCTGTTCATATCGTTCTCATTCTGTTCATATCTATCACAGTTTGTTCACATGTATATATCTCATACTGTTCATATTTATTACAGTCTGTTCATATCTATCTATCTATCTATCTATCTATCTATCTATCTATCTATGTGTCTGTTTGCCTGTCTTTTCATATTACATTTTTGTATCACGATCCATTCGATTTTTATCCAAATATATATTCAAATAGATAGATGGATAGATATGAATAGATTCAGAAAGTTTCGACTATGGAAACGGTTTCCTGGTGGAAAAGGGGATATAGGTTCGATTCTTGTCGGTGGAACAATCTTTCTTTAATAGGACTTCTCAATTTAGGCCGGTAGGTATTAATTTCAAGGTTTAAGAAAGAAAGCAACTCAAATACGTTTATACTAATAAAGAAAAAATAGCGGATAAAAAATTATTTATTTATACAAGTTCCATTAAAGCCTATTGCCAAGACACTGCTTTTTATTCAATTTTTCTTGTGTTCATATAAGTATTTTCTTTTCTGGACATAAAGTATATAAAAACTGTCCAAATGTTCTATATATCCAAGTGCTTTCAGCTATTCTATTAGTCATTATCAAGAATGTTTTGGCGTTTTATCTTTAACTGAATGTTTAGATTTAATATATGTTTCTAGAATGATGGGAATGTTTTTATTTTAACATGGTCAGCACATTGTGGCCGTGTGCATAGTTGATGTCACAGGGTGTTGGCTTTTTCTTTTTATTATTAGTGCTTCCGTTATTTTTAATCTTTTTACATGCGTATAAGGCTATTGTACTTGTATTTTCTACAAGTAATTGGTGGATGGAGTTTCGTAGGTTTTCGTAACTGTTTAAATGAGTTCATATTGAACTATGGTCATATAGATGTAACGTGAGTCTTCTTGATAAGCATGTGGTGGTATGTCCAATATAATTATTCATGAATGTGGTTTGATCAGATCGCAGTCCCTTAAACATGTGAATTCATAAATGATATGAGTTCTCTGTAACTTGTATATATATATATATATATATATATATATATATATATATATATATATATATATATATCCTTTGGTCGATGTCGCTATGATTCATGGTAGCAGCTTTGTTAAAAGTTCCTGATGATGGTAGAATTGTCTTTTGAAACAATATTCATTTTTATATTTAGTAATGTCTTATTTTTATTTTATTGTTTACTTTTTTTACCTGAGAGGCACTGTCCGATAAATTACTTTCTTTATGTCTGATCATTTCTCAAGGAGCAATTACCATAATGTAAAAGCAATTATTATTAAAATTCGGAGGTTGCCGGTGGGGTATCGAATAACAGTGAGAGTAGAACTTCGTTCATTCTGATAGCTATTAAATATTTTTTTAAATTGAAACATCGCACTGGGATATAAATGAGTGATAAATAATTAAAAACGAATAGTGTTAGTCTGAAGTCCAATTTTATTTTGCATGATACAATATTTAATGAAAATAAATTTTGAAGATAAAACAAAAAAAAGGAAGAAAAACAATTTGTAGTAAAAAAGTTTAAATTTAATAGGAATCACTGAATGTGTACATCTGTGCACACAAAGTTACAAAGACACATTCATGCACACACTAGGGGGTGCTGAAAAGTGTCCAACCCGGATAAGAAGGGATTTCTTCCAACTCAAAATTTGATGTTAAGATATTTGTAAAAGTTTCAGAAGTGGAATTTTTTCAGCACCTCCTCGTATATATACAAATATACAGATATAGCTACAACTGTATATATGCACGCATACAATATAACCTAAATATGCAAGCACATAAATATATATTTGCACATATATATATTTGTGTGTGTGTGTGTGTGTGTGTGTGTGTGTGTGTGTGTGTGTGTGTGTGTGTGTGTGTATAAAAATTTCAGATAGAGTATATCTTTGCTCTTGTATATAAATACCTTTTTACAAAATGAAATGCTTGCATTTGACTTGATAAAGTCCTTCATAGGTTGAAAAGCATCATTTCATTTTGTCTTATATATATATATATATATATATATATATATATATATATATATAGACCCTGTGCCGGACGAACTGGGAACACCGCCCAGCGAAACTAAATATACATATCTTTGCTCTGTATAACGGTATTGAAAACTATTACCTTTACACCTCATGCATAAATTTAACGATTATTTATTTGTTTGCCTGCGTATGCACACCAGCACACGCGTACACACCTCCTTATATTTGGCCGTTTCATTTATCCATTCTAAAACTATATGTATAATCCGACATTGTTATTACTTCAAATGTTATTTTTAGTGTATTTAGGACGTCTGTTCAAACATGGGCATCTATTTAAAATAATGTTTAAAGTTATATATATATATATATATATATATATAATTTAAATTCGCTATATTTACAAAAAGACAGTGCTTCATATCGGAGACAGAGCGTTTATAAATGTAGCCTGTGTTTGATACGGGTATCAACACAGCATGTTAACTGTCAGTTTCACGTTTTAATGCGTTCTTCTGATCAAGCCTGAAGAGTGCATTGAAACGTGAAACTTAAAGCGTATGTAGTGTATCTGTATATATACAAGTAATTTATTCTTCAGGTGATTTATAGTTATAGGGATTAAAGGTAACTTCCTAAAACATACATTCGAGCCATCAAAATTCGATTAACAACATCCGTGATTCCTGTTTGTTAACTGAATTTTGATCTCATATATATAGCGTTTCCTTATGAAACAGTTGGATATTCTTCCTTTATGCGAGAACTTTTATTTGTGGACATTTCCTAATTACAAATTCAGAAAATAGCTGTTCAGAAGTGTGCCTCGTGGTGGAGTAATGGTTAACAACTTAATCTGGTTAAACGTTTCTAATGAGTAGTGAGATGGCTGTGTAATGTCATCTTTGTACAGACTAATAAGAACACAGGAGCAAATCATGCATAAAATTACTGTCTCTTCACCTCCTGCCATGGATTCTTCTTTTCGCAAATATGTGACTCTCTCTTTCTATCTCTCGCTCTATTTACCCTCTAGAGTGAACGCTATTATATCTTCCTGTTATCAGGTTGCCTCGCATGTGAACATCATAAACATAACTGGGTCGACCCTCTGTTTACATGTAGAGTACAGTCACTGATATCCTATGATGCGTGAAATCTGTATCTGGTGACAAAGAGGTTATATTCTATTCAATTCTTACTTGTTTTCGCCGATACTCCAGTAAGACACTGCGTGCAAAGTCTGTTCTGAGACAGCTAAATATTAGGGTCATCACAGATGAACTTATTTAGAACAAAAGTTCCTTATAGACATTAAATTCAATTCAGGACTTCTGATAACTCCTGACATGATTCATCTACTACAGGTGTCTGATAATTCTTTTCGTGTGTTAAACAACGTTAATGTTAATAAATATGAGTATATATCTGTGTGGGATGTCACGACCTTGGGTAATTCTTAACGGGATAATCAGATATTTTATTGTTGTTGTTGTTGTTGTTGGATGCGGGGCTTCTGAAAATTCTGGAACATTATTCTTTTCTTTTTCTTCAAACAAAGTGTCTTCGAACTTTCTAGTGCTTAGAGTCTTACTGCACTGATTAATAATAATAAAAACTATCTGTCTATATTTCTGAGATGAGGTATTATGTACACTATTTACATTATTCGGACTATCGTCCTCATCTTTGTCGCCATATTTATGACAACTTTTCGGCGATTGTACATTCCGGCCTTCTTCAGGTGGTTGGAATGTCGAACTGAACTCTTTATTTCGCTCACTGGCACGTGGAACTAGATCAATCTACCCCAGTGAGTGAAATAAAGGGTTCAGTTCGACATTCCAACCACCTGAAGAAGGTCGGAGCGTATGGGGAGAGGCGGCCTGTTAACAGGTCGGGGTACCTGGAAAAACGGATCTGATGTTACATTACCCGAAAATCGTAATGAAGTCACGGTAACATCACTGATGATCTCTACCGATGCATTTTATAAGTGTATTTCAATATATAACAATCTAAAAATATTTTTTGGCTTTAAATAATCCCCAAAAGGTTCATTAGCCGTAAAAAACAAAAAAAACAAAAAAAAAACAAAAAACAAATCAATGATTCAATCAATACACAAGTCATGCTGTGTGGCAGTTTGGATAGTTTTGTGAAAAGTTACGATTCACAATCGCTGTTTCGCAGTTTCCATTTAAGGTCATTTATGTTATAATTATTTTCATTATTCGAATTTGTCGTACAGTAAGGTAATATAAGATTTAACCATATCGAATAATGGTGTCTTTTAATTGTTCGTTAAGTGGCAGGTTAGTAATACTAGTAAAATATATCAGCGAAATCAAATCATAATTTTAAGATTGAGTGTCCAACGACAAAGAACGATTGTTATCCTATAGTAAAAAAAAAAAAAAAAAAATCATCATATAACTAAAGGATTACTAAATAACTTGCCAGTGATGAGAAGAGTGAAGTTGTCTGGAGTTCCGGTTAATTTAGGGTCACCCATGGCAGTAAGGTCGGAGAGGAAAGACCAGACTGAACGCGACAGAATAGGCAAAGATCTACACTATCTCGACGGCCAAACCAACGTAACAAAGACGGGCCTTGACAGACCGGTGTAACAAGGTTTGCCAGATCTCGCCTACCTCAATCTTCTTTGGAGCCTCGTAGAGTTATCCACCAAAATCAACTTCAAGTGAATGGCATCGTTAAACTTTCTTTGATTTATAATCTCCGCCACTGCTAGGGAAAGAGGATGACGATCCTGATGTTTGGGTGAAAGATGGTGACCACGACGACGATGACGATGACGACGACTAAATAACAAATATCGAAAGATTTAGATATAATTTTAATTAAATATTGTTTCACTCTTTGAAAAATACTTTTGTTCCAATATATTTTCAATTCAAATTTCATACCTAATATAATTATTAATTACAGTGGAATTTGAATATTTTTTTAATAAAAACATTTTTTTTAAATAAGTTATTTCATAATAAAGTTGATTCGAATGTCTATATTCAGGTAAATTATTTATTAAAAAAATATGTCAGTTTTATTTTAATACCATTACGACATATCCTTAAACCACCTCCTGAAGTCGGCTACACTTTGATAATACGTACAACTGCGAAATGACGATTGCTAAATATTCCTAACACCTACCATTGTAGAGAAGTATTGATATGAAATAGTGTAAATGGTATTCAATTATGTACAGGTTGCTGGAGCGTGATAAAATATATCCCAGATGGATGAAAGAAATGTCCAAATAATCAACCTTCAACTACGGGATTCCTGCATACCAAAAGTGCATTCTGATACGATCGCTTTCCTTGGATAACGAAGCAAAAGAAGCCGACCGACTACCTTATTTTGGAGAAAGCGAAAGTAATCGGACCAGTTACTCTCTCATATTTCCACAAAGTTCATTTTGGGCGCTCATATGTTCATTGGTATTTAGTAAGCATGTGTACTCTCACATAACCCTATACAAAACAAATATCGATATACTGTGGGTTATGACAAATTCATCCATTCTTAAATCCAGTTTCATAAAACCTATCAGCAATTTGTGCCACAATGACCCATCTGTTGGATCGTTTATTGCGAGAATGACTATATTAAATTTTCTGCATCAATATTTCTTTGCTGACCTTTGATACTTTCGCTCTTTTTAGACCACAACTAAATGTAATCAAACTACTCTTGTACTGTTCCGGAAAAAGCTTTGAGTTTTCTAGTTGTGAAAAAATAAGCCTTTTAGTAAACTTGTTCATATCTTTCTTCTTACCCAAGCTCGACATTTAAACATCAAAATGAAGCACTTGAGGTGACTTATATTCTTCTGACCACGTATGTCACAGTTGTTACAATATAGTAATTGTCATTTTCGTCACATATCGAGTCACAATGTTTTAGATCATATATCTATTCATGCTTAAACGCAATCTTCAGACCATGAAACTATATTTTTATCATTTATATATATATATATATATATATATATATATATATATGAATATGAAGAAATATAGTTTTAAGGTGTGCTATATTTATGGGATAAAGTGCTCATTATCAGAGATAGAGCGTATGTAAATATAAATATAAAAGTGAACATTGAACAAGTGAACACTCACAGGCGACAGGCAGTTTCATGCTAGGCGCTATCGTCAGGCCGCGTGTGTTGGATTTTTTTATCGACTATTAATATATATATGTGTTAGTGATGCATTGTGTGTATATATGGGTCGTGGCCTGACCCATATATATATAAATAGTCTAGCATGAGAAAATTGAAGCACTAATAATAAAAAGAATAAAAAATTCACTACTCAATAATATCAACTATGAACACTACTAGATAAAATAATAAAACATTTCCATCACTATAGATACACATATATATATAAATCTACATATTCAGTTAAAAATAACATCCCTGGTAATGGTTAATAGAATAGCCAAAAGTGATTCGATATATAGAACGTTTGAACAGTTTTTTACACACTTTACGCCCAGAAAAGACATCACTTTTACGAACACAAGATAATTGAATGAAAAAGCTTAAACGTCAGTCATCTTTAATGAAACATGTATAAAAGAAGAATTGCTACCCAAATATATAATTATATATAAACCATCAAACACTTATCAAACTTAGTTTTATGTGATGCAAAGCCATGGCATACTGGTGAACAATTGTCAAATCTTGATGACAGTTGCTCACCAATAATTAATTAGTAAGGATCTTATTGTTAAAAAATTGTCTACGTGCTAAGCTGCATTTTCCAGCAACCACCCTCAAAAATTATACCTGTGTGCTTGTCTGATGCTTATTGATTATAAATATGTTCTATACGTGTACACCGCTTACATGAAAATTGTTTCATTATATTCATGTGTGCGGGGTTTTATCCTATTTTACAACTAGACGTGCGTATGTATGTTGATATTCTTTAAAGGTCAGCTTACTTTGACACAGCTCTATACAAGAATGACATCAAATAATCGATCTTAGTATATTAACAGCGATCAACAAGAGGAACTTTCTAACCATTATTCTTATGCAGGTGCCTCAAATAAATATTTACTTACAAAGATTCGTTTCATCTTGAGCGGGACTTCAATAATAGTACATTCATAAAATATGAGACTCACTATACAACTGAATACTCTTTGAGACAATCTTGATAACAATCTCTCTAAGGGAGGTTACCCATACAGACGTGTGAATGCGTACAAGCATACGCTTTTTTTTTTTTTTTTTTTAGTAAGCTGTTAAAAATAAAACAAGGAAGACTTAGAAAAAGAAAACATTCAGTTAAGAAAACAAAATCGGATAAACAAATCTATAAGACTTTCCAACATCCCACTTAAAAAAAAAAGTGGTAACACCTAAAAAAATAACCCCCAACAAAATATCGCCGAAAATGATAATGACAAACAATATTTTTAATTGCATAAACAAAGCAGGTACATACATAGTCAATGAAAAAGAGAAATGATGTAGATACAGTAAAAAAAAATGTGCGTAAAAAATATGTTGTTCGAATTGATAAAGATCCCACACATTTTGATAGTGGACCTCCCTGGGAGCGAACTCTGTGGCAAAAGTTGCATACTTTTACAGCTCCACCAACAATGACAACATCTAAATCTGGAAATGATAAGCCACCTCCGAACAGCTGACCCTCCAGGTATTGTTCTGCTTGAATCTTTACTTTTCAGTATCGATAAAAATAAAGATAACTATCAAGAAATTCGGGGAAATTCATCTTGTATGCCAGCCATAACGGTCCCTAGTGGTACATCTTAATTCCTCCAAGGATCTTTTGTTTTTCTTTTCTACACTATCGAGGCTTACATTACCTTTTTAAGAAGAAAAAAAAGAAGTAAAAAAACATTGATGGCTGATCTTACTGACAAGACATTCACAATCCATTTTTTTCCAGATCTGATCCAGTAGAAGATCCATCTTACACTCTTTATGTCATTTTTTTTCTTCCTTTCTTGTTCTTTTTCTATTCTTTTTCATAACATCTTCAGAGAGGGCGTTCATGCATAACATCTTTCTATACACTAAGTTTTATTTATTTCTATACACTACGTTTTATTTATTTCTATACGCTACGCTTTTATTATTTCTATACCCTATGTTTTATTTATTTCTGTACACTACGTTTTATTTTTTTCTATACACTACGTTTTATTTATTTCCGTATACTAAGTTTTATTTATTTCTATACACTACGTTTTATTTATTTCTGTACACTACGTTTTATTTATTTCTGTTTTTTATTTATTTCTGTACACTACGTTTTATTTATTTCTTTTTATTTATTTCTATACGCTACATTTCTATACCCTATGTTTTATTTATTTCTGTACACTACGTTTTATTTTTTTCTATACACTTTTTATTTATTTCTGTACACTACGTTTTATTTATTTCTACACTACGTTTTATTTATTTCTATACACTACGTTTTATTTATTTCTGTACACCACGTTTTATTTATTTCTGTTATTTTATTTATTTCTGTACACTACGTTTTATTTATTTTTTTTTATTTATTTCTGTACTACGTTTTATTTATTTCTGTACACTACGTTTTATTTATTTCTGTACACTACGTTTTATTTATTTCTATACACTACGTTTTATTTATTTCTGTAGACTAAGTTTTATTTATTTCTGTACACTACGTTTTATTTATTTCTGTACACTACGTTTTATTTATTTCTATACACTACGTTTTATTTATTTCTATACACTACGTTTTATTTATTTCTGTACACTACGTTTTATTTATTTCTGTAGACTAAGTTTTATTTATTTCTATACACTACGTTTTATTTATTTCTATACACTACGTTTTATTTATTTCTGTACACTACGTTTTATTTATTTCTGTACACTTTTTTATTTATTTCTATACACTACGTTTTATTTATTTCTGTACACTACGTTTTATTTATTTCTGTAGACTAAGTTTTATTTATTTCTGTTTTTTATTTATTTCTGTACACTACGTTTTATTTATTTCTATACACTACGTTTTATTTATTTCTGTACACTACGTTTTATTTATTTCTATTTTTATTTATTTCACACTACGTTTTTTATTTATTTATGTAGACTAAGTTTTATTTATTTCTGTACACTACGTTTTATTTATTTCTACACTACGTTTTATTTATTTCTATACACTTTATTTATTTCTGTACACTACGTTTTATTTATTTCTGTTTATTTCTGTACACTACGTTTTATTTATTTCTGTAGACTAAGTTTTATTTATTTCACACTACGTTTTATTTATTTCTGTACACTTTTTATTTATTTCTGTACACTACGTTTTATTTATTTCTGTAGACTAAGTTTTATTTATTTCTGTACACTACGTTTTATTTATTTCTGTTTTTATTTATTTCTATACACTACGTTTTATTTATTTCTATACACTACGTTTTATTTATTTCTGTACACTACGTTTTATTTATTTCTGTAGACATTTATTTCTGTTTATTTATTTCTGTAGACTAAGTTTTATTTATTTCTACACTACGTTTTATTTATTTTTATTTATTTCTGTACACTACGTTTTATTTATTTCTATACACTACGTTTTATTTATTTCTGTACACTACGTTTTATTTATTTCTATACACTACGTTTTATTTATTTCTGTACACTACGTTTTATTTATTTCTGTAGACTAAGTTTTATTTATTTCTGTACACTACGTTTTATTTATTTCTATACACTACGTTTTATTTATTTCTGTATTTATTTCTGTAGACTAAGTTTTATTTATTTCTATACACTACGTTTTATTTATTTCTATACACTACGTTTTTATTTATTTCTGTACACTAAGTTTTATTTATTTCTGTTTTATTTATTTCTGTACTACGTTTTATTTATTTCTGTACACTACGTTTTATTTATTTCTGTACACTACGTTTTATTTATTTCTGTACACTTTTTATTTATTTCTATACACTACGTTTTATTTATTTGTGTACACTACGTTTTATTTATTTCTATACACCATGTTTTTCTTTTATTACTGAAGCATCAGAAATAAATAAGAAAAACTTTAAACTGCTGAAGCAACAAACTATTTTTGAAAAGACGTTTTTCCTTATTTTTTTCACTTGTTTCTTTCCGTTGTACACAAATAAACACCTTATTAATTTGTTTTTCCCAATTTTGTATTTATTTGTAAGTTATTATCCTTTTCAATGAAACTGAAATCGTATTTTATACCTAACTGCATTTTATTTATCGAAACGTCTTTTTAATTTCGCTATATTTTCCGAAACTTTTTTCCACACATTTCTTCCAGCCTGAGGATAATTTTTATTTAATTACAGTAAGTCTTGGTTGTTTACATTGTTGTTTTCATACATTTCTTGGAGCAAGTCTTTCACTGGCAGTAACATCCATTCCTCCAAAAGTCGGAAATTTTTGTTTTGCTTTAAGTTGTATTTATAAAAAAGAAAATATTGCATTTATGTCAAGATAGAATTTTATACTTCATTAAACAAAGACCCTAATTTGTTTGTTTATTTGCTAAAAAAAGACTTTTTTTTTTACCTGAAATATAGACGCCATGAGAAAACACTTTGTTAGCATAACAAAGACATTATCTATATACAGTTAAAATTTTAATCTTTTTATGCATGTAACAACACTTTGGTCTTGACTGAAATGGTAGCATTCTGATAATAATTTAATCAACAATCTTCCTGATGTCATCAGATCTCAACTCGATAGATTGGCTGAAGGCACAATTATTTGCTCCTGTCTTAATGTTAAGTTTAATCGATTCAAAAAAGTCAAATTGATAGCTAATCTAAAAAAAAATGACCTACAATCTGTTGTTAACTGGGGCAATAAATGGCTTGGTTATTTTAATGTCTCCAAAACAAAACACTTTCTTTTTATCATCTGAGAGAAACGTTTTTGCTTTTCATCAACATGGCTGATGCTAACCTCCAGAAGAGTGGACTCTTGCATCATTGCAGACTAACATTTTCCGCTAAATTGTAAAGTTTACATTGAATCAACTGCTATGTCTTCTGCTCGGAAGATGATGCTAAACAATGCTAATGTGTGATGCTAAACAATCTTTCTTGTCAGAATCTCTTTTACACATTTAGAAATTTACTATTGTATGATTTCATATTATTTTTAAAATAATTACCAACCAATGCTCAATAGAGTTTCAATGATCTACTAGAATCTACTAGAAGAAGAATAAAGAAGGATGATAATAGTGCAAAAATTACTTTGAGCAACAAGAGACAAGAAGTTGCGCACAGCTACGATACCTCAGGTCACATAGAAGGAAGAGGATATCGTTGCTGTTAGTACAATACATAAGAACTGATGTAGATTTCGCTTCCCTGTACAGTTACTGAAGCAATGCTTTAAAATAAGATTCTATAAATTATTAAAAGGGAAAATAGAGCCTCGCTATACTGTAATGCGCGTCTTAGCAGAGTGGAAAAGAACACTGGATCAAATGGTGGTCCCTCCTACAAAAGGGGGACGCAGGTTCGATCCCTGCTGCAGAGCCAATTTTCTTTATCAAGATTTCTCGAACACGCAGGCTGATTGACGTAAGACTCACTGTTTTAAGCAACAAATAAAAATGAGGCGTCAATTTCAAATATCCACTAAATAATAACGATCGAAGTAATAATAATATCGAGTTAAAAATAAATCCATCATATATATATATATATATATATATATATATATATATATATATATATATATATATATATATATAAAACCTAGCGTGTTGACTTCATTGTCCACTTTTATATTTACATACGCTCTATCCTTGATATCGAGCACTTTAATCCATAAATATCGCATACCTTAAAACCATATATATATATCTGTGTGTATCTAAATAAATCTAATGAGCCAGGCTAACATATCTAGGTTTCACCTAAACGGATCGTCACGGCAATGCTGGCCGAAAAAGAAAATAATGGAACAGAATATATAGCTTAAACCTTTACTTGTTTTGGAGGGTTTTTTTCTTTGGGCTTTGAGCTTGAACTTTGGACGATTGTTTTCGCCTGAGTTTCATGTTCTTGGTTCTTTCTTTTTTTATTCCTCATTTTTCCTTGGGTACTGTTTTGTTCTACTACAAGTCGAAATATCCAAGGTTTTTCCAAGCGAGTACCACCATATATATATATATATATAAACAAATGTTTGGAGGTACAAAATTTATATATAGTTTTAAAAACAAGGAATGCATTGATTTTAATTTTAAAAGTCTCTAGGGCCCTTTCAGCCATCATCTCATCATTTTATTTTATTTTAACTGTCCCTCGCTAATTTATTTACACGATTATTTCCCCTTCCCTCGTTACAAGTATATATACTTGTTTGTTATTTTAGTGTGTTTCCCCCTCTTTTTGCTCTTCATTATCGTTAATATTCTTTTCGCTAATCCAACGATTGTCTCCTGATGAGATGTTGGCTGAAAGGGCCCTAGAGACTTTTAAAATTAAAATGCATTCCTTGTTTTTAAAACTAATATATATATATATATATATATATATATATATATAAAACGAAGCAAGAAAAATAAGAATCAATATCTTGACCGTGTTTTGAAAAATTAAAACATTATAGAAATACATACATGCAACAAAGTACTACTTATTTAACAGTAAAATATTTAATCGGATAATTTTTATATAATTTATCCATTTTTTATATAATGTATCATCTGAAAAGAAAAAAAAATATTAGATCGCTTAAGAAATTGTATAAAAACTGAGTAAAATCATCCTTGGTATTCAATGACATTTGCATGAAAGAAAGATTGTTACCTAAATACACACACACACACACACACACATATGTGTGTGTGTATATATATATATATATATATATATATATATATATATATTGTAATTATTTCTGATATCGTCAAGACTGTGTTTG